>OU744723.1:25815183-25938509 GCA_916613615.1 Steromphala cineraria | reverse complement strand
CTCTCACTCTCACTCTCACTCTCACTCTCACTCTCACTCTCACTCTCACTCTCACTCTCACTCTCACTCTCACTCTCACTCTCACTCTCTCTCTCTCTCTCACTCTCACTCTCACTCTCACTCTCACTCTCACTCTCACTCTCACTCTCTGTAATAAACATCCAAAGCCTTTTACAATGCAGCGACCACATGTGTGTTCGGGGGATACGGTTTACTGAGTTAAAAGCATATATTGGACTATTTAACAAAGGAAGCAGATATTGGACCAAAATATGCTATCCTTGTTAAATATAACACAGTCTTCATGTAAATTCAAGGACACCCATTTTATTATTTTAGACTGAACGAGATACTAAGTTGCTAGTTTTATGTCATCATCATTTCGATCTGTTAAAATATTGGAACATGAAGTAGCTAGGTGAAATTGAACAGACAAGTACGCCATAAGTTCCAGCCCAAACCACTGTATATTTAAAAAACCCAAGCCATTCAAATGTAAAATCTGACAATTGTGTATGTATTTGTGCAACAACAGAAATATTTCACCTAGTAGAGATATCATACCGTCAAATGTGAGCCATGACACATCCGTACTGCAACGGGATTTTCATGAAAAAAAGTTATAGTTTAATTAAGATATTCATATATGTATTCATGTCATTAAAGTATCGTCGTAACACAGATACTGCGCTATTGCCATATGATGTCCATCGGTATGTTTAGGGATACCTTTAAGTGGTTGACTGTATCAGAATGATATCAACGATATGAAATTTATCTCGCTTATAAATTGTAACTGATAAATGACATACACGTATTAGAGCTAAATTCAACCATTAAATCATATTTGCGTACACATGTACGCTATAAAAGTACGCTATGAAAATGATTGCCTTCTTGTGATAAAAGAGTACAAAATCAAGTTTATCCTACAGCAAAATAACAACGCGCATTTTCTTAATGCATCAAAGTTTACGATTTGAAACACGGGTTTTATATCCACATTCACAGAATATTTCTAGTGTTCTGTTACATACACTATACAAATATAATAAAGTTTACAAATTCAGATAAAATGAAAGTCGCAAACAGAAGTCCGCCACGTGAAATGCTTCATGTTTTTACACCTGAACACTCCATGACACAATGTTATTGCAACGGATTGCCACGAATCCTAAATCGTGATTACAAGATAATTCCCGTTTTAGGGGGAGGGGGGAGGTTGGGACTGTCTGTCTGCGTGTTGAGTACTGTCGCGACAATACACTGCTCACTCAGCCATGCAGTCACTTGATGACCAGTGGATTTATGTTCTCTCATAAACTTCATCCCTTTATTCAATGTTTTATTTTATTATCATCTATATATTCTGTTATATAATGATTGATATTACGTATACGTATATAGACAACAACTTCGTCCAGATTTGTTGAAATTAATTATCATGAACAAGTTTTTAGGACGTTCCTTAACAGGTCTCTGAGTTTCAGAAAACATCCTATTCGTTGTTTTTTTTTTATTTTTTTTTTTTTTTTTTTTTTTTTTTTTTTTTTTTTTTTTTTTTTTTTATTCCATTTCAAAGCATTTGTACAAGTTACATGATTAGGCAAGTACATTTGCAAAATTTACAGAGGTAAGTGTATACAACATCAGCATATGGTTGTATGGACAGAGTGGGTAAGTATTTTATGAGAGCTTCATTCAATGCCTAGTATCATTGGCAACTGGTTCCATTTCCTGATAAATACTTCAAATCTGTTATTTTTCCTAGAAATAAATTTTTCAATTGAACATGTCATTTTTAGATATTTTAGAAACTCCTCAGAAGAGAGTACATGTTGTCTTATACTTGAGACATAGATAAATCTTTTGGCTAAAAGTATCATATGATTAAGTATTTTATTGTGAGAGCTAATTCCAAAGGTGATATCAAATTTTGTAAGTATGATGTTACAATGAAGATGATTATTAATAAACATTTCCAAGTCTTGCCAAAATCTTTTTACAAATTCACAGTCAAAGTATACATGTGAAATATCTTCTGAGGCATGTTTACAAAATGTGCATTTATCATTATCAACTAGCTTCATCTTCAGTAGTTCTCTCTTTGTATAAATAATTCTGAAAATGAATTTATATTGAAAATCAAGTAGCTTACAATCATTGGTACATTGTCTGTAAAATATAAAGACATCCTTCCAATTTATGTTTTGTTGAAAGATATTGTTCCAAAACTCTAATACCTTTGGAACAGTTTTGTTACATATCAGTTTATCATAAAATACCCTTGAGCCTTTACTATCAGAGATCATATCATAATGGACAATATTGTAAGCTAGATGATTTAAACATATAATTCTTTTTTCTAATTGCTGTTTCCAATTCTCTGGAATGTTGTTTAACAAATGTTGATAATCTAGAAATGTTCCTTTTATTTTGAACCTCTGTTTAACAAAAACAAAGTTGTGAAACCCCTCTTCAGAAAAGATATCTCTAATAAAATGTATACCGTGATCAAACCAGTTCTTTATGATGTATGAAGATTTAAAGAAATGATTTAGCCAAAGTGGCTGGGCTAAGATTTGGTCTACATCCTCACTGTCAAAGCTGTGTTTTTTATAAAATGTTTGCCAAGCCAATAAAACATCTCTCCAATAGGGATTATCTTTGTCTGATAAACAATCAACTGCATTAGAACCTAGTGAATATAATTGACCTAATGGAAAGATGTTAATTAAGCTTGAGTTTTTCTTCAAATGACATTTCAATGAGGATAATTTCAAAGCATTGATAAAGCATTCTATGTCAATCATTCTTAGACCTCCATCTTCATATGTTCTACTGATATTTGATCTTTTAATCTTATCATTTTTGTCATTCCAAAGAAACTTATATTCGTTGTTAGTACGTTTGAAATATTCTCAATTAGGTCTTTCTACTTTGGCAGTGCAAATTGAATTGACGGATAAAAATTCATCACTTTTTCACTAACTCACGGGGATTTGA
The DNA here is from genome assembly GCA_916613615.1 of Steromphala cineraria. NCBI lineage: Eukaryota > Metazoa > Mollusca > Gastropoda > Trochida > Trochidae > Steromphala > Steromphala cineraria. The sequence goes on along the minus strand of OU744723.1, from coordinate 25,935,503 downwards.
TAACTATGAACACTTTTGCATCTGGAATAAAGTGAATGTCGGTTAGTTTTGTGATTACAATATGTGTATGTATTTCTGCGCAACCTATATTTTTCAGTTGATAAAAAACTATTTTTCACGACTCTTTTGTATAAATGAATGATGTGAACTAAGAATCAATATAGTTTTCGTTCAATTTTGTTGAAAGCAGGGCAACATTGCGCTAGTTTTGTGAAGACAGAAAACAATAAAAGAAACACTCTTTGGACAATGAATTGACATAAACCTGATTATTATAAATGTTTTACTTTGACAGCGAGAACAGGTTTGAAAACGGTCGAGGTCTTGCTTGGTCTTTACCGAAAACGGGCCCGAACAGCGGCATGTTCCCGATGTGCCTACATCCCAATGTGCCTACACTGCTATCAAAACGGAGACATGCATGGGTGGTTTGTGTATTGGGTTCATCCAACCTATGTTTGATAATTTAATCTCCTTACAATTGCTTTGATAGGTAAAAACTGTTGATCTACGGGTCATACCCACTTTCTGAGAAGGGGTGTATTTTCAGTTCCCAAAGTGCCTACACAGTTTCTGTAGGTACATTGGGATGTAGGCACAATGGGATGTAGGCACATTGGCACCAAACCCGAACAGCACGCCCTACTGACCGCATGAAAACGTAGTAAAACGTGAAGCACTCTCTAAAAACGAGCTAGAACAGGATTGTGCGTATTAAGGCCGATAAAGGTCTTGTTGATAACTTATGCTAACTGTCCGAGGAAACGAGGTAAATAGATAATTGTACCCGATCTATTAACGTACTACAAACTGTCACAGGACTAGAGAGGTTGACGTACTACGTACTTTAGCTGTTTTCAGATGTGGGGTTGCCCCGATAAAACTTGAAACTGGGCGCTATTCTAACCTTCCTGTTAATGAGAGAGTCTGTTTTAACTGTACCAACTGTGTGGAAGATGAGATGCATGTTTTACTTAAATGTCCAGTTTATAATGATGTGCGTGAAGATCTTTTAGGTAAATGTAATGATGTTTGGCCTGAATTTTACCAACAAAGTGATAATGTTAAATTATGTTTTATCCTGGCCAGCCCAAGTATTGTACATGCAAGTGCCAAAACCTGCAAGGCAATTTTAAATTTACGTAAGGATATTTTATTTACGCATTAGACTATTGTCTTTTTTACCAGTGTACTTTTAGTCATATATTTGTAATGCTGAGTGTACTTTTTAATATATATTTGTAATATCTATTGCTCCCTTTAATACACATTTCTAATATTTATTGTACGTTATGTTTATATATTAGTAATATTTACTGTACATTTTAATACTGTTCGTCTCTCGTAACTCCAAAAGGAGTGGCTCTTTTAATGTTGTATATATTCTTTTATGTAACATTTTGAGGTGAGACGTTAATAAACAATCTGTCTGTCTGTCTGTCTGTCTACTAAAAACTGTGGATAAACATTCTGGCGTCGTAGTTAGATAACATGTTAACAAAAGTTTCTCGTCTCTTTCCCAATGAAGGCCGTTTTGTGAACATTTTAGAACGGGGTAGAACGTTTTTAAAACTATCTCTGTGTGACTAAGGCACTCATTAACCCCTGGATATGCTTCACGGCTTAATGCCTGGGCCCCTTGTCAGCGTAATTGCCCGCTCTAGCGACGCTGATTAGCTCACAGTACCCCTCATCTCCCGAGACGGGATGACAGGAAGCTGTCTAGTCTACCATAACCTTCTGATTGTTTTATTGTTTCATGGAGATCAGTCGGGAAAAAGAAAAGTGTAAATAAGGATAGCAAACAGTGCAATGTGCACCATTGTTGCTGGTAATTAAAGTTTATTTCTTCATCTATAGTATATTGACATATGAATACACAATCACTAACTTGTCAACAGAAATCTGTTCACACGTGATGGGCGTGGTCGAAATTTCTGGTGACCAAATCCTGTAACTTTACAGCTTAAACAGATTGACTTATTGTAAATCGAAGAAATCGCTTTAAACTCATAAGTTTTTATAAAATGTACTACGGTATGGCTCAGGATTATCTAAACGAACTTGTACCAGGTACAGTATCGAAGCTAAGTATCTACAATCTAAGAAATAGTGCTTCCATCCAATCAATCAACTGTAGGACGCATAGATATTCTCTTTTTTTACCTAGCGTCATTGATTCATGGATCTTTACCCATCGCAGTTAGGAATGCTCGATTGGTACCCCAATTCAAAAAAATGATCAGCCCAGCTGTATCTTCAAGTAAGTTTGATTTAAATTTAGGAACACGCTTTTGTCAAATAATTCATTGCCGCCTCAATCTCGGATGTAGTGATCTGAATGCAGATAAATATAACCGAAACATATCTGAAATATCTAGGTGTTCTTGTGGCCATTTTAATGAAGACGCCCTTCACTACCTGTTTGTTTGTCGCAACTATCATAATCTAAGATCAAATATGTATTTCTATACACAAGGGTATAATTTGAAAACAGTATTGTACAGAAACGAATCTTTAGATAACAGAATAAACAACAATATCCTCAGATCCAATTCAGTAGTAAAAGTAATCGCTTTTCATGAGCTCCTACTGTTCACTAGTTATATCTGTAACATATATATAATATCATCTTTACTGCAGCATATCATATCATCGGCATCACCAACAACATTACTCTTTAACATAAACTGATCTGACTATAAAGATAGTTATATCAACTGTATTTTTCTAATTGTATTGTATATAATGTCAAGCTTTCTCTGTTGTATTTAGGAGCGGTGTTCAAATAAGCCTTGTGGCTTGTTCACCAATCCATATATCAGTTTGCGAAATAAAAATATGTTTAAACCACTTATTGTAGTTGTATATATATTTATGTGGCTCTCGCGAGGAGGACCGCCCGAATTTGCCTCCTATATGCTTCTCTCGGAGATTATGAGTTCATGATGAAGAATTAGTCGCAATGAAAACGTATAGCTATGTTACATTACAAATATACGATATATACTTGACTGTACATACCAATATTTAATTCAAAATAAAGAGCAGCAAACTAGTGCAGAAGCATTAACTAGAGCTTGATATACACTCGGTGCCAATGATAAATTATTTTAGAATTATCAATATATGAAGAAAGTATGAAATCCATTGTTTGCAACTGGTTTCCGTGGTCTAAGGGTTAGCTGACTGGGCCTGAATCCAACTTCTCACACGTTCGAACCCATGTCACTTTCAAGGCAATGAAGAACACACCGGCACGTGGAATCAACAATATGGACAATATGAGTTTGTATATTAATAATTACTCGAACATAACAGAAGAAGAATATGAATATCTTCATAACTTCCAATATGATGGACAGCATAACTTTACATTTCACTACCAATGGGCGGTAATAAGCATGTCCCACTGCCATTAACTGAATTACGTAATGTAGTTTTTCGCAATCATCTAATCATCTCATCAATCGTCCCTCTCTAGAATCCGAATGTGTATTGTAACATAAACTGTTTATTGAAACTTAATGTTTTGACACACCGACTTACTTGTGTATTACACTTGAGCGACCGCTGGCGTGTTCAGGAGATACGGTTCACTGAGTTAATTGCACCTGACATTATCTGGTAACGCTTTTAACAATTTTATAACACGAATATCTTGTTCAGAAAACAATACGACAATTCAATTCAATAACTTATTCAATAGCTATCAAGATATTAAAGTGATATGTGTTTGTCGTAAGTTAGTTCTGTGGCAGTATAATTTCACTCAAGTTTAATCCGCTCCGACACACACAATATTATTAATAGATGTCTAATTTATTTGTCAACATTTAGATTGTTACCAAAGAAGAAGTAGATAAAGAAAGAAAACACAAAGAAGGGCTGTGAATGATATGACAACTATAATCTTGATAACGTTTTGTTCTTAGTTTCATAATGTCCATACCCAATAACAAAACTAAATCGATGAACAGAAACGGTAGAATATTCTTTATTTCATTTAATAACGTATTTTGAAGAATTTAATAATAATACTCATTTCGTTCTGTAAGTTAGTTTCCCTTACAATATTAAAAAAATTGAAATATTGACTCAAATTGGAATGTAATGTACATTGTATATTGTATGTACATGTATAGCCGATATATTCACGAGCTTGTTTTGTAAAATATGGAATTACCTATGTAATTTATTCTTGTCTTTCTGACGCAACAAAACCAACGTGAATAACAAGTTCTTCTTGCCAGATAATTGGTTATCAAATTGGAGAGATACGTAATATTTTGCACAGTAACTCAACGCCATATTAACCCAGATTATACATGACTTCAGTTATGATAATGCGGATTATGCATTTCTTTCCTAAATATATTGAAAGGTGAAACGTTGACTCAAAATGGAGACATAATGTCCTGTAGCTGACATCTGCAGGAGCCTCTCGTGCTGTACATGCAATCAGCTGAACGTTATAAGCGAAACCGTACGAGCTACCGCAATAGAATGTACTGCTATTGTTAATATGACAAAAAATTATAAAGAAACCGTAATTTGATGTACATAGAAACATATGGTAACAATGATTTATTCATACGATTAATATACAAAGAAAAATTCACGATAAAGTTTCTACAAGTGAACCTCAAAGGTTATGAAAAACATTCTGTATTTTCAACTGGCCTCCGTGATCTAATGGTAACGCACTTGAATCTGCATGTCACAGGTTTGAATACATTGTTTCGACTGTAGCATTTGTAACTTAGTTATTTTGGAAAATTGAAATTTTAGTGAGTGTATATTTGATTTGCAATAGAGGTTTGAATTGAAATTAAGTTCGAGAATCAAAATATCACCGCTTCACTTTCAGATGATGCCGGGTGTTAATCATGATATCTTTCTACTATAATGTTTAATTGTATGAATTGATAATCAGACTGAGACAGTTATATATATTTTGTTAAAACATATACGTGAATACTTTAGTATTAGAAAAGTTATAATAACAATACAGTTCGTCTATGTCATTTCACGCAATCAAAACAACTGAAAATGGCTGGTCAACATGTTATCGTCTCTTAGACAGGCTTGTTACAAACATGCAATAATTGACCGTATTATGCAACTCGGCATCGGTGTTTCTTTCATCATTCACTTTGATGTGAAAAATGAACTTTGTGTATGTGCTCACTGTGTTAACAACTTACCAATCACAAGTCGCATGACCGTGTTTATACATGTATTACCGTTTATATGTATATTACCGCATATGCAAAAGTTTGTGTATTTCCCGAATGTGTGTTTTACCAACACACATTCTCTTAATGATCAAAACCACTGTATGTTACACTAAATGCATGAAGGCAGCTACATATTAGAGATGAAAATCTACGTTATTGCTCGTCTTGTCACTGACCGTTTAATATAGTATGACTCCATTAACTCCACTGCAATGTGAGAGTAAACATCATTAAATCAACACAGACTTTATGCATCGGATAAATAGATGTATCAATGCATGGTACGTACATGTATGTCTGAGAGATATTTTCCACATTACGGGACTGTCCTATGAACATTTTGAAGATGACGACATTACAAAGCAGAAACCCGCTATATTTTTAAACCAAAATATTGATAAAAACTATTTTTGATAGCATATCAGCACCTTTACATATTAGAAATGTAAAGACTATTAAAAATGCCTCATGATCGTGTAATATTGCCGTAGCAAGTCTTTTCACACTAATAATGCCGATCATTTTATTGATTTTGTACCAATTTTACTACATCAAGCAAAATGTTACGCTCAGCATCCTGTCTCAACTAGGTTGTGTACTAATCATGAACTAATGAGATATATGTACAAACAGAAATGTCACCTTGACTTAAATTTCGTTCCGAACAAGGAATACCCTGATGGGACTGTCCCTTTTTCTTCATTGAATGTTTTATTAAGACCTACGAATCGCTCTAATGATTAATGCTAATTGCATCTCCTCCTAAATAAGTTATCTCAAGCATGTTTGTTATTTTGTTTTCATACGAATTGGAGAAAAACAAATACCTTTACAAAGATACCTTCACTAAGCAAACCTTGATGTCGACTTGTAGTTTGTTTTCTCCAAATACAGAATCGATATACAAGAAGTGTCAGCGAAATATATACCTTTAAAAACGTCATAGACAATAAAATCATAAGTATATTTAATATTTGAACTGTTGTATACAATCTATTTTGTTATTGTCTGTTCAGTGTAAGTTCGGTTCGCTTTGCCTTGCTAATAGAAACTTTAAACACTGTCATCACATAGTTTACCTGTTAGTGTTTAACTTTTGATTGAAGAAGACCGCATATTCAACGTTTTCTTGAATGCCTTTATATATCGGTAATTTTGTTAATTTGCATATTAAAGTTATTTCATTTCTTTATTGCCTTCATTGTCTTTACTATGCTGCATCTCACTGTTGTTAATCAAATGACTTTGTCGAGCAGTACAATATCATGATTTTTATTTTATAACCATAATCAAAATAACTTTGCATCTGTTTCTTCAAACTTGCCATTTAACACTCATTTAAGCTTTCCATCTATGTAATGAAATGCTTATTATTCTAAAAGTGGGCATATCACGTATTTTGAAAAAGACATAGTTTTAAGTTTTCACAAACAATTGTACGTTACAGTTAAATGTATTATATTGATAGTGTCAAAAATCACATTACACACACCAATCACTTTAATCACTTAATCACTTTTAACAAATTATGAATATTCACATAAAGTCCATTGGTACCCATTTGTGTGTGAAAACCTTTCATTCATTTTATTAAGAAAATAGAATTGCATCACTTTACATTATATATTTTATTTATATCTGCTTCGTTTAGTTTAAAGACATTGTCTTTCGATGGGAATAATTTATTTTCATTTTCCTGATAACACTTTATATTCTCCCTACTGCCCCTTTAACAGTAAACCCGTTATCAATCATATGAATGGAAAGACGGGCTGTGTTACAAAGAGGAAGTAAAATTGTTATAACCTTGTTTAGAGCAAAACGGGAAATAAAGTCAAGATGAACTCAATGAAAAGTTTTAAGAAATAACATTACATAATTGAAGGTACAGTAAGCTTTCTTACAAACTTCATTTTACTCGATATAAAACTTTGCGGCAGCCGATTGTTGTTGTCAAGGTTATATAAGTTTGACTTTTGAATATCGTCAAGGTCGTCAAGAATTTGTATTATTCAATGTTCAAATTATCTACTGTATTATTTCTGTATGAACATTTTTTCCATTATAATAGTCTTTTCATACGACGCTGTACATTTCTGTAAGCATGAAATAAACTTTGTTTCTGCCTGCAGATTAAATGCAACGTTCCGATAGTTTTAGGTTATGTTTATAAACTGGTTTTTTTTGCAGGTAACTTCAGTGACACATTACAACTATTTTTTTTGCAACAGTGGCCATTGTAAATAATGAATGGTGATTTAATCAGCGACAAAGCCTGTCAGTTCCCCGTTAAGTAGCGCGTTAACCATGCGTGACAGTTGCATAGCAGGGGCATTATAATGAGGGCAGGTGGTAGAGGAGGAAAACTTTAACAAGGAATATCTTCGTTTCTAATATACCCACAAACTTCATAATTTCACATTATATTATATTAAATAAGCAGTTTTATAATATGTAAAAAGATCTTAATCATCTTACAAAAAATAAAAACTCGAAATTTCTAGAAATTTCTAGATACGCACTAGAAAATTTCTAGATACGTTCTAGAAAATTTCTAGATACGTTCTAGAAAATTTCTAGAAATTTCTAGAAAGGGGGTACTTTCTTTCTGGTTCAACTGTATCTCTCTGCAATACTGATTTTGAAATCACGATTTAGTAAAATATGTAATAAATTGATGGCATGTGTTCAAATGTATTTTTAAGTGTTTGTTATGTTGTAAATCATTTAGTGTTAATTACCTTTTATTATGTGACAACCTCATATCTGACCCCTCTGTCTTATAGGGTAAACTTATCTCTTTACATATTGGTTAAAGATTTTGACCATGTTGTATTTTATTCAGTAAAAGTGACGATATCACACTTTCTAAGATATTATTTTCATAGAAAACATTACACAGTAAAAGTCTTTTTTGATCAGGAACAAATGTGCTGTATTAATCCTGTATTCTGATTAGATATTTAGTAACTGATGAAGACATATAACTAGCATGCGCAGGGAAACATTACAAATCGTCTGTACATCTTTTACACCTAAATAAAAAAGTTCAGTGACAAATTGAATATTCCATAAATCATATACCTTAGCAAACCTTTGTCTGAATAGTACCTAACGTCACAAACTAACATACGCGGCAAATCTGACATATCTGCATACAACAATCAGATATATATTTAAAACACTTTGGTACAACAAGAAATCAGAGTATATCACAGTCGCAAATGACTCGCAAGTATGCTAACAAGAACCCAATTGTGATGTCAAATTAATTACTGAATAAACGTTTACTACGAACATGGCTATGCTAATAATAATCATGAATTTATAAAGCGCCTAATATACACCATTAACATGCTCAGAAACATTTCCGTTGCTTGTCACTTTATTTTTGATTCACCTATACATAAAACATGCGCTCAATGTAAATAAGGACCTAAAGTTTCTGGATTGAATATGTGTTTGCGCTGGATAAAATATTAAATAAAACTATGATTATGTAGTAAATAATAACCCGTCCGTTTTATTGATACACTTTGTGGGTTTAATATGTTCTGACGTACCTAAACATATAGAATACTTACAACACACTCCTGTTTGACAAAAACTAGGTTTCTTGTATCAAAACTAATTCATTTCAAAATAGATAAATATTTATAGAGGAAAGTAATAATACAGACAGGGTTTAACACAATTTACATCGAGTTGCCGGTCCTCGGTTGTAACGGCGCTGCTTAACACATAAGGTCCCGGATTCGAATCATACTTTAACCCTTATAGTGCCCCAGGACCATATATGTGCCCCTCCCCCCAAACTCCCCATAATGCCGCAGGACCATATATGGTCCCTAGCCATAACCCGATATACAAACCATGGCACTTGAAAAAATCCTTCACCGATTCAAGTTGACAGTCATTTTTTTAGAATCTCTATAAACATAGCTTCAATTTGGTACCACTTTCATAAATTTGGATTTTCTTGTTTGATAAAAATTCATCAAGTTAATATTTTGCGTGTGTTTACTAATTCATAACTCAACAAGGTGGTTATGAGATAACCAACCGATGCAGAAATGATAACGGCAGAAACATATCGCCTTCTACTAAAACAAAGTTAAAAAACCTCCCAAATGGTTTAAGAATACATACCAAAAGACATGTAGTTACGGGATAAACAATTTGAAAATAAGATGTGATACAACCACCAAATGAACGTAACAATTTAAATATTCGAACTATATGAATATATGAACAGCTATTTGAAACTTTGTACATTCGCCAAAACACACCAAAGAGTGGGAGTCATTTAGCAAACTGATTGTCGTGATTTTCATAATGATTTATCTGAAAAGGATAGAGTTCAAATCGCATGGTTATTAATTATACTTAAGGGGAAAGTTTCATTATCAATGTTACGTCATATTTTATAATTGTAATCATAGTTTTCATAGTTAGTTACCATAGAAGAAATGTTCATATTTTTTATCTCTTTTGTCAAGACTTCCCACAACATAACACTATAATATATACAATATACTTCTTCCCAATAATGATAATACATCAAAATAAGTATGATTAGGCCATTTCTTTCCTCATTTGAATAGCTATTTGTTTGAAATCTATCCTTTGAAATTGTACCGCCTTTTCAATAAATGTAGATCGTTTACTGTATATTTTTCATATTGCAGACATGCACCCTATGATATACATGTATCTAACAAATTCAAGATAATGAGGTTCATAAATAAAACAACATCATCACGGTATTTGGAGATTGAAAGTCGTGTTATAATCTTCTGATGTGCCAATTGTTATTATCCAATGTCATATTCGTGTCTACGAGTGAGTGACTTTTTGTAAAGGGGGTTAAGGGAATAGTTGAGCTGTCGGCAGCGTTCGGGACCAACCGCATTAACACTGACAATAACATGTAGGAGGGGTATAACATGATTATATTTTCAGTTATATGGCATAAAAAGTGCTTTGAACAGATTTTATTCATAAACCCTTTGCATTAGATAAAGTTGTAAACAATCACAACATGTATTACGTCAATATCTTTTCAAAAGTTGTGAAAGAGGTTATGCAATGAATTTTTTTAAGAATGATAGATCAATATCTCCAGTACCTTTATTTATGAGAATGCAATGACCATATACTTGAGACAATACACACATAAATTAGACTTTTATTTTATACCCGGTTTTTAGAATGCCGCCGAAATTAACAGGCGAACGTTTTGAAAACTCATTAGAGCGTTACGCCCCGCCCACCGGACCGTCTCCATTTGCGTATCTACCAGGTAGTACCCCAAAAACCCTACAACCCATTTCCCATTTATAGCTTATTAAAACAAAGTTAATGTGCATTGCACTGCTAATCTAATACTGGGTTGTAGGGGTAATGGGTCGTGGGTGTTTTGGGATATAACATAATGTCTGGAGAAAAACCTCCTTCAAACCAAACGATTTATGTGTTAATTTCTGATTTATAAAAAAGGCAAGAAGCAAGTACGATAATATCTAAGAAAATACTCTGTACTACTTTTGTTGTCTGTTTGAATCGCTTTGATGGATGTGACTGTACCAATATGCAGAATGTGATATGCAAAACAGTGTGATCCCAAATATAACATGTTTCATTTTCGATACGAATCGAAACTATATATCTTGAATAGATCAACCACTGGTAAATAATATTTAATTGTTGTATTATTGATATGTGTTGTAAAAATAGGGAGATTGATCATAACGAACCATAGATAATCCAATGTGGCGTCTATATTTTCATAAGAGAAAATATAACATTATAAATAACATATAACCGTTCACATGTTTCTTTTTCTTTCAAACCATCACCTTCCAGTTGAAAAATGATCATACGGTGAAACTACTCCCCTCCCGCTACGTCATAGTAGGTAAACACGCTCGGGACACGCTTCAGTGACCACAGATTCTGTTCGCCGGGGCTAATTAGGGGCTAAATTAGATTTCGAATATTCAAAGTTGACTCTAATTCAAATTGCAAGCCGCTTTTTATGAATCCCGAAAGTGGCCATAAACCATTTCAGCCCCCCTTGAACAACTGGTGTAACAGTTGACTGGTTCTTACTTTCAAGTTCATACCGATGCATTTCATTTTCTCTTTATGGAAAACTGTCAGGTGATAATCTATTCACCATTATTTTCTGTACGACCTTTGTGAAAAATAATGCAATATTAACACTGTGCACTTGAAATTATAACTATCAAATGAACCAAATAAAATAAAAACTGCACCAAGTAAAGATACAGGTTAATAGAATGACGTGAATCATGACATTAGAGTTAAAATGCATTTCATCCTTTGTTGTAATCCAAAGAAATAACAAATGTAAGGCATCATGGGTTCTCACAACCACAAACACAAGATTACACATAAGTCAGAATTCACTCGTTACAGACACAACAAGAGAATTAGTGAGCAAGCTCACTTTTTATACCCCCGCTTCCCTAAGTGATTATAGAAACTAAGATACAACTACACTTAGTAAGGATTCCTACAAAATTGCAAAACTGTTTTAATTTGTTTAAAAGTCAATGAAAATGCAGATATGGACTTCCTGATTGCATGTAAGCTATATTAGCTCTTATGAAATTACACTAACAATGTCTTTTTCAGACATTTATGATTTTTATATAGTCACTATTGTATTAATAAAATCTTCAATGTCCTTTCAATGTGACTGTATCTTAAGAAAGAAGTTAACTATACAAAAATACTGAGAGTACATCGAATGGCTCATCTGAACAAAAAATATCAGAGTTAAGAGCGGAACAAAAATGACTTCATCAAACAGTCACTTCTACAACAAAGAAGTCTAAAATCTAACAAAATAATGAGGGCATCTGATCGAAATATACAAAAGGCACATCTAAGGACCATAGTAATTACACATAAGAGGTTTCGTGACATTTGAACAAATAATATCCGAGTTATGAGCGGAACAAAAAGTGTGACGGGACGGACGGACGGACGGACGGACGCGCTGACCGCTATATACCCCCGACTACTTCGTAGCGGGGTTATAATAACAAAAGAAGAGTTCATCAATATCTCGCATGGGCACTTCTGGCATAAATGCACACAGTAATAAGCCATCTTATGGATCATAATAAAATGTTATTGGTATTTGTAAGTTTAGCAATATTGAGTGTTATCCTTTCTGTTATAGTTGAACAAGGACTTGTGTATAACATTGCTAAGGACATCTTTTAAATTTGGATGAAAGTTCCTTTCACAGGCATCTAAAAGGTTTATAACTGCTTCTTCTTTTCAAGATGTACTTAACTAGAAACAAAGGTTAGAGGTATAACACATTTTTATACACATTAATGATATGTAACGATACTATACCTGAAGAAATTAGACAAAAAGAATAAAGACAATGAAGAACAAACTTGCATGCTCATGTAACTTTGTAAATCTTTCATCAATATCACTTCATAATTAACATGTTGGCCACTTGGCTCGTACGGCTGTTAAAACAGCGATTTGCAAATATAATGTTTGTCACATTCTATAACATTATCAACAAGACTCCTGATGATAGTCATAGTCATAGTCATAGTCAATTTTTATAGCGCCAAATCCATGCTATATTTGTATATTGTTTACATCATATTTTAGTTAATTTAATATATTATTATATAGTCTCTCGTAACCTTTATAGGGTGGCTCACTTTTACGTTCAACTTTATATGTATATACTTTTTAATGTATTTATGTGAGGTGAGACTTTAATAAAACATCTGTCTGTCTGTCTGCTATATAGCGTGCTCAAAGAGCTCAAAGTGTGTTTCTTATGGAAAGGCAATTTGAAACAAATGGGTTTTTAACATCTTTCATGTAATCCAATTGACAAGTAATTAAAAAAGCATTTCACGTTTTGTGGTGTACATAAATGTTTCTCATCGTTATCATTCTACAGATTGGTATTGGATATTTGCTAGTTTACAGTTTCTAGGCCGATTTCTTCTGAAGTGAGAATTATTTGGCCAGGAAGCATTGAGTCCTGATTTGGGGTCACAGGAATACAGACATTCATAAATCAAAGTGACTGTATCTAAAATTCAGTATGGTTTAAAGCTGAAGTCAATATACAGACAGAACTAGAATCTTGCCAATGAAGTACTTAAATGTTAATTTAAAGGAGCTAATCATTATAAGTCTTCCATAATTATTTACAAAATGAAATCAATCATTAAAGGGGCAGTAGCACATTATTTTTAAAAACATAAGGTGATGTCCGGAATGTGAAAATGAAGTTTCATCTGGTTACAATTGAAAGACAATGTATTTAAACTAAATGAAGCAGTTATAATCAAATATATAATGTAAAGTACAACCAAACATCATTTTTGTAACACAAAATGAATGAAAGGTGTTGACACAAAAATGGTCACCAAAAGACTTCATGTGAATCTTTATAATTTGTTCTCTGACTTTTGAAGATTGCATTGAGATATGAGATTGTTTATACTTTAAAAATAATACATTAAAGGGGCAGTAGCACGTTTTTAGGGGGGAAATAAGGTGATGTCAGGAAAATGAAAATTAATGGTTTCAATTGAAAGACAATGCATTTAAACTAAATGGAGCAGTAACATTTCCAATATATAATGTAAAGTGTAGCCTTGCGATTCCTTTTTCTTACAGAAAGTGAATTAAAGGTGTTCACACAAAAATGGCCGTCAATGGATTTTATGTGAATCTTCATACTTCGTCCTCTGTCTATGGCTAATTGGCTTGTGTAGTGAGATTTATGACACTATCAAAGTAATACATTTAGCACTAACATACAATTTTCAGTGAAAATTTAAAAAAATAAAATCATCAAAAAACGAGCTACTGCCCCTTTAAGCATTAACGTACAATTATAAGTGAACAATTGAAAATATAAAATTAAAAATAATTCTACTGCTCTTTAAGCCTTGAATGAGAAAGTTTGAGGATTGTCATATATCTAAAATGTTTGTGAATTTTGGCAATAGTCATTGCCAAATATATTGTTGATATACTATTTATTATTTGCAATGATCTATTTACAAAGTATGTAGATTTATTTTTGTATAATCTATTGATTGACATATTTTCATATTATCAAAAAACGAATCTTCAGAAAATGTCTTTGTCACCTAAATTTGTTTGTTCACTCTCTGTTTATGTTTAGTTCTGTAAGACTGTATCAAATGAGGTATTGACCTCCTTTTTTTCTTTATCTATCAATTGAGGCGATAGAATTAATTGATGTCATGACATCTTGTTTAAGCATAACAAATGTTGTTTTACAACTAATGCATTTTACAATCTAAGGCGAAATATAAGTATAATTTACAAAAAAAAACTGCATAAGATAAGCTCAACTATACTTCTTTGAGCATTCTGACACTACCCAACCCACTGTGCTACTGCAATATACACTTATTCCAATTAATGAGGTGGTTAATGAGGCCTGTTAACGAGATTGATGCATCAGGTGTTTAATGTGTATTCAAGCGTGACAGGCAGAATATTGAAGGTCTCTGCATATCAGTGCATTATTACCTCATTGAAAAAAAGTGGCCTGGTTTATTTGTGAATGCTTTTAAACATACTGTATACCATACAGTGATATTTTTGTATGGGTTTTGTTTTTGTTTTTATTAGTGGCTAGAAATTGGTGTGTACTAAGAGAATTGCTGCCCCTATGTTTGCAACACTCTCTCGTGTGGCATAATGATAGATCAACATCATAGGTGGGTGGTCACGTTCGGGTTTGAAATTGTAAAACTTTTTTTTGTATTTGTATATCATACATACATTTCATTTCATAATCAACATTTTGGGTTATATGTTCACAACAGCAATATACAAATATAATTTCTGACACTTTCTATTTCATAAACAAGACTTCTGACGACAGTTCATGTCATCAAAGTGCCAACCAATTAAATAGCAATTCATCTTTTCAGGTGTATATAAATGTTTCACATCATTATCAATCTACAGATTGGTATTTAACATCTGCTAGTTTACATTCTTAACATTAAATTATTACTTAGTTATTCAAGCAATTTGTATATAAATGTTCCGATAACATTTTATTTTTTTTAATGAAGGAAAGGAAAGGGAAATAGTAAATGTTATTGAATAAGTTTAAATCATTTTGACCATTATTTATGAGTAAGTAACTAGATTCTAAGAGAAACATATCCGGTTGAGTATCTGGCAGTATCCGGCCGGATAGCATATCCGTTGGGGTATCTGGCAGTATCTGGCCGGATAGCAAATCCGGTAGTGTGTCTGGCAGTATCCGGCCGGATAGCAAATCCGGTGGAGTGTCTGGCAGTATCTGGCCGGAAAGCATATCCGTTGGGGTATCCGGTGCCGGATAGGCGTAAACAGAAAAAATGAGTATCCGGTGGAGTATATGGCAGTATCCGGCCGGATAGCATATCCGGTGGCGTATCTGGTGCCGGATAGGCGGATTTATAATGGGTAAGTATCCGGCTGTATCCGGCATGAATCCAATATTTGGATTCACCCTGGTTTCATGCTGTGGAACTTCGTAAAGACGAGATCATGATAAATTACAATCCTTTCCTAAATCTAGCTTTAAATCATAAACACTAGCTCTTATGATTATGGTTGTCATCATAGCTTGAGGAGTGTTAATGAACGCCATGTTTAGCTGACCTTTGACGAAACTGTTTGTCATAACGTGTCTATCTTAATCTCAATCATTTTAATGATATCAACGTAGTTAGTATATTTCTTCTGATATCTCAAAAGTTACTGAGGCTGTTTTTTACATTTTGTTAGAACACGAACTGTCACGACTCACGATTTAAAGTGACACAGAGTATCTTTCTTAAAACTTAATTTAGTTTTGATAAGCTACAAAATATCTAATATGCTGATTGAAGTTCATATCTCATCACTGGACTTGCAAATATATCCATTTATGCATAATATCTCTGAAATGCTTGATTTTATGGAAAAATCAAGAAAACATCTGAAATACGTTTAATATTCAAAATAATGCATTCAATTAATCTACCTATTAGTTACAATACCTAATAAACACTATCGAATCGAATATATCTTCCTGTCAGCTTATGACAAGGTTTCAAAATTACAATCGGCGAATTTGCGAGCGCCACTCGAGCCACATTGTCCGGTTTTCGATTAACTTTGAATCGCGATATCATGGAAACCGGAAAAATATAATATTTCAGTAAGATACCCAAAAATACAACTTCATGCGATGATTAGTAAATATACCAAGTTACATTGAGCTAGCTGTAACGGTTTTCAAATTCTGCTCAGGAAATAGTGTGATAATAGACAATAACAATTATGATATAACGTTGAAGTTGACTGCATGTTCCGAAATCATGACGTCATGGTATATAGAGGACAACTTGCATCTTTTCTTCTGTAATGAAATTTCTCTAAAACAAGTAGATATTAAGCGACCAGGAACTTCAAAGTCCTCGGAAGGCAATCAGCGAGTCTGATTTAAACCTGACTGCTGATCACCAAACATAAGAACAACATACAACAAAGGTACAATTAATTTGCTTAAGGCACAAACGTTATGACGATTACGTTTTTAAAGAATTACAAATTTAGCTAAAAAAATATTATAAGTCTATTTTCCTATATCAAATATGTTAAAGTGTTCACACAACGGTGGCCACCAGTGATTATTGCTTGATACATTGTCATTTATATAACAATGCGTTCTAAAAAGATGGCCTAAAAACTTTTAGTCCCACGAAGAACAAAAATATAGCTAACCTCAATTGGGAAGATTAAGAAGATATTTTAATTGAAGAATAATTTGATTTAATTAAAAGAAAACGTTGGTTGCGCCCGTACATATGTCTGAATGGATAAACGGTTCAAATGAATTCGTGAACTGTAGCCATATTTGCTGGCAGGCTTTAGAATTCAGTACAAGTATTACTATTAAATGTTTTTTGAAACACTGCTTAATTTAAAAGGAGCATATATCTATACAATATACTCTGATACATTGCAATTCTTTGTGTTTTGTCTACAAACTAGTTTTGTTCAAAAGTCATTCAGGCCTGTATCAATCAGCTAAAGTGGTCTGATAAGAACCGACAATTCCCTACAAAGACTGTACTGAACGTTGCTAGGGCAACGGGACGAGTGGAACATGATTTGCATGTGCAGTTGTGTATTTCAGATCCCTTGCTGTCAGCTTATATAACTGTTTTCACAGAACAAAACTCTGTTGTACATACATGTATTGTGGAGTGATTTCATTATGACTTTTGTTTCTGAGAATATTTTCATATATTCATTGATCCTTCATTTAATTTTTATTTTGTTTTGGGTTTGCTGTTTGAAACATACATTCAACAACTTTAATAACAAGATTCTTGTGGAAAGTTTACATTTGATTAGTTCCAAAATTACGTATTGTAGCTTGGTAGTGGTTTTGTTGCATGTTGTGTCCCAAGAATGTTATACATGTACAAGGGTTTTAGCAAAAATTTCTCATTCATTTTACCGCCCGTGAGTATAAAGTGATATTTTTCTGATTTATGACAACTTGCCAGTGTGTTAATTTCTTCATTGCGACAAAAAGTCAGAATTCCGATTAAAAGACAATTAAAGGCATCATAACTTGTGAAATCATTCGTGTCTCTAACTCGGTCATTGTGTGTGATGTAAGTGGTGAAAATAATAACAAAGGGTGCCATTTGCTAACAACATAATTATAACCGAGACATGAAAAGGTTGATCCAAACTTTAATTCACAATATTAACACATATCAATTGAACCAGAAAGTGACATTATTCCTTATTCAAGATAAGATCTTTCTGGTCAGACAGAATAATATAAATATAAACTGTGTTCATGTAAGGGCAACATTTAAACAGAAAAACTATGGCAAATTATCCAGTACGGGGAATGATTGACAATGTATATGTATGTAACATGTAACGTGTCAATTTCCTCGTTTTGCACGTGCGATCCGACTGGCATGTTAGTAAACTATATCATTCTTCGATGATTGGGATATAAACACAATGTGTTTTGTAATCAATGACATAAAACGGAAATATTTTGAATATGAGTTAAACTCAGCAACACAACGAAAATACAAGTCTTGCAACTATATAATCAATTAAAAACTCAACAATGATTTGGCAACAGAGTAGATGAATTATTTGACAGTTTTCAAGGATTTATTCAACAGTCATATCAGTCTTGACATATACATTTTAACTGCAAAGAATGAAAATATACAGTGTATCTTTAAAAATACTTTCTAATTGGTAATTTTCACTTTTGAAATTGAACTTTGATACGCATTATCAAATCACCATCTAGCTACTTGCAAACCTAACCAAATCTGTATTTGTGTAATCCCTTGTTCCACATTGCTACACACAGTTTGTCTCCATCAATACACAGACCAGTTGGATTCTGTACACCATTCTCTAATGTAAGAATGTCTTTAATAAATTTCCCTGAGTCACTGAGATGTATAACTTTGTGTTTGATACAGTCAGCTACTAGAATGTCTCCTGTACTGGTGGTTGTAATTCCAAATAGGTAACTCAGAGCTCTGTCTCCAGTAGGTGTGTATTTGAATACAATGTCTCCAGACTGTGTCAGACAGATAACAGACTTCAGACCATAATCTGACACCAGGATAGTTCCTTGTCTGGTCACATGAATGTAGCGAGGATCTTTGAAGCTCTTTCCTAGTGTAGGAAGTGTTGTGAAGGTCTTCAAGATGTTTCCCTGCATATCAATCAGATCTACAGAAGGTGGAGACACTGAACCAGCCACCAGTGTTGATTGATCCAGAGTAGACAGACCCATGTACTTCTTACTTGTCTGTATTGTAGACATGAGTGTCAGGTCAGGAGTCACAGCAACTCTGATGATACACGGAGAGTCAGAGAGAGATACAGCTACCTTACCTTCACTGATAACTGTCATACACCAGGGATCACCAGACACCTTGAGTACACTTGAACATTGCTGTCCTGCTTTAGTGTAAAATGATTTTAAAAGGCATGTATCACAATCAGCAAAAAGAGTTACCTTAGTATCATCAGTGATCATAACCAAACTATCTATTAAATGGCAAGTGTCTTCCACATTTTCTGTTGCTTTAATAACTTCATCCAGTACAGGTGTAGCAGTCAAGTCTATTCTGTAAGTATGTTGAATCTTCACATCCATCTTTCCAATTTCTTTTTTAAGATTTTCAAGATTATGTACAAGGTTCAGGCTAGCTACATCTGCTTTATTCTTCCTCTGTGTCCCTGTGACGTCAGCTCCAGCCCCTGATCCAGACGACAGATACATCTCAAACAGCTGCGCCTCATCCTCCAACTTCAGGGCCTGCTGGATGGACTGAGACTGCTGCTGGTACAGCTGTAGATCCATTTGTGTTGTCTTCATCATCGACCTCAACATCTGTGTGTCTTGTTCTGTTTGATCCTTTACCTGTCTAATCAGTTGAGTTTCCTTCTGTTTCAGTGCATTGAAAGCTTCTTGTATGGTTTTCCTTATTTCTGATTCCAGCATGGACCTATCAGCCAAAATTTTTTTCTCTTGTACGTCCAGTTTGTGAACCTCGCC
Organism: Steromphala cineraria; assembly: GCA_916613615.1. Lineage (NCBI taxonomy): Eukaryota > Metazoa > Mollusca > Gastropoda > Trochida > Trochidae > Steromphala > Steromphala cineraria. The sequence continues at coordinate 25,915,604 of OU744723.1, read as the reverse complement.
CTTTGTCAAATCAATTTTATCTGCCAAATTCTGCTGATGACGATGAAGTTTTGATTTGACCTCTGAGAGCTGTTCCTTGATTGTGATGACCTCTTTACATGACCTGTGAGCAATACTGCAGCAGACAGTGCACAAGGGTTTGTCACAGTCTTTACAGAAGAGCTTCATTTTCTCGTCATGTTCCTTGCAGATAAGTTGCTTCTGTAGAGGCTTTTTGTCTGAGACTGGTACAACTTGGTGTTTCTTTAAGCTTGGCATCCTACTGTGTTGCATCAGACACTCATCACAGAATAGAGCTTCACATTCTGAACACCAGTGTGTGGCTGGAGTTGTCTTCCCTTCTTCCTTGCACACTGAGCATTGGTCATGTCCTGGAAAGTAACATTGTAAATCATGTATAACAGTGCACGGCTATATTTCCATGCATTAATTTCACTTTAACAGCTTGTAAAATGGTAAACATTGCTCTCAGTTTTCATAAATGTAATTTATTATTTGTTGCAGCTACAAATAGGATTTATATTGCGTTTCCTTTTCTCATTAAAATGATAACTAATGCATAGAGCAATTAAGATCTACACCCTTTATCATGTAATTGAAGTTGGATTATATAATAATTATTGATATGATTGTTTGAGTGTTAATAAGCTCTATTTGTTTGAAAGTTACCTAGTACAACTGAGTCCATGAGTCCAGATAGAAGCAGTCCTGGTTTCAGCTGCCCCGCCCAGTCTTCAACAGGTCTGTCTGGGTGAGGCACTGGGGTCTCTTGTCTACACGTGGGACATGGGATGGTCTTGTTTCTCACTGTTTCTTCTTTTGTCTGTAGATATTTCTCCAGGCAGTTCTTGCAGAATGTATGCTGACAGGCTAGTGTTACAGGCTGCACATACACCTCCATACACACACTGCAAGTCAAGAAGTCGTCCTGTAGCTTGCCTGCTGTCGCCATCTTGGACCTGTATACAGAGATGTGTGAACTGTCATAATACTGACAAGACAAATACACTTTGGAGTTCTTATGAAATTATATTTCATGGTTTAGTTTGAGTTTATCTGTCCTTTTGGTAAAATGTTTTTATCTGGATACAGTGGGGATGAATATATACACAAGGCATAACGTTGATTGTCATTCGAGTGACGTCATAAAACAATCTGGACGTATTGAAGTCTCTCGTATTGAATATAATGTCATATTGTTAGTCCAGCGATGAAGGCTTCATAACGAACAAGTTAACTATTTTTGGTATGAAATATAAGGACGACATGCTATAACAAAAAGGAAAGTATGTCTTATATGTAACAAGTTGGCTACCTTTTAAAAAAGGAATCCAATACATGGAGACGCTAAACGAGTAGAAATGTTTGTATCAAGTGTAATGTGATACCATTTGTAATAGTAAGAATATGAATAGTTAAAATTTGTGATAACTCCAATAGCAGTGTAAAACTAGTGCTCGCCGTCTTACAACACTAAATATGAACAGTGTTTTTCCAACCAATGGCAGGTCGACATTTAAAACGTTTGATGCCTACATGAAACAGACGCAATTGTGATAAGTGTGAAAATATGCATTACAATCCAATTTACTTCATCATTTAACTATCTCGACACTGACTTGACGAAGTTTATTCATGTTGTTGTTCCAGGATGATTATTTGAATTTTCATCAATTCTAAGCAAGCTACTTTCACTTCTATGTGGTAGAAATTGTAACAATAAGCTACAGAAGTAATCGTCAGTTGTTATTGAACATTTTCTTGTTCGAAATTTTACTCTTTTTCTACGTTTCCTAATCACCACATTTGCACACTACCCACTGAGTTTATATCTTGGCAATGCTGAGCGTCCAGAGGCTCTAGCATGATCTGGTGCGCATTTTGTGTACCACATTGCAAATGCATTAAAACATAACTCTTCTAGATCAGCAGGTCTTGACATATAATACTCATGAAGGTTGTTTTTAGATATATCACTACTATCTGGATCAAGGACATCACGATCAGCTTTTGATTTTAATAATCTGAATCTTTTCTCTGGTGGTTTTGTATTCAATGTTATTATTGTAAAGGTACTGTGGATTATTTTAGGTCGGACAATCTATATGCTGCCTCTTGAGCACCTAGACAGCGGGTTTTCAACACACAATTACCAATTTTAAGCAATCTCTCTCGGAGAGATGGCTGTGGTTCTTGCAGTTGTAATGCATGCAGTACATTACCAAAAGCTTCTTTGCAATCATCAGGTTCAGCTTTTCACAAATATGCGCAAACATAGTAAGCTGCACTCTCAGCATTACAGATAAACTGAATATCCATATTTGATTTTAAATGCTTCAAAATTACAGGATTAAAAGCATTGATATAGAAATCAGCATTTGTTCTGTGAGTTTCATAAAATCTGCCCTTTAGGCGGGGGCAGGCAATGTCAATATTACTTAGAAGATGAGTTGACAACACTGGCTTAAATGGAAAACCAAAACGACATCTACCTTTTACTTTTTGGCATATTGCCGTATGCCTATGCATTTGTAGTTTTGTAACTAATGCGTGCATCTCTGCATGCATGAGTAGTAGGATCTGGTATCCTTGTAGAAATAGCTTTATCTATATATTCAACAATGGCATCATTGGTTACATTTTGTAAACTGGTCATTCCTCGTATCCAAAAAAATATATGTAAATGAGGACTTCCCCTGTTCTGAAATTGAGCTCTTGCAAAATATTCATCTATGTGTCCTAAAGGTTTGCTAGGCCCATTCAAAATATACTTCAACAAAGCATAAAACCTTCTTTCAAAATGTATAGCTGTTAATAGTGGATCTTTGCGAACTATATCTGCTGCATTGATAATATTTACAGCTTCATTATATGAACAATTTTTTAAGGTCATTATCAATTCAGGCCAGTGCATATCATCAGCAGATAATGTTACAAATAACGTTGGCGGGCCAATGCACTTAAATACTGACAGTACATTAAGTAACGTATCTTTCCAGTATGCTACTGTACCTCTGATATTTTTCATAAACATGTAACAGTTTTGCAACAAATCAGGATTATCAGATACATTTGAAATATCTTCAGCTCTAACCGGTAAAGAATGTAATTCACTATTGCCAACATTTCTCATTGGTTTTCTCATTCTCATATGTATATTAATGTCACTAAGCAAGCGTTGCTGTTCATAATAATTCACGGCATGTAACATATATGTGATATCTTTTCAAAATCTACCATCATTGTCATACAGTCTCTGATGGAAATATTGAGAGGGGGTAATTTCTAATGGTCTCTTACAGCGATAGCCATTTTGTCCCAAAGGAAATAGCCATGGGAATGCCATTTCTTCCCCACTTTCCATATTGAAGGCAAATACAGGACTGGATCTACAGTCTACCGAGGGGCAGTGTTGACAGATGAGCGATAACAGCAGGCAGGCACTGGTTGTATGGAGAAAATATATATTGTTGACTCTGCTTTAATAATCATACATACGATATCTTCGAAAATTATAAAGGCAGGTTATTCCGCATAAGATAAGGATGCGTGTGTACCGCTTTCCAGCGATGTTGCCTATAGGCCTATACAGTTCAACCGCCGTTATAAACAATGATAAGGATGAACCAGCGAGGTCCTTCTAAGGCGGGATGCCTGTACAGCTCAACCGCAATATTATGGACATAGCATGCCAGTGATAAGCATTCCTTCCCATCAAGTAGCACTTGTATCAGCATTGCGTCCCTGGCGATACGACTGATAAGCGGAACTGAGCATGCCAAAGTTGCATAGGCGGAAACGAACTTTCAAGACTAATAGCATGGAGATTAATATCTCCATGCAAAAAGTTTAACCACGGCTCCAGATGATTTGAGTATTATTCCATTGTCTTGTTTACAGTTTAGTAATGCTGATTTAGATGTATTTGGTAAATTGTATTTCATAAAGGAAATGAGATCTGACAATCACGATTTCATTATTGAGTATTTTATTATTTTATCATTTCATTAACTTAATAATAACTTCATTAGTTCATTGTATTAATAATGTAATGATACTGCAGTATATGTTAAAATATATATATAGTCTTTCATGTAATGTTATTTTGAACGCAGACATGAATTTTGTTTGTATTTGATGCGTTTTTTGGGGCAGTAGCACTTTAAAAAAATAACTGATAAGTGTACGTTAATGCTAAATGTATTATTTGATAGTGTCAAGAAATATAACTAATCAAACAAATTATCCATAGCCTGAGAATAAATTATAAATATTCACATTAAGTACATTGGCGACCATTTTTGTTGGAACACCTTTAATTCATTTTGTGTTAGAAAAATAAATCTCGTTGTTGAACTTAACATTATATATGTGATTTGTTTCAGCTTCATTTAGTTTAATACATTGTCTTTCAATTGGAACCGTTTATTTTCATTTTTTCCTGGCATCACCTTATATTCCCCCCAAAACACTTGCTACTGTCCCTTTAAAGTAATAAGAGACTTAGCTTTGCACAAACACAACCATTTAGATTACTACTCTCTTACTACTTGATAACATTCACTGCAACTTAAACAACAGAGAGACATCAAACACTGATTTAGACTTTTGATTTCATTTTACTTCAATTTTATGTCAGATTACGCTAGTGTTTACAAATGCGTACAGTACAGAACTAATTTATATGATATTTCTACACACCTCACTCAGGGAAAGACATGATATTAGTCCATTTAATGAACAATATCCTCTACATCAATATATTTATTCACAAGTTAGAGTTTCACATATCGTCTTGTACTCTACAGTCAAAGTCAGTTGATTGTTTTCTTGGTATCTTGACCATTTAACAAAAGTAATGTTCTTTAAATAAACTGAAATTGATAGTTAATGAATTAGATAAGCTAAAGAAATAATTATATTAACACAATAAAATAACAAAATTTCAAATTGTTTCCATGAGTATTTTCAGTATAACAGGATTGTACCCATTTATGTAAATTTCATGATTGCATACAGAGTATTTTAATCATCCTACACTTTATGAATTATACTTCCTTATCAAATTAAAGATTCGTGTATATACTTGATATATACATACACTCAGGGGCAAAAGAAACGATACCAACTTTTCAAAAGAGTACAAAACAAAATCCTGTTGTAAAGTAAATGCGACCACGAGCCCTTGTGATAGGCACACCAGTTGTGAAGAATTTCAAACATTAAAGTATAATGCTTATAATTGTATGACTGTTCAAATACAAGAGGGGTCAGAAAACAACTTTTTTGGTGGTATTTTTGGTCATAATCTTTGGAATTGGAATAAAATAATCATGAAATTTAAAAATCTATAAAATCTAAGATGTTATCAATAACCCTTGTAGAAGTTAATTTGTTCGCGCATGTTGCCTGTATTTGAGTTTTAAAACAAGAAAAAGGGCCATTTTCACTATCCTATCTCGTCTAGTTAAGGAGATATTTTAACAGCGTTTTTTGAAAGACTTGTATTTCAAAAGCGTTAACAGATATACCTCTGAGATTAAAAACTTATCGTTTCTTTTGCCCCTGAGTATATATGAATATCTAAACTGTAAAATGTCTTAACTTCGTATAAAAATAAATAATTTTGCTCGTTTGTTCCAGAATCATTTTATATAAAATTCATTATATTTTACCAAATCGAAAGAAATTCAAGTATTGTTTAAACCACAAACCATTAAGGCAATCAATACAGTTAAGTATTCCTATAACAAAGACTCTTTCGAAATGAAAATCTACCTTTTATTTGCATCTAAAATTTACAGTACCATATATACTAAATCTTTTGTGACTAGACCCCTGGCTTCTGCCTTTGTGGCATTATACCTGTAAACATTCCCCTCGGTGTTGCTGTACTCAGATTAAATGAAAATAAGCACTTTATAAAAGAGTGTTGAAGCCGGTTCACGTTTAGACCCTAAATTACTTATAGAGCAACAAATCACTCTATACTACACACAGGCCTATCAGCTTTGTCTCACTGTACCTAACAGCAAATCTACATGGCTGCTTGATTGACAATGAATATAAGCGCATCTAGAAGACCTAGACCATCACCGACCTACACTGTGACACTCGATCATTGATCGTACATAAATTATATAGCCTATAACTTCTTTGAGTGGCATTTAGAAGTTGGAAGTCAAATAGGGACGAATATTTTATGGATAACAACTTCTTTATTCTGAGTACTCAGAATAACGAAGTTGTTATCCATAAAATATTTGTCCTTATATAGCCTTATATAGCCTTATATATTACCGGCTGGGTAGCCTTGTGGACGTCTTCAATGTCCATTACGCTGAATAACTAGCTTTATGGCAGTCTGAATATAGAGCGTGTACAGTACACACGCGTAGAGACCCTCAACGGATGTTATGTACACTTAGCCAGTCGGCCAACTCACGTTATCAACCTATATAGCCTATATATTTACCGGCTGGGTAGCCTTGTGAACGTCTTCAATGTCCATTACGCTGAATAACTAGCATAATGGCAGTCTGAATATAGAGCATGTACAGAACACACGCGTATAGACCCTCAACAGGTCGTAATGTACACTTAGCGAGTCGGGTAACTCACGTTATCTACGAAACACGGGTATGAGTTATGAGTATCATAATTTGCAAATTGAATGAGAGTCAAGATAACCGGTAGTCCACAACGAATATATTTGATTAGATACACACTCGGTTAGATATATCTCGTTTTAATGACATATCCCAAATCGAAAGTAGGAAGTGACCACCATTACATTCATTTGATCTGAGAAAGAATCCTATCTGTCTGTCTCATGGTACCGAATCAATAGGCCTAACCACGAACGAATAATGTGAATTCAAATAGAACGAGAATAATAAGACACAAATGACAAACCTCAATGCAGCGTTTGGTGCAGCAACGGCATGTTGATAACAAACCAAGATCCTCCCACTGTATGGACGACTCGCCTTGCCGTCTGCCGAGCTGGCGACTGGTCACGTGACTGTAAATAGGAGGCTCTGTATGAGTGTGCTCTATGTAATGCAAAATAGTTACACTACTTTACAGGATGTTGGTGATAATCAAGAGACGATTGGTTTTGTAATTCTAAAGAAAAACTTTTGAGAAAAAAAACTGAATTATGTTTTTATTATGTATTACTTATGTATGCATTATTATTTATTCCCTGCATATGTAAATATGTAAAGGAACTTAATTATACGAATTTTAACTATTCTTTGAAGAATACCATTCCATACATTCACGTTTACGTTGATATATGAACTAGTGTAGTTATTTCTGTTCAGATTCAAATCTTCTATAGATTTTTTACAAATTGCCCCAAAAGTAAAATGTGCAGTTTTATTACGCCATTATCATGTTTGGTTGGTTATGTTGTTGGTAATTGCACAACCTATGTGTACCCTTAAAAAGAATGATTTTGGAAATTTTGAACTTGTGTAAAAACCAATATAACAATACAACGGTCATAATAATTTTCTTCCCTAATATTGTTACACGATTATTTACAGGTTCAGTGTAAAAACGGAGAAATGCTAGATATTTCGTTCCTATAAGAAGCATTTAAAAACAGTGTTACAAAACTAAAATAAATATGTAAGACAACAACAAGAAACATGTGGCAACCCAAAACATGTCGAAAAAAATGCGCTATTCATCAAACATGAACATGAGAACATAATTGTCAAGTGTCAAAGCGTCGAAAGCCGAAACAGTCAGATTAAACCTTCAGTTTGAAAATCTGCCAGTGCCTGAAAATGCATGAGATCATTAGATCACCATATTGAGTTATTTCCGCAAAAACCAAAGCCCAAAATCTCTATAACCGGGTCATTGACTTGCGTCATCATCTTGTAGCAGCCAAATTAATTACATTCAGATTCCTCTTTTAGGACAAAAATTAACCACACTTTAGTAAACCGTTTGCAAGAAATCAATAATCGATCAATGCAGCCAGTTATGGACCCTGTTTTGAGAGACTTCAAAATGTGCAATCGCCGTCAATGGTGTTTTAAAAACCGGAGGGTCAATCATTTAATCTTTAGTAAAAGTCTAGTTGAGTGATGAATCACACTTTCATCTACAAGTGTGAGATGAAAATCAGCGTATCTAGTTATGGTTTTATCATAGAGTCAAAGTGTGAATACACACTATGACAGTTTACTGTCGTTGAAATGAGATTCGTTAAAGAGGGTGTGATAAAATGATTACAATATCCAGCCCACACGATCTGCTTAATGAGTTGTTTTATAATAATTTGGCAGAATCTGTACATCAAGAACATCCACAAACGTTTAATGCATCAGGCTTATGCTCTGAAGGGAGAGTTTTCAACCACTTATCAACCTTCTAGCCTCATACATGTAAATAATAAATTTAGATCAACAGATTTTCTATTTTGTCTTACTGTTGATCTAAGATTGACCAGTGTGAGAGGCTGTCCCGGTGACCTTTCGTATGCAAATAAGGAATTCGCGATTTGATCAATCAAATTCGACGTCTCCAACAGTTCATAGTCGCTCATTCCAGGTGTGAACGGAAAAATAAGATAATAGCTTATGGTCTGTTCTCAATAAAAGTGTGCCTTGAGAAAAATAAATCTTTTTTTTTCATACTGATAAGAAAAATATCAATAGGTTGATTTTATTTTGGTTGTATGATATATTTTTTGTTTTATGACTGACAAAATATAAATATTTTTTAATTATTTGGATATAAATTCAGACTTTGAAATGTAAACGATATGCTCGATTCTGATTGGATCTTACAAGGTCATGTGATCGGTATACATTTCAATGAACCCTAAATCGCAGGTTATACAAAATAACTTTCAGTAAATGAAGTTTATACGATATCGTGCCGGAACTACATTTCTCGGGGATTCCCCTGATCTTACAGCCACATTCCAGCCTGACCCCAGTCTCACTGAGCCTCACTTTTTGCAAATATTATTTTTCTGTTTATTAGCAACACTCGCCCTAATAATCTGTTTTTGATGTTCGAAGAATAAACATTAAGTTGTAAAGAAATAAAGTTGTACATGTTCATCTCCAGTCACAGAAATGAGGATAGTGGGCAAAGTTAAACAATGTAATGTACATCATTTCAAAAGCATGAGTTGAGCTCCATTCTGAATGACCTGACTTGCAACAACACAGTTTCAAGGCACCCCATTCCATGCACAACAAATTAATAGTGTCGTGGCGCGCTCTCTACAGACAGTTTCGAGGCCCCCGATGATCAAAACGATGTTGCCGTGTTTGAAAAACATGTACTCGTCATTGTCAATGACAGTGTCTAACATAGGCGGGCCTGCAATTGGCATTATTTCTCGAGGGACTTTAAATAACTTTATGTTTACATTCATTGTCAAACAAACAACCCAACTTTCCCAAGCACGTCGAGCTTTTAGAGCTGATACTCTACACTCGATACAGGACAGTATCAATACGCGAGTGCAAATTGTTGATTTTGGAATATTGAAATCAAACTTTACATATTTTTTAGTTTTTTTCCCAAAACATTTTATTGTTATTAACATGATACCCATAAAGGATTATTTGTGGAATAAAGAAGTGTATCTTTTCCTTTTTTGCTATGAACTATTTTTGCATGCGCTTGAACCCGGTAGAGACCCGCCTGGGTCTAACTGATATCTAGGTCAGTGCTACAAGCAGCTTAGAAGTTACTACAGAATCGCATTTCGAATGATATAAAAACAAATTCTGGCTTTAAATACAAGGTGTGAATTTATAAGAAATGAATTTCATAATATAGTTGTCCACACGGTTCTAACCTGTTTGAAACTCGTAATATAAACTTTTGCATAATTGGCTCGGCAAGCTCGCCAATTATACAAGTTTATATTACAAGTTTCAAACAGGTTATAACCGTGTGGACAACTATATTGTGAAATTCATTTCTTAAGTAAATGAAAGAATTTAGAACAAACGAGTTTGATAAAAAAAGGAGTTACCTCCCCTTGCATGAGGATTTTCGTAAATATTGACATTTGTCAAGCTCTAACTTTGTGATTATCATTCGCCACGTTAGTATCTGTGCGATGTGCAATCATCATTTGTTATTGACAACTAGCAAAATAAGCATAATCATTTTGAAATGAAAAAATATATCTATTAATACATCCAAGCAATCGGATAACTCATCGCTCTGCTCCGCTCCAAATGACAGAGCTCCGAACATCATCCATTTCAAAAGATGTGCTGCCGAGTTGTTTTAACTTCCAGCGAGCTAGGGCAACTTTTCTGATTGGCCGAGCGGCTGATTTCAAATGTCACCGGGATGACCCGCCTTACGGGCCAATCTTAGATCAACAGTATGACAAAATATAATACCTGTTGATCTAAATTTATTTAGATTGAAATCGTATCACCTGTTTCGAGAGACGTACATCCTTGTGTTTCCCCCCAGGACGGTTTACTACGACAAATGTAAGCCCCGAGAGAAGGATGATTGTAAACCCTTACACAAGTTTTGTAAAACCTCTTCAAATTTAGATATTTTCACATACAATAACCGATATTCAATATGCATTGCGTCAGTCTTTTGGGCGCTTCATCGCAGCGCTATGGAGCCGACGAAACAAAGATGCTTAATAACTTTATTAAGCCTTACACTTTTAAGTATCTCATTCAACTCAAGTCATTGTAAGGCTGATGAGGGATACTTTAAAACGCGGCAGGGCATGGGAAAATCGAGAGAGTCATCGCCGCATCGGCACGCAAATACCCTCGATATACCGTGGTTCCCGACGGGCACTGCTATATGGCAGAGTAACGTGTTTGTGTGGATGTTATGATTTATTTTTACGGATTTATCAACTTCAGTTGATGATAATATTGAGAAACCATTCAACCTTGTGTATTGTAACTTTCTAGACCCTGATAGTCAGTAAAGTCCTTTGGAACCTTAATAATAATAATAATGAACTTGTTTAAGCCTAATATCCAGTGCAAGCACTGCTCATTGGCTGTACATGTACATTATCACCCTGAAGGAATTGTACTTTCATAGCCGCTACTAAGCGCTTCGCGCGACCACATAGGTCCGTACTTCCCGTATTCAGGTACCCAATTGTACAGCTGGGTAGACTGAGTGCAATGTGGATGAAGTGCCTTGCCCAAGGACACAACACGGTGTAAAGCCCAGGTCACAAATCTTTGGTGTCCCCACCTGGATTCGAACTCGGGTTTTTAGCGTGATAGGCCAGCACGCTAACCACTACACCACCGCGCTCCTTCAGAAATCCTCAGTATTATTAATTTCCTATATGGGTCCACAGACTTACCTTTTACTTGTTGTTTTGTTTTTATCCTATAATCTGGCGATGCCTCCGTGAGAATCTAGAAGAACGCTGCTTACGAGCTCAGGAGAAGCATGCAGCTGGACATATATTATACATAAATATTATAAATACTTATATTATATTTTTGTTGCATACATGTTCTGAATATCTTTATTAGATAATTTTTAAACAGGTATTGTGTAACCAGTTAAAGGTAATTCAACAAATGATGTGAAACCAAAACAAGAAATTGACGATAGAGACGTTAATATACCGAACAAATTTTGAACTCAGCTGATCTGGTACAACCGAACCGCCCATCGCTACAACTTTTACAGATTAATTTTTTTAAGTTTCGTATTTTCACCCCAAAACAATCTCGCATCACATCAACGATACATGTGCAAATTTATCAAACCGATATTTATGTTCCAAACTCGGATATTTCCTCCGATTAAGTATATTGCCGTAGACTCTCTTTCAACAGGGTTAGTTTTTGTAGTTACAATTCCCCGACTTTCATGGATTTGGATATATCTTTCTTTAAACTAAAACGATTGTTTAAAAGTAGGACTTTATTTGGAAGTGAAAGCGAGGCCAAGAGAAAACGGCACTATGTTTTAGTAAATGCGAACACATAAGTTTTCAACCAATACATTATTACGTATGATATCGCGCATGGTTTGACCTAGTTTCAAGGGAAAAGCAATTCAATTTTAAAAACATAATAAATAGATTACAAAAAACTCGTGAGTCTTGAATATCGAAAATATAACAAGCAAAATATTTTTTAGTTTTGACTGTTCACTCGCATTCGCTCGTGTATAAATTAAAACATTTGTAAATATTTCGTTAAAATATTTTCAATATTAAACACTCACTCGTTTTGTTGTCTTTATTTATAACACTCATAAAGGTTTATTTGAATCGTTGAAACAGCATCACTGGATTTGATTGCTATTGATTGCGACAAGAATAAAAAATAGAGCCAGTGGCTCTGTAGCTCATCAGGCTTCATATCAATTTTACTTTAGGTCTTGGCAAATGTGGTTCCTCCCTTACTTTGGACCACAGGGTCACCAAATGTACAATATGGATTCCTTCTTATCTAACTTAGAAGTTTGCATACACAGTTTCAGCTTTCTAGGCCTTATGCTTTTGGAGAAGAAGATGAAAATAGATTTTTAGGTGTGGCCCCTGTGGCCCTTATTAGGAGTCACAGGGCCACCGAAGCTACAATTTTTAATCCTCACTAGTCAAGGAGTCTGTACACCAAGTTTCAGCTTTCTAGGTCTTATGCTTTTGGAGAAGATGAAAATAGGTTTTAAGGTGTGGTCCCTGTGACCCTTATTAGGGGTCGCAGGGCCACCAAAGCTACAATTTATAATCCTCACGTTTCAAGGAGTCTGTACACAAAGTTTCAGCTTTCTAGGCCTTATGGTTCTGGAGAAGAAGTCGCAATTTCACAAAGTTTACAGACGGACGGATGAACGGACGGACACCGGACACCATGTCATGCCATAAGCCCATCGGGCCTTACAGGCCAGATGAGCTCAAAATTGACCTTCTGTCGAGATAAGGTTATTGAATATGACAATCAACACGATGGCACCGAATCACCGGACTGTGTCAGTGCACTACTTGCACGTGCCTGTGTGTGTACGGACAGGACTAAGACTGTGTTTATTTCTGTCTGTGCTGATGTTAATAACCAGTGGTGACGTTGAATCAAACCCTGGCCCCAGGGGAAGACAGACGTCACTAGACAGCTCACAAGAAATTGGTAATGTTGAATTAATGAAAGAAATTAAAGCTATGCGAAAAGAAATGAACGCGACCTTCCATGACCTTACTACAAAAATTAGAAAACCGTCGAACATGATCTTCAAATCTTAACTGAAGAAAACTCGGAATTAAAATCACTGGCGTCTGATCTTCAACATCGTGTAGACCATCTCGAGGCCCGCGAAAAACGCAACAACCTTATCTTCTATAACTTAGAAGAAGAATCTGGAGAAACTCGCGACGATCTTGAACACAAACTCACGGACTTAATCTCGGCGAAGATGGACGTCCACGGCGCAGTGGGGTTTAATGAAGTCAAGCGAATACATTCAAAGGGAAGAGGTCCCCGCCCCGTCCTTGTTTCTTTTGATCATTATAAATTGAAAGTTGAAGTGCTGAAGTCATCAATGAAATTGAAAGAGAGCAAAATATTTATTTCTCAAGATTTCAGTTATAGTGTTCGTGAAAATCGCCGTAAACTCAAGCCACACATGGATGAGGCCAGGGAAGCGGACAAATTCGGAATGCTTCGCTATGATAAGATCCAAATTGACAATAAAATCTACAAACTTGACCCTAACACTAGTAAGCTGATTCCATTCCGTAAAATTAAGCCACTGCCTAATAATGAAAACACCACCCACCCTTAGGGGTGTGGCCAAAGCCCATTTGACAAAAATTCTGCAACAATATTTGACTTATTTATCTGGAATTGTGAAGGACTTAAACACATTTGTGTAAACCTGCATTTATAGAATTTATTACAAAATTCGATATAATCGGACTTATAGAAACATGGATAGAAGACAACGATAAATTTGATGTAAACGGTTTTGATTATGTCTCACAGACCAGAACAAAGAAGCCCGGAGCAATACGTAACTCAGGTGGAATTATTGTATTTATTAAACAATATCTATCATCGGCAGTGACAGTTTTGAAAAGTAGTTCAGTAAACGTTTTATGGTTAAAACTCGAAAATACTACCAATAGTGTTCTACTCATATTGGGTTTTATTTGTCCCGATCCTCCCCTAGTTAAGGCCTTTAAGAAGCAAGGAATATCTTCAAGTTAGGCGCTTCAACCATAACCAGATTATATCCTCATATCCCGGGATATAAAGTTATCTTGTTGAAAAGGGGTAACCTCGTATTCCATTAACGGTATATCATGTATCTGTAGGTTAAGCCTAAACTACTTTGGTAAGCGTTAACTTTACCGTCTACAATAGATAGGCCTATACAATCTAGATCAAATTGTTAAGATAGGCGCATTCTGTAGGTCCCATAGTTATTAAGATGCAGAATTTGAATATAGATGTTTTAATCAATCAATATTGATCATATGTGGGGAACCAAAATCACAATTCAAGAGAAAACTATTCCCTATTTGAAATCAAATGGGTGCAGAACTGAACGATCGGGGTCAAAACTGTTTTAATATTTTCCTCCGTGTATTAGATCTATGTGACAAAGGCTAATATCTATTGTTTATTATTTTTTTTCACAGAGATAGAGCATGAAAACGTTCTTGAGGAACAAAAATCATTAATTTCGTTTTACGAAGTAGATCTAGTAGATCTAGGTGAGTTACATGCTACAAAAAGGTTGGTCTACCGTCATGCATTTCGGCGACCTCTCCTGTCGTGGAGGAAAAAAGAGCTTGAATTTTATTTGATGGCAGACATTTGCAATGCGGGATGAAAGGACGAGAAATGTTTAGATAACTCTTCATTTATGTCATTATTGATGCTACATCAACAGAAAAGAAGTCTCCTTACAAGCGGGAATGTGTTTAAAGTGGTGGAGGTAAGGATACGCAGCAGTCTGCATTTTAAGCCGCAAAATTGTAATGCAAATTCACGTTTTTAGACTAAAATATCTATACTGTAGGCCATATATAGATTGAATCATTCAAACCTGGATTATTCCTAATCCTGGATAATAAAAAATACTTGTGTGACATGATGTGATGCTCAAATATGAAAGATAATGATACATTCAAAACGATATCAAGACTCTAGTTTACTAAACTCCACCAATAACAAAATTAATGCTTCATCATGCTTGTATTTTTGTATCCTCCATTTTTCAGGAGCTGAGAGAAAGAGGAAAAACAGCTCTTCACCAGATTACTTGGATGGTTTGTATATATTGGGTAAGTGGTAGTGACTGCGTAGTATACACATACTGTTGAAAATGCTATTAAAAGCTTCTGTTATCATAAAATGAAGATAATTAATTGTGTTTGTATAAAACAATTAAAATTTAGTTTCAGAATACAGTGCTCCTATTATGTGAAACTGTAATCTTAAGGGATCGGAAACGGCAGAGGTCATGGGCCATTTTGCACATCGAATGAAAAAATGGCCAACTGAAATTTTTTATTTTACTATTGATATGAGGGCAATGGCCCATAAAATATTCTGAAATTGACTGAGAAGCCTGTAAATGGCCCAATGTCAAACATATCTTTTCCAATCTCTCACATAACTTGTGCACTGACATTAATAACAAATATGAACATCAAAATCAATAGGAGACATATTTTTACCAAAATTTGATGATATTCTGACAATTATTTTATAGTTTTTAGCTTCTCTGACCTGTAAGCTCTCGTTATACAGTTTTTTTCCCCATAGACTCCAATGTTAAATTGCCACCGGTCATTGGCATGTCGGTCCCATACGACTGAAATAGATCACTAGCGACCACTAGCAGCAGTAAGATATGCATACTTCTGATTGAAAAATCAATGAAATACTATAGTTGTCCTTGCTATTTTTTTGCTACAGCTATTTGAAAATTGACCATATGAAATTCACACATTGAAATTTTTGGGATTTTGGACCCGGAAGCGACCATTGAGTGGGTCGCTTGACCTTCCGCAATTGGCATAGCAGTACATGACTGTTGCATGCTGACAGCCAAGTATATTAGCTAATTCTGAAAGAAAGACTTATTTTAATACCTCAAATAACTTTTCTTTTAGGGGTAAAACACTGTCAGACCTCTATTTGCTATCTGAAGTGGGAACTCTTTGGCCCCCGTTCACAATGAAAAATCTGTATAACGAGACCTGATGGGCATATACTCCATATAGCATGGCATCATCCTTAAACTTAATACATTTTCGACTTTTTCTCCAGAAGCATAAGACTCCTTGACTAATGAGGATTATAATTTCTAGCCATGGTGGTCCTGTGGCCTCTTATAAGGGCCAACGGGGCCAAGCCCTTTAAAGTTATTTTATCCTCTTCTCCAGACACATAAGGTCTAGAAAGCTGACACTTCGTGATCAGACTTCTTGACTAATGAGGATTATAATTTATAGTGTCCTGTGGCCTCTAATATGGGTCAATGAAAGCCGTTTTTGAATGCCCCTTTTGATGTGCCGCTTAGATCTATCGGGCCACAAACCAGTGCATGACTGGTCACATTTCCTATTTGTGACCTCATAAACAGAATCATTGCCATGGTGATCTATGACAGAAAAAAATAAGAAACAAGTTTCAGAAAAGGTTTTCCACTCAGATAAATCATTTGATGATGTACCGTTACACTGTTAGTGTTTGGTGTAAAAGATATCCACATCAATGGTAATTTAACAATTATGTAAGGCTGTATTTCAATTGAAATACTATGATGCGCCACTCAGTACAGTTTGTTTATTACATCACACTGAGCGGGTTTTTATGTGCCCATAGCCCAGGTGGGTTTTTCACAGTCGATAATTACGCTGTCTTAATGAAAGGCTAATTAAAGGTGTTTATTGGACAAATTAACAAAAATCAAGCCCAGTTCTTATCTTGTTTAAAAATCTTTGAATAAAAATAGAGAAGTGATAATGCCGAGTAAAAAA
The DNA here is from genome assembly GCA_916613615.1 of Steromphala cineraria. Classification (NCBI taxonomy): domain Eukaryota; kingdom Metazoa; phylum Mollusca; class Gastropoda; order Trochida; family Trochidae; genus Steromphala; species Steromphala cineraria. The sequence continues at coordinate 25,898,611 of OU744723.1, read as the reverse complement.
GTGGTTGTATAAAATCTATATCTCATCTTCTCCAGAAAAATTCTGACGCTATAAATCATAATCCTCATTAATTTTGTTTTTAAAATCGGCGCAAAAGCATTTGTGAAAATCATGGAATATTGTTTGGTTTCATCACTCAAGTGAGGAATAGAACAGATGAGTTGATTGTTGATAATTTTCTGCTTGATAGGAGCAAGAGTACAGTTAGTGAGATGACATCATTTGTTAATACCATGAAAACAAGTGACCCATGAAAACAGGTCACTGTTGGGGAATTGCATTTTCTGCTCATCAGTCCTGAAGGGAAAAACTTGGAGATATATGAAGCCTAATGAGCTACATATCTTAGGCTCTTTTTTCCAAATTTTCATGAAAATAAATCAGTATTTGTATTGGAATAACATGAATGTATCAAAAGCAAGCTTTTGCCTTGGGTTTAGTCATGCTAGAAGTTGTGGAGTTTTTAATAAATGGCAATTATTGTAGGCTGTATTGAAGTTTTATACTTAATTTTGGATTGGAATGAAATAAAAATTTGATCAGAAAGAAAAATTTTATTTGTTTTTATATTCTACACTAATAACCCATATCATTTCAGGTTATGTCAGAAGGGAAAGAATGAGATGAATGCAGCTTGTTCCGTTCAGTACAGCATTCCTTTGAGGTTTGTTTATAATGTAGATATTGTCATTTATTACTTGAAAATCAGATATGTGTTCATGTTTACCACAAAGTTGTTCAAATAATATCAAGTTATTTACTGTGACTCCTTTTTTCAGACATTAAGCCATGGTCATAACTCATGACCACTGATTAATCTGTCATTGGCTTAAGATAATCTAAACTTAGGTAAATGTGCGATGGCCACATCCTACAAAGAAAGATGGCAAGCAATCTGGACCATGACTTGACATTTAATCTTTATCAAGTTGATAAAAACCATCTCAATTGTAGCTTATCACTTTGATTTACTTTAGACTGACACTTCAGAATTCCTTACAATTTGTTGGTATTTCTTACATTTTATTATTCTAAAGAATTCCTGTATTTGAAGAATACCTCTCAAAATAATGATCAATCAAGTCCTTTTTGTATAAGGTATGTCCCTTATATCTTTAATGATTTTTTTCAGAAAAAAGAATGCAGATTAAGAAAACATCTGACTGACTGGTTGCCTTTATAAAATGGTGTGTATAGAATTTGTTTTTACCTCACCTAGTATATGAAGCATGATGGGCTTATGTTGTGGGTTGGTGAGCTTTCAGTCTGTAAACATTTTATAACCTGTACAATTCCTCTTGAACTGTTTGAACCTCTTTCATTTAGGGTACTATAGAAAATCTATATTTATGTAGTCCGCCATAAAATGTTACTACCTGTTTGTTCGAAAAGTCGGCATACGAAGCCTACGTCCGGAAGGTAATGTTGAAAATTCCAAGAAAAGTGGATGGGTAGATTCACCCAAAATTTTGGTTCCTTTTTTTGATTACTGCTTCTTATAAAAACTGCCGATCGTTTCAATGGGAAGCCCCATAATCTTTGATGCAGTATTCAAGATTTTGGACAATTTGTTTCTATTTTGAACAGACAGGTTCCCAAACCAACTTAAAAAGTTAAATGTAAGGACACTTTGAATGAAGGTTCTGTAATACAACATCATGATGGTTTGATCAATTTTAAAGAAATGTAAACGTTGTCCTTTCTTATATATCTTCTCAGTATTCTCATTCCAAGAGAGTTTAGAATCAATGATAGTACCTAAGTATTTATATTCATTTACTCTTTCTATAACATTTCCATCAATACACACAGATTCTAATGTTGACTTTGTTCTCCTAAAATCAATTATCATTTCTTTAGTTTTTTGAACGTTCAAATATAAAAAATTAGCATTACACCAATCAACAAATCTTGATATCTCGGATCTATAGGCAAGTTCTACTAAGCTTTCTAAGATTATATTTTCTTACTGGTACCTTTAGATATTGCCATGGTATAACCGTTTTCTCTAAAACCTTTATTTGACTCTTCCACCGAAATCCGATATTACAAGGAATGTACAATACAGATAGATTGAAATTCCTGTCTGTAGGATGCAGATTTTTAATTTCATCATCCTCCTCCCAAGTAAGAACATTACAAAGCTGTTCAATGTATGGTTGTCCAGCCCTTACAGTAATGCAGACTATGGTTAGATGTTTACTTTTCAGCGCATGTGATCATATTGGTGACACAGTGTTATTTGGCTAGGTGTCCTTTATCAAATCTTCTTTTGACATCCCCAAAGTTCTGCTACCTTCTTTACAGCTATTTCCCCTATACACCCAGTGCTTTTCAAATCCCCTCCTCCCCTCCTATATAATTAATCAAATGTTGTATTATTAATATATCTTAAGAAAACTTCAGTGTTTGAATTCCAGTTTAAATGCTCTCTTTTTAACAATGTTGTGACATGTAATAGATGTGTCTTTTGGAATTTACAAGTTCTTGATATTTTTATTTTTAATTAATTTCATGACAGTTAAAGTAGAAAAAAATAGAACAACACCATTATTGTTGATACTAAGATACAACCTGCTTTGAATAAGTATAAACAAATTATTATTGATGCTCTTCATTATTAAGATGTTAGTCGTTATGAACACTTTAAAGCTTTATATTTGCTCTCTTCTAAACCTATAAGTTTGAAAATGATACTTTTCAGCAACAATCAGTACTCATTGATAAAATGATACCAACTTTAAAGTTCTGCATATGTAAATGCAAGAAGTCCCAGGATGTCTCTTGATACTACTAGCCCTGCAGGTAACCAATCAAGTGTATTGCTTTATTATAACCCGCCTTACAGCTTAAGCCGAGTTATAGTGCTCATTCTGTCCATCTGCCCCAGAACTCTCAGAAACTAGACATACTTGTTTCACCAAACTTGTTAACCATGTTCAAAATATGTGCCTTTTGAGGGTTAGACAACAATAATTTCTATTTTCAGCTCATCTGGCCTCTATTAGGCCCGATGGGCTTATGGCATGGCATGGTGTCCGGCGTCTTAGTAAGGACCACAGGGGTCACACCCTTAAAATCTGTTTTCATCTTCTTCTCCAGAAGCAAAAGGCCTAGAAGGCTGAAATCATGTGAACAGATTCCTTGACTAGTAAGGATTAAAATTTATAGGTTTGGTGACCCTACGACCCCGAATAAGGGCCACATGGGCCACGACCTTAAATCCAATGTTCATCTTCTACAGATGCATAATGCCTAGAAAGCAGAAACCTTGTGTACAGATTCCTTGACTAGTGAGGATTATTAATTGTAGCTTTGGTGACCCTGTTGTCTCTAAATAGGGCCACAGGGGCTGCACCCTTAAACCTCTTTTCATTTAATTCTCCAGAAGCATAAGGTTAAAAAGTTGAAATTTTGTGTAAGGACTCCTTGACAAGCAAAATTGAATGTGAAGTCTGATTAGCTACATAGCTATTAAGTTTTATTAGTTTCCATGGACCTATGACTAAAACAGGGACTCTATAACAATGTCCTTTTGTCAGTAGCATATTTCCTAAACTAGACATGCTAGCTTTACCAATTTAACACTTGTCAACCATGATTGCCTTATGAGGTTTAGATAAAAAATAAATTTCATTTTTAGCTCATCTGGCCTGTAAGGCCCGTTGGGCTTATGGCATGGCATGGTGTCCGGCGTCCGTCCGTCCATCCGTAAACTTTGTGGAATTTCGACTTCTTCTCCAGAACCAAAAGGCCTAGAAAGCTGAAACTTAATGTACAGACTCCTTGGCTAGTGAGGATTATAAATTGTAGCTTTTATGGCCCTGCGGCCCCTAATAAGGGTCACAGAGGCCACGCCCTAAAAATCTATTTTCATCTTCTTCTCCAGAAGCATAAGGCCTAGAAAGCTGAAACTTTGTGTACAGACTCCTTGGCTAGTGAGGATTATAAATTGTAGCTTTTATGGCCCTGCGGTCCCTAATAAGGGTCACAGGAGCAACGCCCTAAAAATCTATTTTCATCTTCTTCTCCAGAAGCATAAGGCCTAGAAAGCTGAAACTTTGTGTACAGACTCATTGGCTAGTGAGGATTATAAATTGTAGCTTTGGTAGCCCTGTGGCCCCTAATAAGAGCCGCAGGGGCCACACCCTTCAAACCTATTTTCATCTTCTTCTCAAGAAGCATAAGGCCTAGAAAGCTGAAACTTTGTGTACAGACTCCTTGGCTAGTGAGGATTAACAATTGTAGCTTTTGTGGGCCTGTGGCCCCTAATAAGGGTTACAGGGGCCACACCCTAAAAACCTATTTTCATCTTCTTCTCCAGAAGCATAAGGCCAAGAAAGCTGAAATATTATGTACAGACTCATTGACTAGTGAGGATTATAAATTGTAGCTTTGGTGGTCCTGTGGCCCAAACTAAGGGGGGAACCACATTGGCCACACCCTTAAGCAAAATCAAATGTAAAGCCTGATGAGCTACAGAGCCAATGGCTCTATTTTTATGGTTTCATTGGAAAAATGACTAAATAGTGACTTGATGGTAACCTCCTTTGTCAAGATCTTATCTTCTAAACTAGAAATGATAGCTTCAACTTTATAAACCTACCGGTATTAACCATATTCTTTAGAGGTAGGTAAAACCTATATGTGAATTACCCTTTTTAGGTTTTCATGAAAACGTCACTTGAACAATTACGTAACTTGGTCCTTTGCCCTTAGCATATATCCTAAAGTATTTTTCAAAGCTACATCAGATTTGATACACTGGTCCAGTGTTGTTCCTAGAGGGGGTCCTGGGGACATTTGCCTACCCTTTTGGCTTGGTGTCCCTTAAAATGTGGAGAAGTAGGATACTTTAAGCATTGCAAGGGGTCCCATCCACTCAGAAAAGGCCAAAATGACCACCTAGGAACAACACTGCTGGTCAACTAGATGCATACAGACTCCTTTACTAGTGAGGATTATAATTTATAACTTTGGTGGTCCTGTGGCCCCTAATAAGGGATGCTTGGTCCACACACTTAAAACTTACTTTTTATTGTCTTCTTCAAAAGCATAAGACCTAGATCTGTAACTTAGTTTACTTTGTACATTGACAACACCCTAAAGCAAAATTAAATATGAATCCTAATGAGCTACAGAGCCAATGGCTCTATTTTATAAAATCTTAGTGGGTAACAGTTGTATCTAGGCTCTGCTTGCCTCTACTCTTGTTTTCTATTTAATGAGAAAATTCAAGTGAATTGCACATGTTTAATGTTTTGAAGTCCTTATATTGTATAAATTTTATCATTGTAAATATTACTTCAAAAACTTATAATTATAACCCTTTGTTTCCAGGTGACTATAGATCATGGATCATGAGTTGGAGGAACAAGCTTGTTTTCCTTCTGTTGCTGAGGATCCCTGTCAACCAAATTGTAAGGTGAATTGCTGCATACTGAAAACATACTTGTATTTGACAAGAAATCAAAATATTCTTTTATTATTATGATTTATTGAACACTCTGCACCTAGAGATAATTGAATAACAAAATAACTGTCCAACAACTACCTAATCTAGCATGTTTCTAATTTTACTTCATCCACAAAGTTTTTACATGGGTAACAAATACTAACAATAACAAAAACTTTGAAAAGAATACAGTACCGGTATGTTTTAACTTACATGTATATAAACCTTATAAAAAATAATCCTGGTCTTGTATTACGGAACCATAAATAATTACCCCTAACATGAAGAGGTAACTTCTAAATTTTATTTCAGTTAGTGTAGTGAGATACACAACGTATTCTGAGTATTCTGAACATCTAATTTGTGTCTTTCAAACTCTCATTATGATTATTATTTGACCTCATTTGCATAATCTAGAGAGTGTTTTGTCTTGCATTTTGTTCTTGTCTTAAAACAGTAAGGGTAGCCTTTTCCAACAAATAATGCCATAACCCGACTGCAAAACTCTATATCCTAAAAGGATGTGTTAGTTTCTAGCTAGGTGGTTATGTATTAAGTAAATATTTCCACAAATTAAGGTATCATTTGTCAGGAAATAAGAAAGCAGAAAGCATTTTTCTAATTCTCCAAAAGTATGTTAGTGTTATTTCACGATTGGCTGATTAACTTGTTTTTGTTATAAATTTATCTCATATTATGCCAGCATCCATATGTATTGCTTCCTTGGTCAGAAGGGACACTTATTTTTAAATGTGGCCATGCAATCAATCCATAAGGGGTCTTGAGTTGTATTTTTGTCACAAAGAGTTGTGAAACCTTATTTTGATTTAACAATTACTGATTCATTCCTGAGTCCCATGAACTACAGAGTATATATATGTACCATTTTCAATGTTCTATGATATTATTGATTATACATTCCAGGTATTCTCACCATTCTGCATCTAGAGAATGAATCTGGACTTTGACCATGGACCAAAGAACTTGGTTGGAACTTGGAAGATATATAATATACTGTTCATCCAAATACCTTGTGATGAACATCAGATTCTTGGAATTTTATGTTGCAGCTGTTACATAAACTTGAACTATGAGCTTATATTTTGATTGATACAGTTTGGTTTGAATGAAATTATGCATGCAAAAATAAACAGTGCATTAATTAATATTCAAGAATATTTTGGGTTTTTTTTCACTCATAGAATTCATGTTGCTTCAAAACATCAACCATCACCTTTCCTTATACAAAAAATACAAAACATCTTTAGAACATTTATATATTAAGAATGAAGAATGAAACACAATTCATTTCAAAACGTTATCCCTAGTCATTTTTATACCCCCGCTATGACATAGTCGGGGGGGGGGGGGGGGGTATAAAGCGCTTTCGCGTGTCCGTCCGTGAGTCCGACATCGTTTCCGGAGCATAACTTGAAAATTATTTGACTTAGAAACTTTAATTTGGTATAGATTATACTTATGGCTATATGGTGCAGATGTGCCTGTTGGGGGTTTGAATTCCAGGATACCAAATTTATTTTAAATTTTGGCCTTAAATTGGCCAAATTTCTGACTTTGTTCCGTTTCCGGAGCATAACTTGAAAACTACTCTACTTAGAAACTTAAAATTTGGTATGGGTGTTACCTATGTGGTGCAGATGTGCCTTTTTGGGGTTGAATTCCAGGGTACAAATTTTTTTTTTTAATTTTGGCCTTTAATTGGCAAAATTTTCTTACTTTGTTCCATTTATGGAGCATAACTTGAAAACTACTGGACTTCAAAACTTCAAATTTGGTATGGATGTTACCTATGTAGTGTAGATGTGCCTATTGGTGGTTTGAAATCCAGGGTACCAAATTTTTTTGAAATTTTGACCCTAAAAAGGCCAGATTTCTGACTTTGTTCCTTTTCCGAACTCGAAACTCTTTAGCTTAGAAATTTCATATAACAAATGTGAGATTATCATTTCCTGCTGATTTGCCTTTAAGGGATATATATCTAGGTGGCTAAATATAGTCAAAAGTCCAGCCTTCTTCAAATTATTAAAGGTATGACTGTCAGGCTGTTATTTTGTTTAACCTCACCGTTAATCCATGAAAGTAAGCATTCATTCACATGACTGAAAGAATATTTTTAGATTTATCATTGTTATAAAATGGCAGTGAAATAACAGCGGGGGTATGTGAGCTGTGCTCACTTTTGCCTTGTTTAAGATACGCAATACTGTCCAAGAGGCTCTCACTATAACTCAATTACCGGTAAGATGATCAGAGGTTCTGTGTGCATGTACACTGCTAATGGCTGAAATATGCCCAGTCGAGGAAAACAATAACTCACTCTGTTTGCATGTAAAAGTAAAAGTTATCTATGAGAACGGGAAGGTTTTCATTTAATTTTTTATTCTCTGAAGTGATAAGATATGAAGAAATAGGATCATGAATTCTGTTAATCCATGAGGCATACATGTCCATGGATTAATTGCTTTGATCAAACTCAGGCTCTGGAACTAAGAGATTTCAAGTACAAACATTATTAAGGAAAAGACATCTATATATTCCATTATTAATTAACTATCAATGATATGGCACTAATACAATCTAAACGGCCTACACTATACGATTCGGCAACTGGGCCAAATCAGGTAAGCTGGGCCAATACGAGCAGACTGGGCCAATACGACTCTGAGCATGCGCATATACACAAATGGCATATACACAAATGGCGCAAGTCCGAAGCTGTCACTTCAAAACTTTCAACATATATTACAGTACACCAATCGCTTTTATTATTTTGATTTCGATGAAAATGAACTCTCTAATGTTGTTCAAGTAAATCACAAAGAAGTTAATTAATAAAAATGTCATTAATCAAGTTTTTCCATATTGGCCCAGTTACAGGTCCTCGGTCCGCTGTATTGGCCCTTGGCTTCGCCTCGGGCCAATACAGCGGACCGAGGACCTGTAACTGGCCCAATACGGAAAAACATGATTAATAACATTATATTACAGATGAGAATATTTCTGCTGTTACTATTATGGAAGCGTATTTCCCAATTTTAGCAACTGAAAATTAAAATGAATAGCCTTCCCTTTATGTTATGTCCCTTTCCCTAATAATTATAAACAATTGGTTGTAATGATTCCATTCAATATCCCCTTTGAATTGATCTGAGAAAACAATATTGACCTTGGACTTCATCCAGAGATAAGTAATAGTTATACCCACACTTCCCTTGGACATAAGAAGTGGAGGTGTATCGGTCAATACACTTACAGTCAGAACAAAGAAAACCATAGCAACAAGACCGGAAGTTGGGTATAAAAGTGGCTTGGGACCGTGTCATCTGCCTTTATTGTTGCTCTGCTTCATCAGACTATAATTGAATGAGATCCTCCAAGCTGAATTTTATCCTTTTCACTATTATGACTGAACATCTATCACTACAAAATTGATAGGTTTCTAGTAATCTTGAGACAAGCTCTGCATTCTTGTTTTTCAGTTAGAACCATACGCCAAAGGATGGAAACCCTAACGCGTTACAAACAAATAGGAACAACACACAAACATTCTTTAATATCTTTCAGTATGCAATTAGCTAAATTGACAACGATTAAGAGATCAAATTTCTTTATTGTTTTGAAATAACATATTATAATGGTAAATGCAGCATGAATCATCATCTTTATAAAAAACTGCCAGAAGATTTGTGCAAATCCAGCTTATCACCAACTCGAAGCAAATAAAACTAGAAACTAGTAATTTTCCTTAATCTCGCTTTCAGGGAAGTTTCATTCCATTTCACAACATTATCAACAGTTAATATGAACATTCATAATATAAACACATAACCTTATATCAAAGGAATTTAACGACAGTTAATGTAAAAAAATCGTATCTTTGTTCAGTCCTTATTCTTCTTGCCGACAAAACCAATTTCAATAGACATTGTCTACGTTATAATACTCCTATATTTGTTAGTAAACTGTTTTAAAATGGAAGTAATAGGCGGTTTTGTAAGTACAAATGTCTTAAATTCGGTCAACAGTACAGTTGTCCTGGTAATCTGAGGCGACAGTTACTGCCACAATATCAGATAAGTGGTTTCCCTTCTTTCATTAAGTTTAGCCTATGTTACTGTGTAAAGTTGGTCCATATGCAAATATGTTCTTTATGACTACTTCTACAACTCCCTTTTGATGGAAATTACCGTCAGTAACTATATTCAAATTGCTTTTGTGGTACCTATTGAATCGAAATATGGTATTGTTATCCGACTTGATATAAGATAGTTTCTCTTAAACCTTAACTTTCAATCACATATAGGCCCTATATGTTGTGTCCTTATTTCCGACCTTCGTGCTGATTACCGACAGTACCGTATCTGTGCAAAATTCTTCTCTGTGCTATCTATCCTTACTTTCATGGAAATTACCGATAGTTACTGTGTGAGAATCTTCTTCTGGAAATTGCCGACATTATACAATGTAAGAATTATATATTTGGTCCTATACTATCCCACTTTCATGGAAATTACCGACATTTACTATGTGAGAATTAAAAATTTGGTCCTATCCCACTTCCATTGAAATTACCGACATTTACTGTGTAAGAATTGTACATTTGATCCTTAATTCCAACTATCATTAAAATTACCGACATTAATTGAGTAAGAATTGCATAATTGGTCTTTCTATCCCACTTTCATTTGAATTATCGACATTTACTGCGTAAGAATTAAATATTTGGTCCTTCTATCCCATTGTGCTATCTGGATGCGACACTGTCTCAGCCTTATGGGGAATAGGAAAGGGGACTGTTATTAGAGTCCTAAAATCGGGAAATCAAAGTCTCAAAAAATTGGGCGACACAACAGCGAGTGACGAAAGTGTTATGGCACAATCCATCTCGTTCATTGCATCTTGCTATGGACTTCAACATATATCAGATATGACATCACTGCGGTACTTGGTGTGGACAAGCAAAATGGCAAATCATAAGCTTAACTCTGCTCCTAAATTACGTGTTCTTCCACCCACAAATCAAGCTTTTGAACACCATGTGCGTAGAGCCCACCTTCAAGCTGCCATCTGGAGAAGTGCACTTCATGCAAATCCACCTGAACTTAGCCCCTTGCAATATGGATGGACCATGAACGCTGAAACTGACAAGTTGGAACCAATTTCTCTGTCACCAGATGTATCCCCTGCTCCTGAGTCAGTCCTGAAAATGATCAAATGTGGCTGTTCATCTTCTGAACCTTGCTCTACAGCTCGTTGTAGTTGCCTCAATGCTCGAATCTCCTGCTCAGATTTTTGTGCATGCCATGCTGACACGGAATGCAGAAATCCACAAACAATAACCAGTGTCAGAGAAGAGGAAATTGACGAATTTTATGAAGATGAAGATGTTGAAGAAGAATCTCATTAGATCAGTTTCTGTGAACATGAAAAGAAGAATATTTCCATATTCAAAGACATTGTTAAGGAAGATGTGTATGCTGATTAACTTTTGTTGTATTTTAAAGTGAAAATAGACTTTATCCGGGAAAATTGAAGGTCTTAGAGTCTGTAAGAAGTCAAAATACGACGGTAATTGTATATTTTAAGCATTCCGAAACCCCTATATTTGATGATTGGTAATGAAGGAATTGAAATATGATAATAAGACTTATGTCATTGTCTTCCTCTACCTAGAAAACCTATACTTTGTGACAAAAATTAGGTCTCTATGTCAATTAGAAGGCAAGATATAACCGTTTAAAGATATTTCTCATGGGAAACGGCGGCCATTTTGAATTTTGCTTGTAAAAAAATTTCCCCAAGGGTGCAGTCACTGCACCCGACTGATATACTTTCAGGAAGGTCTCCTCTACCATATAAAACAATAAAACATCTGTTATCTCTCAAAACAAGGTTCACGGGTTTTCCACCAGACTATAAGGCCTAGAAGCTGAAACTTTGTGTACAGATCCCTTGGCTAGTGAGAATTATAAATAGTAGCTTTAGTGGCCCTGTGACCTCTACTAAGGGGGGACACCAGTGGCCACACCCTAAAGCAAATCAAATGTAAAGCCTGATGAGCTACAACACCATTTAAAAACATTTGCAACACATACTTCTAAAGAGGTCTATGTATGCAACCATGCATGCACACCCTTTTTCTTGTCTATGACCGTTTTACGTATCCACAATTCAAGGAGTGGGGGACGGGGACAAGAGTTCCATTTTAGCAGCTCAGTAGGGGGATAATTGTGTACAGACAATGAAATCAAGGGATACATTTTTGGGGGATTTTATGCTTTATATATTGTTTTTCCTTACAAAAAAAAGAATTATTTTAATCCTTGTTACTACACACATTCTGTTCCTGACCACTTTACTGTTGTTGGCTAAAGTGTTTCTGTTAGGAAACTGTTGTATAGATTTATTTTAACTTTAGAAAACTAGTTTATTAACAAAAAATATTTAACAGTTTTCATTCAAATGTTAAATCATTACAAAATATTATAGAAAATGCAGAATATTGTCAGCCAAAAGTTAAAGTTAAACCAAACTGTTTAATCAGCATTTATGATAATGCATAGCTACAATCATACCCTGGTATCTAACAAAGCAAAGGCCTGACAAAGCACTTTGCAGGATCAGCCAATGAAATAGCAGTGGTTCCTTGATAAAAGAATGCAAAGCTAAAGATATTTTGCTTCAGACTCTTGGAATACCGGCATTTCATTGGTTTAAAAGAAAACATACCTGTTAGCAATATGAGGCATTTGACATCAGGGTATGGATGTCGCTACACTGAGGAATTAAAGTATTAAAATGAAAATTATATAAAATAACTTTTTTCCTTTTGAAACTCTTATTTTCTTATTTCAATACTTTAATAGGAGAATACAAAGGTAGCATAAAAAGGCCAGGCTGCCCACCTGAAGAACCAGTGATATTAAAAATACATGAACCGTTTCTCAAGAAATCAAGTTTTCTGAAAGAGTAGATAAACAGCCAGATTCAATCACAGACCCATCATGACTTTTAGTCAAGATGGTCATCAAATGAAACATCCCAACATTTGTTTTTCACTTTATTTCAAATTATATAGCTACACAAACTAAAGAATCCATGCAGCATTCAAATTATTTTCTTGTTCCTTTCTCGGACATCAACCTAAAAGACAAAAATATACTTTCATTATCAGAGTTAATTGATAGCAACTTGATTCACATTTTAACACATGACTTTATATTTAGATAAAATATTAAAAACAGTCAAACCGACATCAGTGCTCCAGACAGGCAGCGTATCTATGTTATTTACATATCGAAATACTTAAACAATAATTTAAAACGCTAGGAGTACAGATCCCTAGACATTTTCTTTAAAACCCAAAAGAATCAAAATAGGTTGTGTACTGTACACAACGATTTGTAAACACCAGCGTATTTGAACCTTAAATTGTCACAAATGGATATTAAAACTTTTTCAAAATAACAATATTCAGTGCCTTTAACATGTTATTTAGTATCATTATATTTAAAAGATAATGTTTTTATGCAAAGAAATATCCATTTATGTTAAATCATGAGAGCACAATCTCATTTCTTATGTGAGATACCCATTGGTCCGAAATCAGAGGAGTTAAATTTTATTAAAGTATACTATCAAAATCGACATTACACAATTTTACAAAAACAGGGAGTAAATATCTAACAGGTCCAAAACTAATCTGGAGCACTGCAACATATCAACTTAAATGTGGCTTTCCGTAACTCAAATAGTGAACTCAAATAGTCAACATGTCAAATCTTGCTGAATTAATTTGACTGATAACCTGCCCGGAATCAATAGGGAACTGCCCTCTACTTTAGATCCTATACACTCATCATTTTTACAATAATGCGATCAAAAGAGATTTGTCTGTGACATAATTTACAAAAATGGTCCTTTCTTTCACTGTAATAATCATCAATACATGAATGAAATTATTGATCCTCAAACCTCTGCCTTGTCCATATTTTTGAGAGTGAAAATTAAATTTAGAATTCTAGTATCTCAATCCCACAGGGAGAAAATGTCTAAATAGTGTGGCTTCTTAGCGGCCTTTTGGCAAATTTGTTAAAATCATAAAATGTTTAATAGTAAAAGGTTGCTGCTTCAGGAGGGGAGAGGGAGTTTGTCAAAAATTGATAAACTATGAAACTCCAATGAATAAAAATATTCAAAATATTAACTGCATGGAGATATTGAATACTCTACACTAGGTCTGACCGCACCCCTGTACCTCGCATGTTTAATACCAGTAAAGCGCTGCTGAAACCCAGTGGTTAGCAGACCAACCACATCATCTCGCTTATAACACCGCTGGCGGTGATCATGTTCAAAGCATGGTTAACAGGAGTTACTTGCCTGTAGCTTGATACCGAAGGCTTTTTTATCCTTTTTTATCTGAGTAAACGCCAGAACATGCGACTTACTGGGCTGCCGTCTTAACGTAACATGTTCGATTCCCATAGAGTTTATATTTTTAAACTTTTATTCCTTGGAAGTAGGCAGATTTTAATAAGACTACTATGAACCTTATAAAAAAATCAGGTTTAGTGGTTCTTACTAAAGCACTAATACTCATGCTTAACCCTAGACCAAACCTTCTCCAAACTAACCGACAAAACATCTTGGTGAAAGGAAAGTTCAGCTATTTGGATGTTTTTTTTCTCTCTCCACAATTAAGCTTATAAAGTGAAATAACTTTGTTTCTCTTGTCTTAATGTTTCTATGCAACTGCCTACCATGTTTTGTTCAAGGAAAAGCAATAACATTTATTTCAATAATAGGTTTTACCTTTAAAAGGAAACATCAAGGGCTAATGCTTGACCAGTGATTCAAGTCTGATGTTGCTTTCATTGGCTAAGGACGAATGGACTTGTTCAATGTTGAGTCACTTTGTTAGTCATGTTTCCATGAAAACTGCAAAAGAAAAAAAATCATTGTTGGTCAAACTCTCCAAAAGGCACATCTAAGGTTAATGGTTGATGAGTGTAAAAGTATAATATAGCTAGCATGTCTAGTTTAGGAGATCTGATTCAGAGATCGAATGTGCCTAAGAAACAGACAGATGAACAGAATGAACGCTTTATGCACCTGCAAACACCGTACGGATTGGGCATGATATAAAATAATGTCTCAACATTTTTTGGAGCCATGGGCATAGAAAAGTGACAATTGAAAGTTCATGAATGTAGCTTTTCATTACAATCAGCATTTTGATAGCCCAAAAAATAGGGGAAACAGCCCTAAATTATTCAGACAGTTACAGAAGTTTAACTGCCTAAACTAGCGAAATAATTGTTAGAAAAGTATTCTACGAAGAAAAAACTAATTCAATGATATGCATTTCTTGTGATGAAATTAGTTGGAAAAAATAGAGCCATTGGCTCTGTAGCTCATCAGGCATCATATCAAGTTTGCTTTATACAGGCCAGATGAGCTAAAAATGAAACTGATGTTACCTATTGCAAGAAAACCTATAAAAAAAATTACCAAAACAAATGTAACGATTTCGGAATAAATTTCCTTACCCAAATGATTTATTATTATTCAACACTTTCTGCATCGCCAATATCAGACAGTGAAAGAAGTCCACACTAAAATATCCAAGGAGAAATAAATTTGCCATAGACTGTCATCTAATGGAGAGAAATAGGTTTTTAAGATTGTGACCCCTGTGACCCTATTTGGGGTCATGGGGTCACGAAACCTACAGTTTAGAATCCCAATTGGCCAAGGAGTCTACATGCAATCTTTCAGCTCTCTAGACCTTTTGGAGCTAAAGATGATGATGAAAATAAGTTGTTAAGGTTGTGACCCCTGTGACCCTATTTGGGGTCATGGGGTCACGAAATCTACAATTTAGAATCCCCATTGGCCAAGGAGTCTACACATATAATTTCAGCTCTCTAGACCTTTTGGAACTGGAGAAGAAGATGAAAATAGGTTTTTAAGGTTGTGACCCCTGTGACCCTATTTAGGGTCACAGGGTCACCAAAGTTACAAATGAGAATCCCCATTGGCCAAGGAGTCTGCACATATCATTTTTAACTCTCTAGTCCTTCTAGAACTGGAGAAGAAGATGAAAATAGGTTTTTAAAGTTGTGACCCCTGTGATTAGAATCTCCATATGCTAAGGTACCTGTACACAAAATTTCAGCTCTCTAATGTGTATGGTTCATGAGGAGAAGTCGAAAGTGTCATAAGTTTACGGACGGACGGACGCCGGACGACGGGCCATGCCATAAGCCCATCTGGACTTTCAGTCCTGATGAGCTAAATAGCAGTCAATGTCAGGGAAAACTTCCGGTCAAAATCGCCACATGTTCTAAAATCACAGAAAGCATAAGCAGTAAAACACAACAAATGCTCATTATCAACATTTCGTAATGTTCTTTATCCAATGGGGAATATATAATTTAGATTTGTTTCCTTAGGCCTATAGTATGGACACATTGGTGTGACACCAAAATTATTGTCATCTCAGATGATACATTAGACAAATAATTTTCTCGTTGAAATATTATCAAGAAGGTCGCCGCTCTGAGAAAATAATTTGATTGGCTATATCCCAAGTCGGGCCGCGCAATGAAAATAAGTTGTTAAGGTTGTGACCCCTGTGACCCTATTTGGGGTCATGGGGTCACGAAATCTACAATTTAGAATCCCCATTGGCCAAGGAGTCTACACATATAATTTCAGCTCTCTAGACCTTTTGGAACTGGAGAAGAAGATGAAAATAGGTTTTTAAGGTTGTGACCCCTGTGACCCTATTTAGGGTCACAGGGTCACCAAAGTTACAAATGAGAATCCCCATTGGCCAAGGAGTCTGCACATATCATTTTTAACTCTCTAGTCCTTCTAGAACTGGAGAAGAAGATGAAAATAGGTTTTTAAAGTTGTGACCCCTGTGATTAGAATCTCCATATGCTAAGGTACCTGTACACAAAATTTCAGCTCTCTAATGTGTATGGTTCATGAGGAGAAGTCGAAAGTGTCATAAGTTTACGGACGGACGGACGCCGGACGACGGGCCATGCCATAAGCCCATCTGGACTTTCAGTCCTGATGAGCTAAATAGCAGTCAATGTCAGGGAAAACTTCCGGTCAAAATCGCCACATGTTCTAAAATCACAGAAAGCATAAGCAGTAAAACACAACGAATGCTCATTATCAACATTTCGTAATGTTCTTTATCCAATGGGGAATATATAATTTAGATTTGTTTCCTTAGGCCTATAGTATGGACACATTGGTGTGACACCAAAATTATTGTCATCTCAGATGATACATTAGACAAATAATTTTCTCGTTGAAATGTTATCAAGAAGGTCGCCGCTCTGAGAAAATAATTTGATTGGCTATATCCCAAGTCGGGCCGCGCGAGCGAATCTAGCCTCTGAGCCAAGGGTACAGATTAGTGGAGTTAGCGTAACGTTCCTACCCTGAGACAGGATGTGTACTAAGCTGAAATTGTACAAGCAAGAAACTTTGAGTGTACAGTTTCATACCAATAACTACCATATGTATATTGTAGATACCAGGGTAGGCTGTTCCCTGTTGTCACTGCCTCTCGTCACACCCTCTCATCACTGTCTGAACACACTCTGGCTGCTTCACTCCTCAAACTGAAACAAAAGGATCAACATTGTATATGTGAAGGCCTGTCATTATCATGAGAAAATCTTTTTACATGATTTTATAACCCGAAGTGATTCCTTAGTTACTGAGTCTGCAAAATTTAGACTTATTTATGTCATGTCCCTCAACAATCTTTAAACCTAAATGTGAGCATTATTTGCATAGTTATGCAAAAGTTAATCAAAGCAAGAACTTAAAATAATAATTAAAACTGACCAAAGACTGTTAGTAGAAAAAGGCAACATACTCTTTCCATACGTTAAACAACATATTAGTCTCATAAAATAATAGTGAATTATTTCAAATCATATTAATAGAAATGAGAGAAAATATGAATGTTAGAATATCCAAAGTAACAAAAGGCCCCACTCCACCACTAGGTCCAACGACATACCAATACTGATATGTCTTAAAACACTAATGAATAGATTTTGCTGTAAAGGTCGGAAAAGATCCCTACCCCCAATACACAATTTATTCAAATTGTTTCCATGGAAACCAGGAATTAAATTAAGATAAATTAAAGTAACAAAAGGCACCACTCCACCACAAGACCTAACTGCATACAAAGGTTTGAGAATATTTCAGAACCATGGACGGAGGTGAAAACATGTCTCCTGTAAAGCTTTGCGATAGAGTTGTGACATCATATTATTTAACCTTCTTAAACCTCATTTGCTTCTATAAGAGGAGATAAGAATGCCACATGATACTCGCATCATATTTTTTCAAAAATATTGGATATTTATAATGCACTATAACAACATGATAGCATTGTGTATGTAATTTACAAACAAAAAATCTAATGCACACACAATATTTGAACAAGTTGCACAAAATCTGTTTGGAGGTGTAATCAGACAACTCAATAAATTACCGGTAGCATGAAAAGATTTTAATGGATTAAGGTAAACATGGAGGTATTTTGAGGACATAAGCCCTTGCTTTATGAGGATGGGGGCCAAGCACTTAGTCTACTAAGTCTAGTAAGGAGGATTCACACTTTCAGCTTTCTAGGGCTTCTCATTCTAGCAAATAAGATTAAAACAAGTTGTAGTTGACCCAACAAGTTCTGAAAAAGTAACAGACTGTAAGAGTGAACAAATGTTTACATGAGAAGACACAATTTAATCTTTCTTGAATTATTGTATCATGATTTATCAATTTTACAGAGAACATTGAGTAAGAGTTGGCATTAGGGTTTCTACGGGTTCAAAAATTCAGACCAGAAGTTTTATCCTTACCCTAGGATTTTTTTTTATGGCTTTCTAGCTAACCTAAAAAAAACTTGAATTGTTGTAAGCTTGAATATGATAACATATATTTCAACGTTTTAAGAACAATAATATGTGCATGTGATGCACTGTGATGTCCCCCATAAAAACTTTTAATCAGAAAATGACCCTAACCCCCATATGTACTACCGGTAAGTTCAAATTGATTCCATGAAAACCATCAAAAGGTCAGAAATTCAGAATATCAAAAATAGCAAAAGGCACCACATCAACACTAGATCTAACCTCATTTTGTAAAAAAATATTGAATAGTTTTTGAGTTATGGTCCGGAAACAGATCCTACCCACTAAATTCACTAAACTTCCAAATTGCTTCCATGGAAACCAGAAAAAAAAAATCTAGAATTACAAAAATAGCTAAAGGCACCACACCACCATAAGGTCTAACCAGAAAGCAAGTTTTGTAAACAAATATTGAAAGGTTTTGAAGATATGGCCCGGAAACAGACCCTACCCTCCATAAGCACTAAGTCCAAACTGTATCCTTGCAAACCAGAAAAATAAATAAATCAGAATAACCAAAATACCAAAAGGCACCACTTCATCATTAGGTCTAACCAGATACCAAGTTTTGTAACAAAATATTGAAAAGTTTTTGTGATATGGCCCGGATAGGGACCCTACCCCTATATGCACTAAGTTCAAACTCTTTCCATGAAAACCAGAAAAATAAATAAATCAGAATAACCAAAATAGGAAAAGGCACCAGCCCAATACTAGATCTAACAACATATAAGGTTATCATTGTTTTTCTTTTTTTCAAGTGATACACTTTATTGTTTGTCAAATTGTTAATTCTTGAATATCTGAAATGTTAACCATATATTTGAAATTAAGTATGAAATAATCAAGTAAAAATCATATATATTTGTTAATTGGAAAGTCCTCCTGAATTCCATTTCCACAAAATATACCGCGATAGGAGCCTGGACTGTACCTTAATGGTACTACCGGTATACAGAATAAATGTGACATCAATGTCTTGAAATGGTTATGTTGATCACCTGTCTTGAACTACCTTCACACATTTCAGTCAAAAAATCAAGAAAATTGCCTAGAGTCCAGCTGAACCCGACTCGGGCTCGAGTACTAGTACCCGTGAAAGCCCCATATAGTTCATGCTTGTCTGAATGGGGAGTTTGTCAAAGAGTTTAATGCAAAAGGACAAAAATATTACCAGATTGTTACCTCCATTCACCAAACGTTGATACTTTTCTCTTTTTTTATCAATGTTTTAGCACTAAAAAGATAATACACCTTAGATAAAAAAAACATGTGCAAAATATAGCAAAGATATATGGAAACCCACAAGCAAAACGTTTCATAATATTTTGGAAAGTTAAAACTTTATTATAAGTTAGACACTCAGTTTAATATTTTTTTCAGTTGATATTATTACAAAAGTAAAATGTAGGAAAATTAAAAAGAGAGATATAGATTTTAAATATATATGACCCATCTGAAGCAAACAGTAACACACAACCTGATTGGCTTTTATGACAATTATCTTTCAAACAGTATTTATATTTGAATATTTAGAAATGAAAATAACTTTTTGGATGTTTAATAGCTATCTTGAACATTGAGAAGTCATAAATTAGGAAAGGCTTATACAAGTTATACCAACAGGCAAGTTATAACCAAGTGGAATGTTGACTGTCACAGTTGTGTCTGTGCGTTTCTGCGGGGTTGACAGTCAGTGGCTCAATTTCTCGTTGACCGCATATAGTTTTGGGGTGACATCTGAGCTATAAAAAAAGTAAAATAAATGTCAAATGAGTATGTATTCTTAAAGATTATCAACTCTCTGAAAAGGTAACTGCTTTATCTTTTTGGACTCAAGAATTAAAGATGCTATAAATACCAAGTTTATACACAATGTCGAGAGTCTCTACCTGCAACCCCACGGGTGTAGGTCTTTTCGTAGGAGGATCCCGTTCGTAGGAGTGAATTTCGGTCTTTTCGTAGGAGGATTTTTAGGTCTTTTCGTAGAAGTAGAAAATTTCAATGAAATATATAAATGCTGAGTGTTGTTTTTGTTAAAAAAGACTTTAATCAGGTAAGTATAACTGGCAATTGTCAATCAAAAGCATCTCACAACCTATAATTACTGGTTATCTAGCAAAAACAATAGTTTTCTTAACAAACAAGGTATTGTAGTCGATGATTGATTATATGTTTTCTTAACTAGTTTCTTAACTAACATCATCTGTAGCTCTGTATATCAATATGGCTTTTATTAATATGTATTTCTTTAATGTATTATTTGATCATTCTATGTCATGATTCATGACTTATGAGAATAAAATTCAACGTCAACAATAGAAAGTAAATCATGATATAAATAAAGACCTATATAATACATATATATTATCACTCCTTCGAATATATATTTTTCACTCCTACGAAAAGACCTTCTACGAACGGGATCCTCCTACGAAAATTGCACTGCTACGAACGGGATCCTCCTACGAAAAGACCGTTTCCCAACCCCACTGGATAGTTTGCCTGTGGTCATCGTGTGAAAAGCTTTTCTATGGCCTTAAAATCCACTATTGATAGTCTTATCTTTTAAAAATATAGATGTGTGGCTATTTTATCAATGGATTTAGTGTATTTTAATCCTATTATAAAATTGTGAATTCCTTTTTAAAAAATTCATCTCATGTCACCGAAAAAACGACGCATTTCAAAGGGACGTAACTCTACGTTTTATCGGTAGACAACCGTAATTGCATACCGCAACAAAATAAAGCCAAGGTCATGACGGCCAGTCACAATGACATCTAGATCTAATATGTCGATTTAAAATTTGGGGAAATGAATAACGCCTATATAATATGAAAACAAAGTCATTTAAAATTTGACTACCATTTCACACCATGTACACTAAGGGAAACACTGTTTTCCGTTCAGGTGTTATCTAGAGTAGATCAATGACGACATGTATTCCTCAGTCAAACTAATCCATACCGATTGTGTCCAAATGTAAAATAACTAGATAAATGATTAAAATTGAAGCTATCAAACTTGATTCAAAGGCATATCTACCTGCATGACCTTGAACGTCAATGTGCCAACCCAAGGCCTCGCCTCAACTCGAATTCTGTCTCCCAAATGAAATTTCCTGTTATCTTCTTCGCCCAGATCGCACTAAATGTGCGAAGAATAATAGAACTAACGACAAACATTTGACTTTTCGTAAATCTAACTAAAATCCCGCAGATGAAATTAGACGACATCCGGACCCGAAATCCAATCAGTTCTGGAATTTCGTAATCAAATCAAACTCGTACATGAATACAGTAGCGCGTGTAGGCTACATCTATTGAGAAAAGGGCTTACCACATATCTATCGTGGCAATACTATTATAGTGTGTGTCATTAGTAGTAGTGCATTACTGATGTGCACTTAATATATATAAATAGAGAGAAATTTAATTAATTTGCAATATTATATAATTTGCCTACACTGCAGCGCAAATTCGAATAGACAGAGTAGGGTTTTTCAAAAGGCCGGATATGCTAAAAGTTTAAGCTTTTCTCATGTAGTAGGCCTATATCTATCACATTCCAAAAAATACCATTACTTGAATACATAAATAAATAAACAAATTTTAATAATTTAATCATTATATTCTAACATAAATTCATTCATCGTCAGGGTTCATAAAATTAGTTTGGCTGCCTAACCAATGGAAACCACGGACTTGAATCGCTAACATAATCAAATATTTGTTAAAAAGCAATCGTTTTGGACGTATCATAATGCCTAAACAAATAATCTCTGAGTAGGCATAATAGCTTAATTGTTTTGGTTACGAATTTACATTTCAAGCCAATCGGTATTCAAGTAAAATTCAGATTAGTTAAAACGAAAAATAATTTTTGGAAGACTCCGTTATATATGTGCTATGTTGCAATATAGGATACATGCGCACTAGTTTTACATTTGTTGCTGTAATGATCCATATCTGGAACCAATTGTATCTTGTGGTTCTTATTATCTTGTTATACATGGTTCAACGATCCAAGTCCACAATAAGTTTCTTTAATAATTTTGAATAACCCGAAAAACTACGTTAAAGTTAACGCCAGTTACGGCCTAAGCAAAACGTAACTTCATATCCTAAGATATGAGATTACAATCTGGTGACGGTTGAAGCGCCTAACTTTAACAGTATTCCAGGCTTCTTGAAGGCTCTAACGCTGAGCGGATGGCCTGTTTATTTACTTCTCTCCTTGTGGCTCTAGTGAATATCCAATGAACATCTTTTAGATAAAGTAGAGACTGATATTGAAACATTCAGAGAAACATATCCAGGCTGCCATATCATCTTGAGGGGGGATTTTAATGCCAGAACTTCAACCCTACCGGATTATATTGAAAACGACGACCCTCGATTTATTCCAGTGGATGAAGATATAAATTACACAAGTGATGATAATATTACACCCCACAGTTCCCAGGATGATTATGTTAACAGCAGAGGTCGTGCACTGCTAGATTTCTGTATAAGAACTGGTTTTAGAATTTGTAATGGTCGTCTTTTTTATGACAAAGATGTAGGCAAAATAACCTGTGTAGCATATGACGGACAGAGTGTGGTTGACTATGTAATCTTTTCGGAAAACTCATTTGAAATTTTCAGTAATTTTTCAGTGTGCGACCAAGTTGAATCATCACCTTTTCCTGTTTCTTTCTCCCTAACTATGAACCAGTTTGATTTTAAGCCAAATCCTCAACAAAACCTCACACCTAGAGATAGGTACACTTGGAATAGTGAGAAACATTCCACATATAGAGAAACGTGGGACTCAATATCAGAACAGGAAATAAATAACTTTAAAGAACTGATAATAATGAGGACGTGAACGCTGCACATGATTCATTTTATTCCCGCTTATTAAACTGTGCTATCGACTTTAAGCAAGTCAAACATACAATCTGTAGGAGACCTGACTCGCCAAAGGGAGGTAACTGGTTTGACAGTCAGTGTAAGTCAGCCCAGCAGTTAGCCCGCAGTCGGCTCCGTGTGTACCACGTGACTAACAGTGCAGTAGACCGGGTGCGCTACACAGAGGCCTCGAGACAGTATAAGCAGCTCTGTGCATCAAAACGTTCAGCGGTGTTCGACTCTCTATCACAATCACTCCTGAACTCTCTTGCTATAAATGACAGTAAACGTTTTTGGTCTATTGTGAGAAGACGACCTACGTCCATTTCAAATAACTTTAGCACAAATAATTGCACTGAATACTTTAAAAATCTATTCAATGGACTTAATGTTTCACCTGAAGAAAATGACTTTTATCAGTTTGTAACATACTTTGTTCAGTCTATTGATGACTCCTTTATAGATTCTACAACAGACACTTATGGTCTTGATCGTGATATCTTTTGTGAAGAGATCAGTTCTGTAATTGCTAATATGAATAGTGGTAAGGCACCGGGATATAGCGGTCTGCCAATTGAGTTTTTTAAGAATGCTCCTAAACTTTGTATTGAATTGTTACAGTTACTTTTAAATTTAATTCTATCAACGGGTATTTATCCCGACGAGTGGTCTAAAGGTGTTAGTATACCAATTCATAAGAAAGGCAATAAACATCTTATCCTATCACTCTGTTGGAGGTATCTGGTAAGATATTTTCTAAGGTCATTTGCAATAGGTTAGTGGCTTTGGCAGATCATGAAAAGTTATTTATTCCAGAACAGTCAGGTTTTAGACAAGGCTTCCAAACTACTGATAATATTTTTGTATTAGACACTATAATTTCGAAATATCTTGGGCTTCACAAGGGTAGAGTAGAGTATACTGTGTTTTATAGATCTGAAGGCAGCCTTTGATTCAGTCTTTAGAAATGGGTTGATGTTTAAATTGTGGCAGTCTAAGATCCAAGGTAGGGTACTTAGATTGATAAAAAATGTGTATTTAAATGTTAAATCATGCGTTTTATTAAATGAAGGTTTCACCTCCTTTTTCGATTGTATGTGTGGTGTCCGACAGGGCTGTCAGCTGTCTCCATTTCTCTTTTCTATGTATGTTAATGATATCATTGATTACTTGGGAGAGGATAACCAGAGGTGTATAGAGATAGGAGTTCTTCAGATCTTCATGCTCTTATTTGCAGACGATATGGCGATTGTAGACAGTACGGTCATAGGTCTTCAAAAGAGGTTAGATAAATTAAGTAGATATTGTAATAAATGGCAGCTTAAGGTTAATGTTGAGAAAACTAAAGTAATGGTACTTAGAAAGGCCGGAAAGCTGAGGAAATATGAAAAGTTTTTCTTTAATGGTGGTCAGTTGGATATTGTTAGTTCTTATAAATATCTTGGTGTACACTTTTCCAGTTCAGGTTCATGGTATATTTCCCAGAAAATTCTTTCTGAGCAGGCTTTGAAAGTTCTCAGAATTATTCGCTCTAATCTGTTAAATTGTATAAATCTTCCACTTAAAGTTTTATTGCATATTTTCGATGTCAAAGTTTTACCGATTCTTCTGTATGGTACAGAAGTTTGGGGATTTCATCCATCTTCTGACGCTGCTCGGGTCTATGATAAATTTGTAAAGATAGTTTGCATCTGGGTAGAACTACGCCAAATTTAGTAGCTCGAGGTGAGCTAGGTAGATATTCTCTCCGGCTTCATCAATATGTTAGAATTATCAAATATTGGCTAAGACTCTTGTTTCAACAGGATAATGTTATTTTGAAAAAGGCTTATGATTATCAATATAATTTGGCAGAGACTGAAGGAAATGCTGGGCGTTGAATGTTAAACAATTGTTGTTTAGATATGGTTTCGGTATATGTGTGGTTAAATCAAGGTGTTGGACATAGCAATGTTTTTATTTCTATGTTTGCGGAAAGGTGTATTGCCATTGACAACCAACTTTTTCTTGAAAATATTTCAAACTACTCCAAACTTCAACTATATAGCACTATAAAATTTGAAGTTAAATGTGAAGATTACATATCGTTAGTTACTATACCAGTGTATCGTATTGCATTGTGTAAATTTCGTTGCTCCAACCATAAATTAGTAATTGAGGAAGGAAGAAAGATCGGCCTACCTCGCAGTCAAAGACTTTGTCCATTTTATATCGTCCAAGTAATTGAATCCGAGTATCATTTTTGTATGGAATGTGACTTTTATGATAATCTTCGTCGAAGCCTGCTCCCTAAATACTACACTTCTTATCCTGCTATGAGTAAATTTCTGCAGTTGATGTCATCTCGAAATAACAATATTGTTAATAATCTGGCAAAATATGTATTTCTAGCATTTAAGAAACGATCCAGTTTCCTATCATGCAGCTAGCAATCTATATTATGTTATGGCGCTTCAACTATTATTAACATTATCATGATGTATGTATATGTATAATGGGCCGGTGGCCCCTTTACGGAAATAAACACAGTATCGTATCGTTGCTCTGCCGTACTGAGGCTAATAGAGTGGTCCGACATTAGCCGTTAATGTCGTTTTCAAGAGCAGCCTATAAAATATGCAACATATTCATTCGATTTGTGTAAGTTATGTAATGTTTTAATTTATATTCATTAACTATATTTCAAGCCTATAAGTTTTTAATGTTAATCAAAATTAATGTCTGTGGTATATGAATCAAATTAAAGCAAATGTTGTCAATCTTGCAAATAAAAAAACAAGTAGTATTCCATTTTCAGCATTTATTGGAAAGCAAAGATTTTAAAAACAACATAAATCAGTAAAATACAATGATCATTTTTGAAAGAAGGATTTTCTGCTGGTTTAATTTGAATAAAACCTCACAATCAAATGATGATAAAAATAAGCAAATGTAGTGGAATATTGTAAACTCATCAAATACATGTTATTGATATGATCATGTAAAGGGACAGTAGTACGTTTTAGGGGGGAATAAAGTTATGATTAAATAATAAAATGATATTGAATAGTTCCAAATGAAAGACAATATATTCAAACTTAATGAAGCAGTAATAAATCAAATACATAATGTGAAGTTCAGCCATGAATTCCTTTTTCTTACATGAATAGATTAAGATTGTTCATACAAAAATGGTATAATCTTTGTAATTTGCTCTCTAACTATGGAGGATTGGTTTGTTTAATGATATTTTTGACACTATAAAAATTAGTATTACCGCAAAATTATCAGTGCAATATTGAAAATATGAAATTGTCAAAAAACTTCTGTCCCTTTAAAATGGATAAAACAAGAACATTAACGGAATGGTATGCATAAAATATTAAGAATTGGTGGGCTTTGAATAGCATTAACGTTTTTTCTCCATACAGTCGTACAGAGAGGAAACGTAGAAGCCGGTCGCGTCAGCCGATCTATCGAACTGAACAATCAGGGATTTTCTTACCAAGCCTCAATAGTCTTGCACTCGCACATATAACGTTGGAGGGTCATAGGTCGGCGAAAGGTCGGCTGACGCGACCCGCTATTTGATCTCGCTAGACTCAATATCGGAGTGAAACGGATAATATTGAGGCTAGGTTTACTTAGACTGTATTTCTATAAAACGAGTAAATGATTTTGTACAAAAGGAGCAATACAAGGTTTGTCAGGCTTTAGTATTCAGTAATAATTATTACTATCAAATGTGCTTGTATAAAACACTGCTAATGTTATGAGGAGCATAAATCCATACAATATATTCCTAGTATACATTGCAATTATTTGTGTTTTGTCTACAAATTAGTTTTTTCAAATATCATTCAGGCTTGTATCAATCAGTAAATTTGGTTTGATAAGAACGGCCAATTCCCTGCAAAGACGGTATGTAGTGAACGTTGCTAGGGCAACGGGACGAGCGGAGCATGATTTGCACGTGCAGTTGTCTATTTCAGATCCCTCGCTGTCAGCTTTTGAGAGACGAAAAAGGCTTAAAGAAACAGATCACCAAGCATGATAAAATATAATGATAACTGATTTTGAATTGAATAACACTTTGTAACGTTTTTCGTTGTCTTTGTCCCTAAAGCCAGTTAAATACACACTGATCTAAGTAGTGTACATGTTTTTTACTTTTTTTTACTTAATAATAGAATATTTTACTTAAAATGAGCAAAAGTTAATAGTCACAGTTGTGTGTTGTGTGTACGTCCATTTTTGTACATCACGAATATTCCTGCTTTGATTAGAGATAACAAGCCAGGGGAGATAACCAGCCAGGGGAGATAACCAGCCAGGGGAGATAACCAGGGGAGAGATGATGACAACCAAAGATTCAATAAAGAATATTGAAAATTGAAGAATTGTCTGAACAATGTGACATTTTGCTCAACCAGGGGTGCGTTGTGCGGAGCATTCTCTGTCAACACTTCGCTGTGCGGAGCATTCTCTGACAACACTTCGCTGTGCGGCGCATTCTCTGACAAGACTTCGCTGTGCGGAGCGCTGACCCAGCGCTTGTTAGCAGACGTCAGCGATCAAAATAGGTGCTGGGCGGGAAATTCAAAATGGCGTCTGTAATACAGCAATACAAAGATCTGTACCTGCAAACCGAGGATGGCAGCGTTGCCTACGGTTTAGCCGTCCATCCGGACATCCACCATAATATATGTTGTATTATTTATGCTCTTGTACCACCGTTGGTGGCGATTTGAGTAATAAATGAATCTGAATCTGAATAGACCAACAATGCACGCAAGGTAAGAATGATTTTTGTGATGGAATCGATGTGGTAACAGTGTATTGTATCGAGTAGGCCTGTACTATACAATCTTGGAAGAAAAAATATCTTAAGATTTGTCCTATACCATCTTGGAATATTTCAATATTCAAAGATCGTATAAAAAATCTTAAGATATGTACGGAAATCTTAAGATATGACGAAATCTAAAACCTCCTGTTCAATCTTGGAATATGTGAATATCTTAAGATATTTTCGGTACGATCTTGGGATATCTATATAAATGATCATTTGTCTATGAATTTTAATACTTACTCTTAATTCAATTGAAAAGAGTGTTTTTGATAAAGGTTAGACATGATGAAAAATTTGATGAATAAAATTGGAAAAATGAATCGTTTTATTTAAAAATAACTTTGATAAAGAAAATTGTCTTAATTTGGGGAAAACCTTTGGAAAAAAATGGCTTTAATTGGAAAAAATTAATTCCGAAAAAGAAATGACTCTATTGGGGGCAAAAACTTTGATAAAGATAATGACTTTCTTTAAAAAATATATTTCAGAAAATGACTTTATTTGAAACAGTGACTTTGATTAAGAAAATAACTTTATTGACAAAAAGGACTCGGATATAGAAAATATGACATGGAGAAGTGTTCAAGGGTATGTAACGAGCGTATGTGTAAAGATTATTAATGATACGACTACTCATGGCAGACATACGCTAGATATTCCAAGTTTGAATGGCCATTGGTCTTAAATACCTTTTATTTACAAATTTCATTCTTTATATCATGAACTGCTTTTTAGCAAGAGTTACAGAGTATCTTAAGTGATGGATATCCGTAAGACCATTAACATTAGAACACTCACACCAGATGTAAGCTAGATATTCCAAGATTGAATGGCCATTTCTTTTTCAGCCTTGTCACAAGTTATTTTTTAAATTATGATCTTAAGTGATCATCAATGTTGTCCTATGTTCAGACTATGGGAAAATGCTTATATGTATAAGTTAGATAAGTTAAAGGATAAGATAAGGCCATTCACGGCAGATCATAAGATAGATATTCCAAGATTGATTGGCCATTTCGTAATCAGTTCTCTTCACAAACTTTGAATTCTTTACATTAGGGTCGTGATTTAATCTGAATGATCGATAATTTATGCAAGTTAATCCATGAAATGTGCTTTTCGTATCATTCTTATTTTCATTATAAACTTTGTTGATCATGCACGTCTCTCTTATGTGGAGTAGAGTTTTTATGTTTCAAGTTAATAAATCTTACATTTCAATTTACAAGATTAGATCAATCACGGGAAATTAACACTAGATATTCCAAGATTGAATAACCAATTCCCGAACTGTTTCATTTTATTATAATTTTGTTGAAAAATCCGATATTTTTTACATTTATTTTTCCGAGTTTAAAATTATGTTAATTAATAGTATATTTAAATCAAATAAAACTATAGACCGTTCAAGGAAAATTAACGCTAGACCTTCTCAGAATGTCTTTCTCATAACTACCAATTTTACATGATCACGGGCTTTTTACGCTCGATATTCCAAGATTGAATAGCCATTTCTTGATTTGTGCCCTTCTCACAACTACCAAGTTTTCTTTAAGAACTTCGGTTATCATCAATGTATTTTCATGTGAAGTAGACTTTCAGAGTTTTTATATAAATCTTATATGTTAATGATATAACAAGATAATATCACTCACAGGAATGTCACGCTAGATATTCCAAGATTGAATAGCCATTTCTTGATTTGTGCCCTTCTCACAACTACACAGTTTACATGATCAACTTCATGGATTACCAATGTCTTGTTCATGTGAAGTAGACTTTCAGAGTTTTTATATAAATCGTATATGTTAATGATATAACAAGATAATATCACTCACAGGAATGTCACGCTCGATATTCAAAGATTGAATAGCCATTTCTCGATTTGTGCCCTTCTCACAACTACACATTTTACATGATCAACTTCATGGATTATCAATGTCTTTTTCATGTTAAGTAGACATTTAGAGCATAAAAATAAATCGTATATGTAATTGATATTACAAGGCAATATCACTCACAGGAATGTCACGCTGGATATTCCAAGATTGAATAGCCATTTCTTGATTTGTGCCCTTCTCACAACTACACATTTTACATGATCAACTGCATGGGTTATTAATGTCTTTTTCAAGTAAAGTAGACTTTCAGAGTATATATAAATCGTATATATTAATGATAAACAAACATTTCAACATTAAAAAGCATACAAGTACATATTCATCTCACCCTCACAGCATGAAGCCCCGGCAACAACACCAATGCAAGTGTCAACTAACCAGACAGCTTGCCTTTTATACCATTGCACTCATGCCTTGTATGCTTTTCTTGCTTGGCTTAAGAGTAAGTCAGCTTGCTCTGAGCTTCTGGGTTCTAGGTTAAATTGGATCACTGTTACCTTGGGTAACTTGACATCCAGTTTGTGACAGATATCACTAACAGGAATTTTACGGTAGATATTCCAAAATTGAATAGCCATTTCTTGAACTGCGCCTTTTTTAGAACTAGTCATATTACATTATGAACTTCGTTAATCATCAAAGTTGTTTTCGTGTGGAGTAGTAGAGTTAATAAATCGTACATGGAAATGGTTTTACAAGATTGACGCTATAGTTTTCAAGACTTAACTTCCTCTTTTATATCTATATTATCTTATGAATTTCTTCGAACATTTATGTCTTTTTTATGTTAAATAGAGTTTCAGAGTATATAAGTATATCGTAAACGTTCTTGATATTACAAGATTAGATCATTCAGGTGAAATATACGCCATATATTCTCTATATTACAATATTAAATAGCCCTCTCAATTTTTCATCACTCAAATTATGTAGTTCTGTTTAAAATAATGTCTTTTCATTTTGTGTAATATTTACAAGTTTGTAACTAGTTGGTAATTTAATAACATGTTTTATTGGTTAGACTAGTCACGGCGGTATCGTCACGGCAACTATATAAGCTATATACTCCTCGAGGTAAGCCCTATGATCAACTGTTTAAGAAGTTTTAAATATAGGTTAACTAGAAACACCTTACATCGTATGTATACGTCATTTATTCTTCCAATATTCGACTATTGCAGCCATATATATGACAATTGCTCAAAAATGCAGGCAAATATTTTAGAAAAACTGCAATTAGACGCTTTGCGGACGATATGCGGGGCTGTCCGCGGCACCAGTCATACTAAATTCTACAACGAAACCTCTACTGTCTCGCTTTCCGAAAGAAGAAGAATCGCAAAACTAGTTACTTTCTTTAAAATGTATAATAACAGGTTACCCGTTTATTTAAACGAACTCATCCCCCCTTCTGTCTCTCAAGCTAGCAGTTACCCATTAAGAAATGCATCACATTTGCAAAATATACAATGCCGTACGGTTTTATATAAAAACTCATTCTTACCAGACTCTGTAATTCTCTGGAATGCTTTACCCGAACATGTTAAATCCCTTACTGACGTCAATGCTTTCAAAACTGCATTAATTTCAAGAAATAAGAATATTCACTTTGATCTAAATTTAGGCTCAAGGCGTTGTCAAATTCTTCACTGTCGTCTACGATTGGGGTGTAGCGATCTCAATGCTGATAAATTTAACAGACACATATCTGACAAAGCAGATTGCTCTTGCGGCCATGCCACTGAGGACGCACTTCATTACTTTTTCGTCTGTTCAAGATTCGATTCAGTTAGATCCAGCAAATTCTATTATACAAATGGCTTTTCATTAGAAACAATTTTATATGGCCACCCATCTTTGAACACTGTTACCCAATCTGAAATTCTAAAATCAGTACATCTATTTATAATCGAAACTAAACGTTTTGACTGAACACGTATGATACTGACTGCGGATATCAAAAATGTATTCAGCCATCATCTCCAATCTATAATGAACTTATTTTCAGTTTTACTACCTGTATTATAATTCTTAGACACCATGTTTACTATATGTCGCTCTTGTCATGATCATGTTCATATATTTTGTTGTTGGAGCGGTCTTCACATAAGCTCACACGAGCTTGTTGACCAATCCAGTTCATGTATCTTTTCATGGAATAAATACGTTTAAACCATATACTCCTCGATTAACAAGCCATTTCCTTATTAGTGCTTTTTAACAAAATGCGTTGTTTTCATAATGAATGTTTTTTCGGTGTCGTACCTGGAAAGCAACATTTGTTATTACAGTAAAAACCCTTTGAAGTTTCACCGAAGGCAACTTATGTTGTTTTAATGGATTAAAACGTTGGGTTTTACAGAAATGTGAACTACCTAACGAAATCGGCTGATTTTTTACTCAATACTTATTATGAGAACGATGAACTTTCGCTCACTACTGACTGATGTCACAGAGTGATTTTTGATTGCTACTCACTATATTAATTGATAATTAATTAATTGACGTTTCGACGAGCTGCTGACACCAGAATACTTATCGTCACTAGTTCCACCAGCAATCTCCGACATCTCAAACTGCTATACTCGAACATCAAATAATTCACAAATTTATTTTTGTACTACATTATTGCATAAACGTTCCTTTTTACCGTCGGCGATTGCTGGGTGGAGTGAGTGAGATGATATTCATCGTGACAGTGACAGCATTCTAACATGCGAAACCCATTTTTTCACCTATTTATCATAAACTTTCAAGATCTTATAGCTTGCACGCGACACCAATATGTAATACACTTTGAATAATAATGCCAGTTCATAGGTGGAGATGGGAACCCTTTACAAAAGTAGAATTATCCTAATTCTCAAATTTTAAAGAGACACCAAGCAAAAAAGGCAGGCATATTTCCCAAGGACCCCAGAACAACACTGATAATGCACTCACAAATTACATCTGTCAATTTCTCCAAGTAAAGCACATGATGCACTTACACACAAAAACCTTTTATTCACTCTAAATCTGTTCAATACATGTTCTGTAGGTGTAGCCCCAAATTTCACAACCATTCGTTACAATTGGCAGTATTTTATTGACAAGTATCATCATCATCATGTTGTTTATTCTTCGCGTAAAAGTGTATGAATGCGAGAATGCGAAATACGGTTGAATATACAAATCCAGAATGCGAAAATGCGAAATAATGTACAATGTTTACCAATCCCCTTTCCTGTAACATGTGGATCTAAATACAGATTAAATCACATGCGTTTACCATTTATTTACCAGTTCAAAATTTAGTATCACCCATATGGTTAAGATCACACAGAACCTCTATTGTTCGCAAGATGCAGTCGACCAGCATATTATCCCCTGGTCTGTTGGTTTAAACATCACAAATGTTGCTTTCCAGGTAGTGAACCGTTTTTTCATGTTTATAATACAAAGAGTTGTCATTTTCCAATGTTAACAACATTTAGAATTGTCATTTAAAGATTAGGGGCAGTAATAATATAAATAGAACTGAGCCTTGTATCAATATTCATGTAGATATTTTATGACATAAGTGTGTATTTGAAGAGGTAATATCATATTGTAAGATAAGATTGTTGTTAGATTGGAGTTTAACGTCTTCTTCAAACATTCGGTGATGTCGACAACGTGGGGCCTATGACGTGGTTATTTCCAATATATGGGGCATAACATTAAGAATAGGTCATAGACCCCAAAATACAGATAATGAAAGTTCTAAAGTGGTAAAAAAATATAATTAATTTGAATTTGAAATCGAGTGGTGGAGAAGGGGGTTATATTAATTATAAAATAATAGAAACAGATAAAACTAATCAAGACAGCTTATATTTAGATGGAGACAGGAAAAGGGGTCAATGTGAGATGTCAGTCTGACGGACAGGAAGCAACTGCGATTGTCTTAATCAGCGAGGTGACATCATTGCCCTGATTAGTTACAATCTTAACGTTTAATCAATCCCCAATGAGGCTAAATCAGCTGATCAAATCAGCCATCAAATGTACTTGAAATGTATATACATTCAATTAGAAGGAGGAAGTTGGTGTGATTGTGCGAGATTGCAGGAGAAGTCAGACAGGGACGCGACACAGTGACACGTTGTTGTGATAACCATCCGCAGAACCGTCAGACGGCTGGTCGAACTTTATAACATGACACGGTATTAATTAGTCTTGATAGATACAACTATTTCTATATACAACTATATCTCTATAGTCTCTAAACAAGGTGAATTCAATCAAGAGATAAAACAGATTGGAGAGTGGATATTCTCAATCTACTATCAATACATTCAGAGCGGCTTTTTAACAAAACCAACATGCTGATAAGTTTGTGATTACAACAATGGCAATACTCTGCTATCCAAACTTAATTGGTTCTCAAAATAAGTGGCTGTACAACAAACAATCATTCAAAATACATTTCAAAGGCTTTCTTACTAAAACAATGAAATAATAAGTCACATAAATGCCATTTAATATATTTTGTGACTTTTTTCCTGTGACTTTTTTTCCATGACTTTTTTTCCGTGACTTTTTTTCCTGTGACTCTTTTTCCTAGATTCACGGCATGAGCACTCTGGGCTGTCCGCAATATGTCTATTAAACTTGTCCGCATTCAAATCACTACAACGAAGCCTGAGGCGGGAATGGATAATTTGACAAATTCTCAAACCGTAGTTAAGATCGAAATTAACATTTGTATTTCTAGATCCACAAAGCTTATTTTTGAAACCGGATAATGTCTCCATATTTTGGATGTTTGGATTTAATGAATTCCATAGTTTTATTGTGTCAGGCAAAAAAGACCGATAAATCGCCGTTCTACACTTTAATGTTCGCACTGATGATTTTTCTCTGAGATTGTAGTCATTTGAAATGGGTGTTTTTGGTAGGAGGTCAATAAAATATTGAGGTGCTAGATGCTCCTATTTATTTTTCTGCTAAACTGTAGTGACTTTGTTTTTTTAGGATTAAAAGAAACCTTCCATTTTTTGGCCCAGTTTGCAATCAATGACAGGTCATTATTTACACAGTTTGCGGCTACATTAGGATCATCAATGACGACATACAGAGAAGACGTTTCGGCACAGACACGTCGCATACAATGAACAAAGAAGTTGTCATTCATATATTCCTCAGCATTATTGTCATTCCAACTTCTAAATTGCCTCTCAAAGAAGTTAAGAATAATCAAGTAAAAATATATATCTTTAAGCAGGCGCTTCATCTGACAATTAATCGCAATGATATGTTTGTTTTCTACTATTCAATATATATGTGATACAACTTTTCCAATCTAACTCTCCTCTCACATTTATCTGCAATTGCCACTTAAAACACCACTTCTCTACAGCATCAAACATGTTTTGTAGAGCTTCTTCACTGGGGGCTTTCAGCACAATGTCATCATTATCTATAGGTATTCCACAATTAACCGCCTTAATATCTTAAGCCAGGTCATTAATGAATATGGAAAATAGAGTAGGGGACAAGGTGCAGCCTTGTTTCACTCCCTTCATGACACTGAATGTAGGTGTCATATACCCATTCACTTTCACAGCACTTTGCACATCGTCATATAGAGATTTAATTTTTTATGTATATGACATGTCAACATTTGCGTGACACAATAATAAAATCATCTCTCTCTCTTTAACATCGTTGTAGATTTTACCTGATATCCCAGTTTTCCATAGCTTTTCAAAGCCTTTCTTCGGTGCCTTTCTTAGTGCTCTGTTTAGCTGTTTTCCAATTTTGAATTATTGAATATAATGTATATATGTGTTCTTCAAAGCTGCGCTGTTTCCTAAATCCGTTTTGTTCCTCACTTATTAAGTCATTATCTTCTAGGTACTTTGCCAGGATTTGGTTTAAAATGTCACAATATATTTTACAAGGGATTGAAAGCAATGTTATTCCTCTATAGGTCAGACAGAAGACAGAATATTTTATTTTTGTCTCACTTGTTTTACGAAACCAATCGCTCAGCGATTTATGAGAGACACTTTTACATTCAACTTAAAATGCATGTAAATATACATTAAAATCTATAAAATACAGTCAAGAATGACAGTAAGATCATATAAAAGGTACATACAAGGCTCTTAAAAGGCTAACAAAACCCATAGCTATAAACATATTTACATATCACAGTCATTCATATAAAATATGTCTACGTTGGCTTAAGAGGTTATAGGGCTTATAGGTTGAGGGCCTTATTAAGTCAGTGTTGCTTTGTTTGATGATAGGTGTTATACTACCTTTCTTCCATTTGCTAGGTGCTACTCCATGCCCAAAGCAACAGGCGAAAATGTTATGAAGCAAATTAACACAGATATCATTTCTATGGTCTACGAAACACTTAACACCGTTAAATCCTCAAATTGATATCAATGAATATTAGAAATTTAAATAATGCACATCACGTTATACACAAATTCATCAACTTCCACACATACCAGCATACACATGAACACATTCACCCATTTGTATGCACCAAACTGGTATATATATTTATAAAATATCCACGTACAATACCCACTATACGTACGAAACCTTACATACGATACCATATATACATGTGCGATACATGCGAAAATACAATGCATACAATACACAAACTACATACGATACCGAAGCACAGCTTTATCAGGTACTAATACATGTACACATGGACATCTAAATGCAGACAGACAGACAGACAGACAGACAGATTGTTTATTAACGTCTCACCTCAAAATGTTACATAAAAGAATATATACAACATTAAAAGAGCCACTCCTTTTGGAGTTACGAGAGACGAACAGTATTAAAATGTACAGTAAATATTACTAAAATATAAACATAACGTACAGTAAATATTAGAAATGTGTATTAAAGGGAGCAATAAATATTACAAATATATATTAAAAAGTACACTCAGCATTACAAATATATGACTAAAAGTACACTGGTAAAAAAGACAATAGTCTAATGCGTAAATAAAATATCCTTACGTAAATTTAAAATTGCCTTGCAGGTTTTGGCACTTGCATGTACAATACTTGGGCTGGCCAGGATAAAACATAATTTAACATTATCACTTTGTTGGTAAAATTCAGGCCAAACATCATTACATTTACCTAAAAGATCTTCACGCACATCATTATAAACTGGACATTTAAGTAAAACATGCATCTCATCTTCCACACAGTTGGTACAGTTAAAACAGACTCTCTCATTAACAGGAAGGTTAGAATAGCGCCCGGTTTCAAGTTTTATCGGGGCAACCCCACATCTGAAAACAGCTAAAGATCTTCTGTTTGGTCTGGACATAGGGAATTGGTTATAACATTCCACCTTGTAATCCTTCTTGAACTGGTTGTAGAGACGTAGCTTATTTCCTCCCATCCCAGTCCTGCTGTATTCTTGATTTATTGCATTTTCCCAATTTTCTCTAAACTTCTTAAAACTCCTTCTTTCACGTCCCTGGCAATCCGTCTATAATGAAAGTTATTTTCTGTTGGAATGAACATATCTAACGCTAGGGCTTTATATTTGACATGGACTCTAATATTCCAATTGTTCTTGTTTTTAAAAGCATGTTTATTCGCCCACATGAAAACTTTTCTTGACAACTTATGTTCTTGGAGGGAACTAAGGCGTTTATAGAACTTGGAGACTGTCTCCCATTGGCGAACTGTAGGAGGAATCCATGCCATGTCTCCGGACACTGCGTTATTTGGGGTGAATTTTCTGAGTCCCATAAAAAACCTCATAGCTTTATTCTGTACAGCATTGATGCATGATAGGTCGTACTGTCCCCATATCACAGAACCATACTGTATAGTAGACCATACCATCGAATCATACAGTTTAGTGTAGGTATCATACTGCATACCACCCAGGGCCTTGTATTTAGAAATTAGCAAACCAAGAGCTCTGTTTGCCGAGTTAGCTACTGCCTGTCCCATCCGTTGATAATCGAGGTGTTCAGTTAAAAGCAAACCTAGATAGTTATAGCAGTCCACTATTTCAATAGTTTTCTTCCCGGACGTAAAAGTTGAGGCTGTTATAGTAGTAGACTTGGTCCTGAAGTGAATCAATTTCGATTTTTCTTCATTTATTTCCATCTTGTTGATAAGACACCAATTACCCAGCACATGAAGTAAAATTTTCATATTGTCCTCGTTTTCTGTGATTAAAACTATATCGTCAGCATAAGCTAGAATTCCAACGTTGGTGCCGTCTACGTCCACGCCAAGATTCAGTTCATTTACGGTTGTAATTAAATCGTTTATATATAGATTGAAAAGAAGGGGAGATAACAGACATCCTTGCTTCAGGCCGCACTTAACATCGAACCACGGTGTGAACTGCCCACACACACGCACACAGCACTGCACATCTCTATATAGTGATAAAACAGCATTAAAAATCTTTCCGTGAATACCCATGTTGTGCAATTTCTCCCATAATATGTGGCGATCAATGCAATCATAAGCCTTGTGGAAGTCGATAAAAGAAACGAATGTAGATTTTCTTTGGCTTTTTCTGGTTTCAACGATAGAAGTCAGTGTAGACACGTGATCAACTGTAGAACGACCTTTTCTAAATCCATTTTGTTGATCTGATAAAAGATTATATACTTCAGCATGTTTGGAGAGTCTGTTATTAAGTATCCAACAGTAAATCTTGTACGTTGAGTTCGCTAGAGTAATACCCCTATAAGATAGAGGGTCCCTGGGATCAGCTGTAGAACTTTTAGGCACCGGGGTAATAATACCTCGAGTCCAGAGATCGGGTACTTTTCCAATTCGGAAGCAATTATCAATAAGTTTATGCATAAAATTCAGACATTGCTCATTCTTTAAAACTTCCGAGGGTAGCATGTCACATCCCGCTGATTTGCCCCTTTTCGCCTGTATAATCGCCTGTTGAACTTCGTCCCTTGAAACCATTTTGTTGAGGTTATTACCTTCACTTCCCACATCACATTTCACACTGCTTTCACTACCACTAACATTACTGTTCAAAAGGTTAGAATAGGCATCTCTCCAGGTTTCCAGGACAGTTTCTCTATCGGTAGACGTGCTTCCATCGCTCAATTTCACTTCAAATGGAATCTTGTTACTTCTGCTGTTACCAACTCCCACTTTTCCTATCCTCTTCCAGAATTCACCTGGTTCTGTTTGGCAAAGTTTTTCAATATCAGCAATAGTTTTTCTATCATATTGGCGTTTAGCTTTATTTACAAGTCTGTCGAAAGATTTTCTCTTTTCTACATATACAGTCTTATAGTGGCGCTTCCTTGGGCCTATCTGTCGACTCCATTCTCTTTCAGCTTTACACATTTCCCTCCACATAGCGGTCAGATTATCACTCCACCACGGCTTCCGACATCTTCGTTTTCTATGGTTAGATAGATCAACGTTACTAACAGTCACTCGCTTAGTCGGTAGTTTCGTAGCCATTTCAGTTCTCACACAATCCACAAACGAATCATAAGCATAATTTATGTCAGTTTGAAGTTTACTTGAGAATTCCAGCTTCTCCACAATATCCTGTATATTACGTGCTATTTCACTCGAGCTCATAAACAAGTCTGGAATTACTGACGTGTCACACCGCACATACGAATAATGTTCATCATCTGCATGATTTGAAAACCTCACTTCTTCATTTATCTTCATTAAAAAGGTCCATGTTAGCATAGAGTGGTCGATTTTACCCATAGTAAAAGCATCACAACTGCCTACCAAACCCGCAGCATCCATCAAGTTATTAGGACGAATCACTTTGAAGTCACTTATTTGATCTAGGGATTCATAGGGGCACACACAGTAATCGACAACAGATAAACCTCTAGTTGATACATATGTAAAATCATTCTTCTCACAACCTCTTCCATTCAGCATACACTGATTTGAATTGATTAAAAATTCTATAAACATTCGCCCATGATGATTTACCGTTTTATCGATGACACTCCTCCCTGGAAGAAAATCAACACCTTCAATAAAATCTAATAATTCACCACATCTACTATTAAAATCACCACACATAAACGCAATTGAAAGATCTTGATACTTAAAAACTTGTGCTAAGAGATTGTCAAAAACATCTGAGGCATCAACATATCTTGTCGAATGTTCCGGTGGCAAGTAACATACACATATAGCGTAGGTACAATCATTGTTCATTTTATGCTTCAACTGCAACCATAAAATATCTTCAAGAGAGTCATCAAGCACTGTCACATAAAACATGTCAGTCACATTTCTTTTTATTAAAAAACCCACACCCCCGGAACCACACTTGGCATTTTTATGCAGTCTAGTCCTATTATGTCCAAACCAAGTGTAATTGTTAATGTTCAACACATCTGAACCAGTAAGGTGGGATTCGGTTATACCCAAAATGTCCAGATCATAATGATGTAAGCAAGCTTCACGCAGCTTACTGTTTTCTGAATGAATGTCACGTGACCAGCTACCCACGTTCCAAACACCGCACCTGGCCTAGCGATAACGTTGATTGGTCCGTTGTCTGTAACCTCTGGCTTGACCTCGTTCCGCATCATTGACGTTCCCACGCCACTCGCGCCGATTGGATGTCCCTCCGTCACGTGATGCTCGGTTGTAAACATCACCACGTGCAAGCGTACTTCCACTACGCTCGTGTTGATATCTCTCGTTGTTGCCAGTGTCGTCCCCGTTTTCAGTGTGCTCGTTGTGTCGTCGTAGTCTCGAGCCCTGTAGACGTAGGTTGGAGTCGCCGATACTTCCTACAAGGATCCGCATGTTGGACTCGTAGATTCTTTGATGAAGTGGCTTGTCACTCGATATGTAGATATCCCTGTAGTTACGAGTTTCTTTCAGCTGTTTCTTCGATGACAGGATCGTTTCCATATCTTCAAGAGTGCGACATCTAGCTATCACAACTCCAGGATACCTCGGATTACGAGACTCCTTCCTCTCTGCATGTACTATGTTAATGTCTTTGAGTTTGAGCCCTTCCTTGATTATACTATTAACTTTTGACTTCACATTTTCTCTGTCCGACTCTAGCACATTTTTCAAAACAATATTGACCTGAGTAGTTTCTGATTGCACAACACTAGAGTACGATCTTTTATCAGATTCCTTCAATTTATCAATGTCAGTTTTTAGGTCTTCATTAATCTTACTTTGTTCCCGACTCCTCTTCTCCTCCGCCTGTCTCAGGTGTGAGATCTCTTCACTCACACTCATCTGGCCCGCCTTCACCGACCCGATCTCGTCGTACACGTCGGCCATCTTGTCTGACACGTCACGATTCACTTTCTCAATTTCCGAGAAAATCAAAGATTTTATTTCACTCATCATCTTTTCTTCTAAATGTTTGAATCGTTGATCAACATTATCTGACAGTTTCTTAATGGCGAGCATCACATCGGCTAGACACAAATCGCCCTTCACTGAGTTCTCTTTGTTTGAATCTGCCAGCGATTCAATCGAGACAATCTCACCTTTTTGTTTCTTATTTACCACATCTTCGTCCATATCTTCACGCGAAATATGTCTCTTCCTTTCGTCCGACCGCCGAGCCTGTACACTTGTCGCTACGGGTGAGGACATCACGGACTGCACGAAATGTTCTGACGTAGGGTAATCCATGTAGAAAAAGCTTGTAAATTCTTTCCAGCACAATCACGGGTATATATATATATGCATTTAGGCATACCTTGTATGGGGAGCGGCATGATATAACAACAGCGCTTTGTTTATACAGTATAGTATTCTTTCTATTTCCTTTTATCCATTTAAGAAAATAAGATGTAATGCTCATTTGTTTGTTGATCTTTTTACATGGCATGTATGGAAATTGTTTCCATTTTCGGTTCGTTTTAACATTTGGATAAAGACACTGTCACGTCAAAACAACCCGTCTAGTATAAATAATATTCATGCTTTTATTCACGTCACCCCTTTATAACCCCTGTATTCAAAGTAATAATTATCGTTGTTACATGTTACACATCATACACGATCGAAACCACACGCTCAAAATACGTCAAATATAAATGTATGTAATGTCCTTAGGAATATTACTAAAACTTTTCAACTTCAGAGAGGCTCAATTCACATAACGTCTCTGTATAGTTCATACAACACTTGGCTTATACTATTTGTTTTTGGAAGTACCTTTGGTGTTATTAGTTGATTTTCCAAAAAATGATAAAGGGCTTGTAAATAGATGCGCACATCTTACGATGTACGTAAAGCTAGAAATAACGAGAGCCTAAAACATATCCCGATGTCTGTTTGCGCCGCGCCGACAGCAATCAATCAATCAACTTTATTTCCATAAAGACCACTCACAGTGGTACATGGATACAGTCATGATATACATTATGTTTGTTATGAGGCAGCATGATCATTCTTTAAACTTATCTAATATACACTTAATGAAGTTACTAAGTTTTTTCTTTGTACATAGGTCTTGAGCAGACAGCAATTGGTGTAATTTGTAAAAACTAGGTCTAGTTACAAAATATTCATTTACAAACTTACTTCTTTCAAACACAAATGATGGACAGATAAATAAATAGTGAAATTCATCACCAACTCCAAGATCACAGAGTGAACAGGTCCTTGCCAAATAGGGAACATGAGACCATCTTCCTT
Organism: Steromphala cineraria; assembly: GCA_916613615.1. Lineage (NCBI taxonomy): Eukaryota > Metazoa > Mollusca > Gastropoda > Trochida > Trochidae > Steromphala > Steromphala cineraria. The sequence continues at coordinate 25,855,872 of OU744723.1, read as the reverse complement.
TCTCTACAGGTAGGGAATGATTGCCAGTCCTAATTCTTAATAAAGGCCTTGAAATAGTTAGTGGTAAAAATATATAGTCTTCAGTGCCAAAATTTGGTTTAATACAAGAATAAAATTTACCTTTGGATGATAAAGATTTTTCAGAGTACCATTTTTGTATGAACTGGTCCTTTAAATTTTGTTCTACTGTGGACAGGAGCCAAATTTTGTTGACAGTACATTGGTTATTCCAAACAAAACTAAGTCCACAGTTGTCTAAGATGGTTTTAACACACTTAAGCCAAAGACAGGAGTTGTAATTTTGATGGAATCTTCTGTACAAAATATTATAACAGATACTTGACAATTTATTAGATGATTCAAATGAGATTAGTTTAAGCCAAAATGAAATCATTCTCTTTTTTACAAAGACATCAATAGGGAATCTAACTGTTTCTCCATATAACATATAGTCTGGTGTACTTTTGCGTAGATTCAAACACAATTTTAGAAAATATTTATGGACCCGCTCTAACAATAAGAGGTTGCTGAAACCCCATACCTCTGACCCATATAACAAAATGGGTAAAACCATGTGATCAAATGCTAAAAATTGGCAGTCCAGAGGTAGATGTTCATTTCTAGCCTTAGATAATATAAGATGAATTGCTTTTAATGATTGTTGCTTCAGGGATTTCAATGCATTGGTAAATTTTCTATTTTTGTGAAATACAATTCCAAGGTAATTATAACTGTCTTCAATGTCAATATTACATCCATTCAAATGAAAAAGTGGCTTGTGCTTAGTATGGCCTGACCCAAATATAACAATCTTGGTTTTTCTAGTATTTACTTTGAGCCTCCAATTATCACAATATTGACTAAATATATCTAAACAGTGTTGTAGATCAGTAGGATTTTCTGCAAATAAGACAGTATCATCTGCATAAAGTAATATATAAAATTTTAAAATACCCATTATATCCTCTATTTCTAAACCTTTTACATTGTACTCATTCATAAAAAGTTCAACATCATTCAAATAGAGAGAAAATAATAATGGAGACAAATTTTCTCCCTGACGCACTCCTTTATCACATTCAAAATAACCAGAAAAACTATCACCATATTTAATACATGATTTGATATTTTGATATAAATTTTGAATAACATGTAGAAATTTTCCTTGAATACCATATGAGAGTAATTTTTGCCATAGTCCTACACGCCAAATGTTATCGAATGCTTTTTGAAAGTCTACAAAGACACAATACAATTTCTTCTTTTCAGATTTTAGAATGTCTATCAATGAATTTAAAACAAATATATTATCGATTGTAGAATAGTGTTTTCTGAAACCAGCCTGAATTTCGGAAATAACAAAATTATCATTAACAAATGCTGTTAGACGGTCATTTAAGACCAAAGTGAATAATTTGCCTAAACATGATAAAATGGTGATTGGCCTATAATTTTCAGCGTCATATCTACTACCTTTCTTTTTATAAATAGGTCTAATTACACCAACTGTCCAGTTTTCTGGAATAATTCCTGTGTCCAATATATAATTAAACAATTCATAATACAATTCCATCATAGAGTCTTTAGTAGTAATGATGTATTCATTCTCAATCTTATCAATTCCTGCAGATTTGCCAGTCTTTAATTTATTAATAGCATTTGAGATTTCAGTTCTTGATATTTCCTCGTTAAGTTTATGATTACACTCCTGCATGTGCGGTTCAGAGACCACATCGGTATCAGTGTCATCGTCAGAGAGGTTCAGATTTTTGAAGTATTCAAACAGTTTGTCCAGTGTAACACAATCCTCATTATTAGTCGTATTATTTTTGAACACTTTCCAAAAGTCTTTAGAGTTATTTTTGGCTATTTGTGAAAATTTGCTTCTTGTTTGGGCAACATGTTGAGAATAGAATCGTTGAGCAAGCTATAACAATACGCCGTGCTCACATGACGACTGATTAATTATCTCACCTAGGTGACCCTGACACGGCGGCTCACGTGACCGGTTGTGTTTCACCCGACACTAGTGACCTAGATATGCCTATTTCACGCGCGGAAATTACGCGTGCAGTTGCACGTGGGAAACATGGAAAAGCTGTAGGCCCGGACTTACTCCCCGCTGAAGCGTTGAAGAACGACACCTGTGTTGACATTCTTTACCGTACATGTATGTTTACATTTTGCTTTGATAACAGCACATGCCCGGATATATGGTGTAACAGTATTATTAATCCTATTCGTAAACCAGATAATGACCCACGTGATCCTTGTTGTTGTTGTCACTTTATAAAAACCTATATTCAAAGTGAAAACAAATAGAAATATAGCAATATCCCCAACTTATTGAAAAGAGTGACTTGCTTTTATTGGCCCATGTGACTTTGTTTTTGAGATAATTTAATGTTGTTCTAGTTTAATACTAACTGAAAAGTATATTCTCAAATTATAATGATGTTTTATGATTTCATTAATAATTTGATATTTATTGATACTAGTCAATTTTCATTTGTTTTGAACAGTCATATTTGGGGACACGCCTGTGTGTGTCACAAAACTCTTTAAGAATGGCATGGTGAAAGTGAAAACTGATACTAATAATGATATTTTTTCCACAAAATTGTTTTTGAATATATTTATTTCAGTAAAGAATTTGATGGGTAAATACGGTAAGTAAGTTTACAGGGACCAAATGATTAATCATGCGACAAAGTCTAAAGATCTACATAGTCAATGCCACTTTAATTCAAATTAAATTTCACTAACCATACCTAGAACATCCTATTTTGCAATAACAATTCAGAACAATACATGGCGTATTAGTCATTTAGACATTTATTGACATTAATATGTAATGTTTTGAAAACAAGTAACACTAATGGTACGGTACTCTTCTATGAAGGTCATAATTTCCTATTGTATGTGTTGAAGGTTTTTAATTGTCCCAGTGTATAGATAAGACACCACTTACAAGATTGAGTGCTCAATGGTACCTTTTTAAATGAAGAAATATCTAAAAATGACCAGAACCAAAAATTATTTCACTGAAAAAACAATTGATTATGTTTTAAAAGAGGGTGGGTGCATTCAAAATCATATATCTTTTTGAATAAATTTGTTGTTTAGAAAATTGAAGTTGTTTTATGTTATTGAAACATTGCTCTTGCAACAAGCCAAGTTTCGTGGATTTTGGGTCTTATTAAAACAAATCATTGGATATACCTATGCAAAGTTTCACCAGAAAGAAACCCTAAATTATGTTTATATTCATGCTTCACATGTAAATATATGGAAATGATATTGCAGTGCAAATCCTGAAGTCGTAACTGAAATGTCAAGAAAAATATTGTTCAAGCTAAATTGAAAATGTGGGAAATAGTTCACCTTCAAACAAATTTTCTATTTTAGATTTGACAACAAATTTGATTTGGTAATTACCTCCCTTGCTTTGTTTATATTTTTGTCGTCTGCGCTGCAATTTGCAAAGTGTACACAAGATATAACTGACGTAACTGTATGATACCTTTACAGAAATGATAAAAAAAATCTTTGCATTTACTACAACGTGTCTACTTACTTCTGCTGATGATCGTGACATCCGAAAATGCGATTTGAAGTCGGTGTCTGTGTAGTAGTTGACGACTTCGGGCACGTAGCTGTCTATCCGAACCCTTGAGCCTGAAGCCGATTCCCTAGTCGCAAGAGAGGCCAACAGTCCTGCTCGTTTTCTTCGTTGACTTCCTAACTCTTCAACTAAGATATCTGTATCAAAAGTGAGGCATTCGTCGTTACATAACTCGTTGATTGTTTCGAGAAGTAGAAAACGGGATATTAGTGAACTGTTGGTCGCCATCTTGTCGCTTGGTAACGTTGCAAGCTCCCAACACGGCGCTGCTCAGCACAGCCAAGCGCTGTGATTGAGCGATGACACTGCACCCCAGTTTTTGTAACAGATTTCCATTAGAATAATGAAGTGCAACAAATAGAACCTGCACAAACTCATTATTTTATGTCATTTGGTATTAGCCCTCACAAATGTGCTATCAGAAGATAAATTACAATTCTATTAGCCAATAATTATTAATGGAACCAGCGGATTGAGTTAATAGAATATGTTGTCTCGATATAGACTTTGACATAAATAATTACAGTATCTGTCTTGGATAAACGTATGTAATTACCTACCTTTCGGAATAGATCACTGCGATTATAGTCCATATATGAATTCAAGTTGTGTGCCAGCCATGGTTTTATTTTTAATGATTCAAAACTTTTGATAACCTTTTTTCTAGATAAGTAAATTATAGAACTCTCATTGATGTAAAGATATTTCAACCTTAACCCCTAGTAACGCTTTTATCATAACCAACAAGAATAAATATTCCGTAATCAGTTGCATACAGTAGATGTTTTTTCCCTTAAAGTCCCATTGCCATACATGCATGCGTTTCGTTGATGAAATTAAGCTACAGAGTAAGAAAAATAACACCGATAGAAAAATCTATCATTTAAAGTTTGATATCATATTTACATGTTTCAATAAACAATAAAATACTTTATTAAACGTCCAAAGTTTGGTACCCTCTACAAAAGTGCCATAGTTTTTCGGTAACATCATCATCATGTGTGTAGGTTGTACACCGTGTTAGTCCAATTCCTCAATTGTGTCCGATCGGTATCAACTTGGACGGCAACTAGTGCCTGGTTTGAAGAAAAATAAAATAAAATAGTCGTGTGCGACAAACACAGCTTTCAAGAGTATAATTAGGAACCAGAAACTGTGAGATGGCCACACTTGATTCACTCTGTTGACATGCTGGGGCTTATGTTCGGTCATTTTGGTAAACTGTCTCCTTTTATAGTAAATTTTGAACCGATTTCCTCATTGTTGGTCGCCAAATCTTGCTTATGATACCACAAAAAAACAGTAAAAATACTTTTAAGAATATTAAGTTTGAATATTGGTCTTTAATCTACAAGTCTTTTCGGCTTTTCAACTTCATGAATGTTAGGGTATAAAAAAGTTATTTTTATAAGCTAACCAAGATTAATTACATTTAATCAAATTCATTTTGTAAGTTCAAATTACATTTTGCTAAGATAATGCAAAACGTCTTATTAGCATAAATGTTAAAATTTAATGAAAAGGGATATTTGACTCTTCCTATAAAATATCAAATATTTTGATAATTGAATCGACAACTTTGATATAAGGAGGGATTCAACAGAGAGCATGAATGAATTATTATGAAGGATTATGATTATATCAGTCCTGTGGAATTGTACATGTTTTTATCAAACTAATTACAGAGTCATTACATATTGTCACCCTGACATTTGTAATAAAACTGTAATAACTGTGAATTTAAAGAGACAGTCATATCGGGGTATTTTTCCCCTGGTTATACATATACAAATGAATATACATGTATATGATTATATTTTCAAATAATACGATATACACACACACAAAGTTAAGCAACCTCCAATTGAAAGTTGAATTTTCAGTATATGCTGAAACCAAAATTTAACTCTCATTTTGGCAAATGCAGGAGTGTTCTATTGGTGATAAAATAAGGTTTTACTTGCTAGTTTTGCGATTAATGCTTATTTTCAATGAAATAATATAACAGTCATAGATATTCACGGAAGCAAAATTCAAACACATAGTTACATGGATACTAGTTTCTGAGCAATTGGCGCGGTTATTGTCCGGATTTCGATCATCATCCCGACTGCAAACCTTTCTATTGCCACTATTTCAGGTCGATTTGATTTAAATCAAAACTTCTCAGCATTAGCCGATACAACTCGGTCAAATTATGCTATTGTTAAAGTTTTCCATTTGAGATGCAAACAACTCAAGAAGTGGCTCTTTAAAGGGGCAGTAGCACGTTTTTTTGATAATGTTATATTTCAAATATTTCACTGATAATTGTAAGTAAATGCTTAATGTATTAATTTGACAGTGTCAAAAATCACATTACACAAACCAATTATCCATAGTGAGAGGATAAAGTATGGAGATTCACATTAAATCCATTGGCGGCCATTTTGTGTGAACACCTTTAATTCATTTTGTGTAAGAAAAAGGAATCGCATGGCTAAACTTTACGTTATATATTTGAATTAGTACTGCTTCATTTAGTTTAAATACATTGTCTTTCAATTGGAACCGTTAATTTTTTATTTTCCTGACATCACCTTATATTCCCCCTAAAAACGTGCTACTGCCCCTTTAAGAAGTAAATTACATACTTTCTTTATAACATTTAGTTTAATTGCAATCTTCAAATTCGTGGTTTAAAATGTGCCTGACACTCGTTCTATCTATCAGTGATACTGGGAAGATTTAGGGCCAACAACAATTATACCTGTGCCCTAAACATGTATTTGTTAAATAGATCCTGTGAGTTTTCGACGTTCATTTCATGAGATGCACGTGCCTTTCGTGAAAAACATGTTGATATTTACAAAGTGGCTGGGATAAACATTTGGATATGTTGATGGTCTCAATCAGTGGGTTGCAGTAGCAATTTAAAGGATCAAAAGGTCCATTATCATTGTCCATTTTCAACAATAAAAAGGCATTTATCAAAGTGAACGTGCCGGGAGTTATATCGTGATAACAAGAGGATTAATGACACATACACTTACCAAGGTTTGGTACATATTTTATTACTTGAACATGTGTTGCCAATTGAAATAATCGCAGTCTTATCACATGCATATCTTCCCATGGTTTTGGGTACATCTCGTAGAAACAGCTTCTCTCACAAGAACCTGTTGATGTTCCTATATACTTTTTTATGTTACGTTTTTATTTCAGCAACAATTCTAATTACATGAAGCATGTGAAAATAGTTTAAAGGGGCAGTAGCACGTTTTTAGGGGGAATATAAGGTGATGTCAGGAAAATGAAAATAAATGGTTCCAAATGAAAGACAATGTATTTAAACTAAATGGAGCAGTAATAATTCAAATATATAACGTAAGGTTCAGCCATGCGATTCCTTTTTCTTACAAAAATTAATTAAAGGTGTTCACACAAAAATGGCCGCCAATGGATTTTATGTAAATCCTCATACTTTGTCCTCTGATTATGGGTGATTGGCTTGTGTAATGTGATTGTTGACACTGTCAATATAATACATTAGGCATTTACTTACCATTATAAGTGCAATTTTTAAAATAAAAAATTATCAAAAAACGTGCTACTGCCCCTTTAAAAGGTTTAATAAAATTATGACTATTATGTTCACTAGAAAATTTCCTAAATAGAGGGTAATAACTAATAAGCAGAGGTTCCACATACGTTGTTACAACACCAGTGACTTCAAAATGATATATCCCTGATCTATGGCATCTCCAGAATGTGTTATTTATTTAATAATCAATAGCCTTATCACTGGCCAAATCAATCTAAACGGTCATGTAAAAAGATATAAAAAGATTAACGATGTAGCGCAACTTTTAAACGACATAATTCAAACAGAAACATAAATAGGTTGATGCAATCTTTCAATTTCAATGTATACACAAATCAACAGCTTCAGAAATTTACATTCTTCCTTATTCAAAGTCAGATCTTTGTGTAAAAGTCAGAAAGAAGAATCGACACGATTGCACCAATTCACCCGCCCGGCCGTTATGTCAGTGCACGACTTGCACGTGCTGCACGCTTTTTGCGTTCTATTCGGAAAGCTTTGTGATTTCAGAAGCTGGTAAAGTTAAACAACATTTTAATTTTTACGTTGTTTTTCTTTCTGTTCAAAGAAATTACCGTTAGGGGTTACAACACATGTTCAACATATTGTTATTTACATTATCATTTATTTCAGTATTTTTTTAATAATGACACTTTTTAACGAGATTGTTGTGTTTTAAAAGACTGTTCTACCTGATGGATCAATGTTATTTGCTCTTTTAAACGGCAAATATAACCGAATATTTGTGTTTTTCTTTTCTTTTTCATATAAAATAAGCAAATAAATTCTTTTAATGTAGAATTTTTTCAAATACAAAGTTGTCTAACGACATTTCAACATATCAAATCAAAGCGGAAACAACTCGCATATCTAAAATATTAGTTAAATTATAACTTTTTCATTGACATTTGTTTTCGAAAGGGTAGATTAAAAAGAACTTAGATAAACCATGGCCAACAAATTAGTAGCCGCTACTGGGAATGATTGACACTGTTCATGTGTTTCACAAATAGCATGTCCATTTTCTCATTTTGCACGTGCGCTACGTCTGGAAGCTTTTAAAACGTAAATCTTTTCTGCTGCTTTCAATTTGAAATTAAAACTATCAATCAAATGATGATAATAATGAGCAAACATAGTGGTAAATTGTCAATTCACAAATACATTTCATTAAAATAATCATTCAAGATACGCTGACAGTTTTCTTTACAATTGCAACATATTTGTTAACACTGGTTGAATTAGCACAATGGATATTTGTTTATGTGATGTTTTACTGATTCGAACCACATCTTGTTTTTATCAAATGAGTGAACCACATTCTATAAGTACATAACAACAATTACATGCTTATGTTTCTATTATATCACCAATTAAAGACAAGTATACCACTTCAAGAACTTTCAATGATTTATTCAACAGTCAAATCAGCCTTGACATGTACATTTTAACTGCAACTGAAAACTATATATTGAGTCTATTACAAACGTTATATAATATTTAAATGTCACTTTTGATATTGATCTTTGATTAGCGTTATCAAATCACCATCTAGCTACCTGCAAACCTTACCAAATCTGTATTTGTGTAATCCTGTGTAATACGTAGCAACACAGAGTTTGACTCCGTCAACACACAGACCAGTCGGATACTGTACACCATTCTTTTCTGTAAGAATGTCTCTAATAAATTCCCCTGAGGAACTGAGATGTATCACTTTGTGTTTGTAATGGTCAGCTACTAGAATGTCTCCTGTACTGGTCGTTGTGATTCCAAATGGACCTCTCAGAGCTCTGTCTCCAGTAGGAGTGTATGTGAATACAATGTCTCCAGACTGTGTCAGACAGATGACAGATGACAGATGACAGACCAGAATATGACACCAGGATAGTTCCTTGTTTGGTCACATGTATGTAGTGAGGATACATGAAGCTCTTTCCTATTGTAGGAAGTGTTGCGAAGGTCTTCATGATGTTTCCCTGCATATCAATCAGATCCACAGAAGGTGGAGAGTCTGAACCTGCCACCAGTGTTGATTGATCCAGAGTAGACAGACCCCTGTACGTCTTACTTGTCTGTATTGTAGACAGGAGTGCCAGGTCCGGAGTCACAGCAACTATGATGATACACGGTGAGTTGTAGAGAGACACAGCTACCTTACCTTCACTGATAACTGTCATACACCAGGGACCACCAGACACCTTGAGTACACTTGAACATTGCTGTCCTGCTTTAGTGTAACATGACTTCAAAAGGCATTGCCAACGATCAGAAAAAAGAGTGACCTTAGTGTTCGCAGTTATCATAACCAAACTATCTAAAACAGTGAAACTGTCTCCAACATTTTCTTTTGCTTCAATAAATTCATCCAGTACAGGTGTAGCCGTCAAGTCTATTCTGTGACTATGTTGAATCTTCACATCCATCTTTCCAATTTCTTTCTTAAGATTTTCAAGATTATGTACAAGGTTCAGGCTAGCTACATCTGTTTTACTCTTCCTCTGTGTCCCTGTGACGTCAGCTCCAGCTTCTGATCCAGACGACAGATACATCTCAAACAGCTGCGCCTCATCCTCCAACTCCAGGGCCTGCTGGATGGACTGAGACTGCTGCTGGTACAGCTGTAGATCTATTTGTGTTGTCTTCATCATCGACCTCAACATCTGTGTGTCTTGTTCCGTTTGATCATTTACCTGTCTAATCAGTTGATTTTCTCTTTGTTTCAGTGTATCAATAACTTCTCTTATGGAATTCCTTATTTCTGACTCCATCATGGACCTATCAGCCAAAAGGTTTTTCTCTTGTAAATCCAGTTTTTGAACCTCGCCCTTTGTCAAATCAATTTTATCTGCCAAATTCTGCTGATGACGATGAAGTTTTGATTTTACCTCTGAGAGCTGTTCCTTGATTGTGATGACCTCTTTACATGTTCTATGGGTAATACTGCAACAGACAGTACACAAGGGTTTGTCACAATCCCTACAGTAGAGTTTCATCTTCTCGTCATGTTCCTTGCAGATAAGTTTCTTTTGTCTAGATTTATTGTCCATGACTGGTACAACTTGGTGTTTCTTTGAAATGGGAATTCTGCTGTGTTGCTTCAGACATCCATCACAATAACAAGCTTCACATTCAGAGCACCAGTGTGTGGCTGGAGTTGTCTCCCCTTCCTCTTTGCATACTGAGCATTGGTCACGTCCTGTAAACCATTAAAGTGAACCTGTTTGTCTCGTGTAATGTTACATCATCTATAGAAGGACAATAAATGAAACAAACTGTAAATCGATATCACTGTATTCTGACAATCATTAAAATATTGGTGCATTGTTAAACTTTGCAAATATAATTGTGATTATCAATAAGCACTGTGTATTCAACAATATCTTGAATTACCTTAATTAGTTTCAGCAAATTCATGAACATGTCAAATAACTATCTGTGCATTTAATTAAATATCTTACTCTCTATGAAATATACTATGCGTGAATGGTACCTTGTACAACTGAGTCCATGAGTTCAGTTAGAAGCAGTCCTGGTTTCAGCTGCCCCGCCCAATCTTCCACAGGTCTGTCAGGGCGAGGCACTGGGGTCTCTTCTCTGCACGTGGGACAGGGGATGGTCTTGTTTCTCACTGCTTCTTCTTTTGTCTGTAGATAATTCGCCAAGCAGTTCTTGCAGAATGTATGCTGACAGGCTAGTGTTACAGGCTGCACATACACCTCCATACACACACTGCAAGTCAGGAAGTCCTCATGTAGCCTGCCTGCTGTCGCCATCTTGGATCTGTGTGCATAGAAGTGTTAACTGTCTGAATACCGACTAGATAAATACACTTTGGAGTTCATAAGTGATTTATGTGTATTATTGCGAGTGAGATATTCTGTTCTATCACTAAAATAATTTTCTATCTGTCTAAACATTTGATAACCTTTAATATTATGTGAGCGCTCTTCCCTGGTCATCCGATTGGTCGAGAACTGGTCACGCGACAGTCGACAGAAAATAAAATTTACTTGACCCTGCAGACCCCGATCCCGACAAAAAAGTGATATTGACTTGAGTTACTAAAAATAGGGCCGATGACCTCAAACAGTTGTTTCATGACGTCATGCAATTGATCATGACGTCATTGACCAATCCTTGCCAACAATCCTGCCGAAATGCCGACATAGCTTAAGTTTCCTAATCCTTTTTCTTTTTTTAACTGAAACATAATAAACCAATGTTGGACTGGTGAATTCGGTCAAAACATGTACCTGTTTGTGTAGACCCGGAAAAACAGTAGCGACCTCGGACCTCGTTTTCGGTCAATAAACGACAGTCTTATATTTTTATTCATTATTTTATTTTATCATTTAGTTAGACTTTCACAATTGTCTTGTCCACTTAGTGTGTCAATTTACATGCTAACACTAACACTACAAGCATGTTTATCATTGATTAAATTAACGTTATGTTAATAAGTTTAAGATAATATGTTTTAAACACACACACAAATAAATGATAAATATTAAGGGAGACCATGGCAAAGCGCGCCGTCGGGGCAAATTGACAAGGGTTATTTCTCCTTAACTATCGACAGATGGTCTGGTTTGTCAACCAATAAAAGCAAACGTTAAGAAACGTTGTGGTCCACGTTTGCATTGTTGGCGTTAGTTGGAGACTTTCCATTGCAAAATGTTGAAAAATGCATTTTCCTTTAAGCAAAGAATATGTCCGAATTCCAATATTTCATATAAACACACAACGCAACATTCAACTCTAGGGCACCTATTACACGAATCATACACGAATCGAATGCTACCCTCAAAGGGGCAAAGTGAGCCAGGGGCAGCGCTTTGCCCCGAGTGATTTAGAATATCAACACATTATAGTTTCAGAGTAATCAATTAATTTTATAAGCAAGTTTAGTAAAATAGAATTGTAATTCTATTATATCCTGTATTTTTAAAAATGATATAAAAAATGAAGTATAAAAATATATCATAGGGTTTTTATTTCATTTAGAAAGACATACATTTTCTTGAATTTTAGGTTGATATTCATCATATATTTTGTTTTATCTGTAAACAATTAAGAAGATAGACCGTATGGGCAAGTCCGACAGAGAATATATGTATGTAACATGTTAAATTTGTCTTTCAAACCAATCAATTTATTTGTTTCTTTCATATTTACTGGTTTCTGATAGTAAATGGTTGAATAATTATTGTCAAGACTCCCATAGTTCTTAGAAACTCGAATAAAGTGATCATTTCAGTTTGTTTATAACAACTTCGAAAATATAGGTTCATGACATATAAAAACATATCTTTTCCTTCTTTGCATACTGAGTTAAGGTCTTTTGTTTTTTTGTTTAATTTTCATATGTTTGCCTGTGAGCTGCATGGAGCTTTTAATAAACCTTTTTTTGTGGCAATGGCTTATAATAGGCGTTTGACATATCACATTTGTGCGTCTTTTCGCATGGGGCGCTTTGCCCAAAACTACTGGGCAAAGTGCACCGCCTTTGCACTAAATACATTTTCGTTAGTATCTATGTATGTAGGCATGGTAGGTTAAAAAACAGTTGTCATGCAAAAGTTTATCTGATGAGATTTAGAGAAATAGTGCAAATTGCATTCTAACCACGTAAATATGCCCAGAAAACACACATTTATATGTTAGGGGGCGGGTATCTTAAACATGCTCCACTTTATAAATGATTTGTTTCTATATAATTGAAACTTTGTGTATACATTTTATAAACAGATATAAACATTTCAAATACAGAACACACACGCTTTTCAATCCTTTAAATAATTCCAACTGTGCTCTGCTGTGCATGAATCATTAACTTTATTTTTCATTTTATTTTATGCCAATGTTAGAAATGCAAATTTTCGATATCAAGAAGTAATCACTATCTTTCTATAGAGCCTTTCAAAATGAAAATCAATCTTTTATTTGAATTTAACATTCACTATACCATGGACAATAATTATTTTGCGATAAATTACTCAGCTTAAGTCTATGTGGCAGTATATAGGTAAACTGTATCTTCCCAGGTGGTAGAGATAGCAAAAGAGTAATAGATTAGGCCGCCGTTTAGACCCTCAAATACCTCCTTCACAACCTATTACTTAATGCCACACACAAGACTATCAGCTTTCTTACAGTGTACCCGTACAGCAAATCTATATGACTGGTTAATTGATAATGAATATAAGCGCACATAGAAGACATAGGTACAGACCCTCACCTTGTGACCAAACACTCAATCAATGATCTTACATGAACATACATATAACTACTTCAACCTGCCTCGTAGCTTTGTGATCGTATTCAATGTATATGTTTCGCTATATAACTTGAGTCATAGTTTGAGGCAGTCTGTGAATAGAGCGTGTACAGTGGACACTCGTATAGACCCTCAACATGTTGTAATGTATACTTAGCCAGTTTGGTAACTCACGTTATTTTTGGAACTCGTTTTTTCAGAGATAAGTGACATTGCGGGTAGAGTGAGAGTCAAGATAAGTCCATATCGAAACTGTTTCATTACATACAGTTAGTGAATTATGGGGCTTTCATGACAGTTCCCAAACCGAAAGTAGAAACTGACCACTGCTACATTCGCTTATTCTGAAATAGAACCCGGTCCCCCTGCTATGATACGATCAGATAACTATGGAGCCGAATGTCAAACAAGAAACGAGAACAATAAGACTCAACATAACTCACCTTTATGCAGTGATTACGGTCAGGTCATGTTGACAGCAAAACCGGATCCTCCCACTGAATGGACGACTCGCCTTGCCGTCTGCCGAGTTGGCGACTGGTCACGTGACTGTAGATAGGAGGCTCTGTATGAGTGTGCTATGCGGAAGTGTTAAAAACGAACTACATTTCTTGTGTGAATTTGATTTTTATAATGATTTATCATATTAATTATTCAACTTAGTTCCGGATAGGGAAAGGATAGACCCATGAATGATGTTAATTACTTATTAGTTAATATACTGAGCATTCACAACCCTGAGTCTATCAAAGTACTAGCAAATAGAATAACTAAATTGTTTTATTGACGTACTCTATTTACAAATGGGTAATCTTCAGCTTTTATATAATTACCTTTTTAAGTTTTATTCTTTTTTTATTAAGTTTTAATTTTAAAATCTAGCATATTTTATTCACATTTAACGCTTCATACATTTTTATTAATATATTCATGTATTGCTTCATTTTATTTCATTCTTTTTTACTTTTATTTTGTATTTATTTATTCATTTATATTTGGTAAAATAATTATTTTATAATTTAACACGCCCTAATTAACAATGTTCTGTTATTATTTATGAATTATTAAATGCTATATTGCCAGTGTCTCATAACTGTTTCATTGATTTCACCTAAGGTTATTTAAGACAAATAAAAGGACATTGTTGTGACCGTTTTGAGATTGCAGGTCATTTACATTGTATTGCTTGTATCAGAAACGTATATTTTGACTTTAAACATAGTACAAGGTATAAAATGGCACATTTTGCTCTCATGTAAGCTAAATGTTTGGAAGGGGGAGAGGGGGGCGGGTGTATTAAAACTGTCTGAAAGAAAAGTTGAGATTTAGCAATAAGTTTCTACTCTTGCTCAAAACATAGAAAATTCTTATTTATTTTCCGTGAGTACTTTGCGCAGAAATAATGTTATTTACCCGTTCACATGCAGTCCTTGCAAACATTGAAGTCTCTAAAAATAGAATGATCTTTACAGTACTTTCGCCTACTTTCAAAGTTGTATTGAAATTTGATTTTATTAGAGTTGCATGTCCGTGACAACCATTCATAACATATCTTGTTCATTATCGGTATCAGGACTTTTTTCGTCAGAACAGTCCTGATATCGAATGCAAGGACTCTTATGAAATTGTCTTTTAAACTACAGAAAATAAATTATATAGCATAGTACACGTATGTTCACGCAATTTACAACGTGCACATGCTCAGAACATTCATTTCGTGTCCCGTTCTTATACCCGAATTTTGCATGCTTCAAACGATTAGGTGGCTCATCCGTAGTACTACAAACTTCATTCATACATTTTTAAAGGGGCCCAAGAAGGATTGTGAAAATAAACATGTTCTAACATCTTTAATTCTGGGCTTCGATTTCACTCGGTCCAAGTGATCTGTAAGGCAGTTATTAGTATATTTATCAATTTATATCGGGGAAATGCACGGACAGTCTGTCCGATCGGTCGTATTCAGGCTAACGCCCTCGGACAGGCCTCACGGACAGACTGTCCTTTCATTCCCTATACACATTGATAACTCACGGAAATAGAAATAAAATGCTTTTTGTCGATTATTTCTATATATTTTATATTGATAACTTGATATTTGTATTCTAAATATTCATTCACAATCGTTTTTTCAAACTTTTGTTGCCGACAGGTTTTGTAAAATCCCCCAAAATATATGAATTTACAGGAGAGAATAATGTGTCATTTTCACGCATCGAAATTTTTCAAAGTCGAAATGTACGTTTCTGATGCAAGCTGTAGTATGTAAATGATCTGTAATCTCAGAACCGTCCGCTAAAATACATCGTTTAATGTACAATAACTTGACATCGTATATGTCCTCTACTATTCATATCTTATATGATTTAATTTTTTTAAATAATTGCATTTCAATTCCCTAAGTTTATAGACATAAAGAAACTACTATTCTTACCAGTTCATTTATAACTTTTGTTGTCAATAGCTGAGTTGCTGTGGCAACGCACATGCAAATTCAGGTGACAAGAGCCTTGCAGGTTTATTGTCACGCGCATAGCTGAGAGTGACCTAAGCTATAGCAGGTTTCAAAATGTATTGAACATGTGCAAATTTTGGGCAGTTGTATCTGAACAAAGGCAATTAGAAATATATTTTTGCTGGGAAACTTAGTTATTTGAACATCTGTAAGAATTACTCACATAAGTCGAGTTGTAAAGAAATAAACGCCAACTACCATTTTATTTCTATTTCCGTGAGTACTTAATTCTAATAACTTTTACGTGTCAGTGAATGTATTCCCCAAGTTAAAACTTGTTTACCTTTTCACAGAAGATGATCAAATATTATCATTATGATTAAGACTCATTCAGCTAATTTATGACTTGCATCCATGCGAGATAAAAACAGGTGATCTACGAGTTGGACATACAACGAGCCGCGTCGTGAACTAGACAAACTACGATTTGTGTGAATTACTTTATTCATGACTAATGCAACGACATATATAAACAAACCATATTCCTGGAAATATCATACTACACTGTGAACAATGCGATGATTTAACATACAAAGAGCCTGCCCTCTTCATGCTTTCAAAAGCTACCAAATATTCTGTAATAAATGCTCAAGAGTTATGGGACTTTTATGTCTTTTAAAATCGTTTAAGCATCATTAAAGGAGAAAACAAGGGTAGGAGCAACCGCGCGTGGATCATGCTTTGCACGTGCTGATGAGAATGACAAAGGCTCAAATTTCAAAGATTTATGGTATGTTTCATTTTGAATTTCATAAAGTTTGTTATTTCTCGAAGTAATTGTGAATATTTACGACACAAATATTTGTCTATTTCTTAGATCAAAAACCGACATATCTCTTTTGCTTACAGAACAACCAACAATTATTGTATTGTATATGAATATCTCAGTTTTTTTTTAAATCGAGGAATCCGAGGAAAATATTCAAAATATCAACTCTACGGAAATATGAAGAAAGCTTGATTCTTGATTGAGTTTCTAATTTTAGACTTTTATTCCCTGGCAGTAGACAGATTTTAATCAGACTGTGTACAGCCCATATTTATTATTCATAGGCTTGAAAATAAGTTGTGACATTTTTACAATATGAGCACATGTGCACATATCACTTTTTTCCTTCAACGATTGTTGTAGCATAAGTTCCCGTATTTTTCGTAAGAAAACTATTGGTCATGACGTCACTATAGCCAGACGTCGCGATGGAAGCGACCGGTTTTCTTTATATTTCTTTAAGAAAAAAACGGAATTAATTAAATTATAACCCTCGGAAGTGTGTCATTTGACTTTTACGAAACTCTTGCAAATTCGTGTATAAACTTCACATTCGTTTCGTAAAAGTCATATTACACACTTAGTAGGTTAATAACCTCTATTCAATTGTATTAAGAAGATATGCGACTCTAACCTGTTGATCCCGAATGTTGTACTGTGAAGATAATCAACCCACATATTTGTATGTTGTACTCTGAAGATATACGACAAACAACTTTTATATTGTGGTGATGTACTATGCTCACTCTCTTGAAATGTACCAATGATTTAAAGTTCTAAATGAACGACGGAGGGCACTGACAGATTGGACGCATTAACTCGCCTACATCGAGCAGCTAGGACTTGCCATTCGTACGTTAGTGCGTTGCTGATCTGAATACTGCTCAATAGGGTTCATCTCAGGTGACTAAACCCACTGATTTCAATTAGATGGGGCACTGGGAATAATCTTCCACAATAATGCGACAACATTCATCGAAGCTAAGCTATTTAATAATTATCTTGGCTTCACATTTGTATTTCAGAAGAACATTAGAACAGGAACGTTCGGCCTTCTTGGTAGGTTTATTCCGGCTTGCAAATGATGAACCTGTGATTATGATCGTAGAAATAGGACCACATTCTTCTCATGGTGTTTGCTCTGTAAGGCAAATCTGCGCACGACCTTGAACTTGGGTTGAATTTACCGTCAAGGTCGTTGACGCCGGGGACGTACCAGCCACTCCAACCCCCGTTAAACCACTGGATCTTGTAAGCGGCTATCCGACCTCCCTCACGGATCTGGTCCGGGAAACTGTTGAGTCCGGCTGGCCAGATACAATCTCGGGTCGCACCTCTGCTGACTTCTGTACATTTTGCCTGGAAACAAAGAATACTAAACATAGTTCCGTTTATTGACATTTCTATAAAACGACTCCTTTTTTGGGTTTACATCGAGCGGAAGCGAATTCACGCCTGATACTTACGTCCAGTACCCGGACACATTAATTACTAAACGATGCCTCGTTTTATTAACTGTCTGTGAAACGAGTAATTGTTTTGGTATTTAACGAGATAAAGCGAATCTGATACATTATCATTCACAACTGGTTATAGATGCCTGAAACAGAAATAACTTAAATGTCGTTTTAATACAATGTCTGTGATCAGTTTGATATTAAAAAATTCGATATATAGTCATTCAAAATTTGTAACTTCATACACAACACATGTCAAAAGGATTCCTGTTGAATTTCATTTCTATGAATATAGTCAAATCATTATAAATGTATAAGATTAACGCAAGAGACTAGCACACTGTGCTAGAAAGCCTGTGTCTAGATTAGAACATTTGTAGAGTTCCTGTTTTGTCATTGGGATCATTCTCTCGCAACAGGGGCAGCTCAGCCATGTCTCATGTGCTTCAATCTAGCCTCTGTTCTGATTAGCCAAAGGTGCTCATGGAATGTTGTGTTTGGAGAAAGTGTTTAATATTTTGACTCCTAATATTCCTTATACTGATAGCATCTCTGATTTTGACATTCTATTCTTTAACGGTCCGGTCCGATTTAATATCACTCATAGTTCTATAAGCAAACATGATTCATATCGCCAGTATCAAATAGAATATTGTCAAGAAAGTTGTTAAAAGCTGTTTGCATGTTATAATGATGCTTTGCCTTCGTATCATGCTAAATGAAAAAACCTTTATCAATGTGTGAAATTTACAATCAATTTTAATTTTGTAGCGGTTCTTTTGGCCGCTTTTATCCGTGTAGCTGTGTTCAAGAGCCACTACCTGGGTTGTGTTGGGTCATATATGTATATAGGTATATGCCAAACTTGAACAATAGTGTCATCTGATCGAGAAGTAACGGACGTGTATAGTAACAACAGAAAGGTGTGAACTCGCAATAATGATCGAAAACCGGACACTTGGAACTTGGAAACTTGTATGAATCATTCAGAATGAAAGTTAGAGGTTGATAAATGTTTGATAGTATATAACTAGCATTCATGAAAATTGGACGTATGAATGTGGCTTCGCGAACAAATGTAAACGTGCATCATTGAAAACAAGTATTTATCATGTAATTACTAATTGAAGATTGAACATCTGAGATTGTTTATAGTTTATCGAATTAATTATTATGGTGAAAAATAAGTAATGACACATTTTCAATATCGGCACATGTGCTCATATCTCGTTTGCCTAGCAACGATTATTGTGGCGCGAGTTCCAGCATGTTTTTGCCTGTGACGTCATAGCACCATTTTTGGTGACTTCGCTGTACACAGCGTCGCGTTTCTTGACATTTCCAAGATTGTAAAATGGAATAAAATCGGCGATAAAGAAATCATAATGCGAAGGAGTTTGTCGAACAACTTTTACGAATCCGTGTATTACCTCTCGCTCGGAAAATACACAAGTTTACACTCGTTTCGTAAAAGTCATATTATACACTTCCTCGGGTAAAAATCCATATTTAGATGCCATCTTCTTTCATATCAAAGCACAACAACATGTGAAGAAAATCTCGGAGTGGCTCTTTAAGCTTGCCCGCCAATATGTTATTGGCGCGTCTTCATTTAAACTGTTCAATATAGCGATGTTATAATACCTGATTATAATGCTGAGGAATATATGGATGACAACTTCTTTGTTCATTGTATGCGACCTCTGCTTGAGAACGACACAAGAATCTGTGTCGAAACGTCGCATACAATGAATAAAGAAGTTGTCATCCATATATTCCTCAGCATTATTGTCATCCCAACTTCTAAAATGCCTCTCAAAGAAGTAATACCTGATTGTTCTCAAATGTATACCTATTGAATTGCAATGAATACGAGTTGCTTTCTCGGAAAAGACGCTATTTAGAAAGGTGAGATTTGGTAAATAACTCATAACTTACCTGTGTGGCGATGTCATAGGTTACTAGATCGGATAGCGAAGCAACAGCAGCGAAACATAGGAACAACAGCAGACAACACAAGCACCTCGACATCTTGTAGACTGTTGATGATAACATGTTATTTTAATGAAGTATTTCTACACTAGAGGGGTTAAACAGTAACACCTTTATAGCAACATTTGTGTTGTTTTTGGACAGTAAATATGAATTAGACATAGACACCATAACATCTTGATTAATCATAATTCTACGCCTCAATATTTCTACATCCGGGTTGCACTGGAACTTTTACACATGTGTTCAAAAAATTTGTTATGTTTAGAAGATGACAAATGTACTGTTGGTTTAATGCGTCTTATTTTCTGAAATGAGACAAACAGGTATTATTAAACCTAAAGTTGACATATAGTTTTGCATCTCAACGAATCAATTAAAACATCGTGAAGCAAATACGTAGATTCGGCATAATTGCCATTAAATGGACAGTTATGACTGTTGATAAAATGCAGCGTTACGAGATCGTAAATGTTACAGCAATATATTGGTAATTGAGAATGATCAATCAACTCATAAACTTTTACATTAAATTCACAACTCAATCTTACTTTTTTATCTCCGGTGAGAGTTGACGCACATTTCGAGTTTATCATGATGAAACTAATTAATTTACCAATGCACATCATCAACTGGTCCTTCATAACAATTTTATGGCAGAAAATATAAATTTTCTTCTATTGAAATATTTTTTCTTTCTCTACGGTTATTGTCAAAGTGAAATAAGTGATTGTATGTTTTACCTGGTGAATACAGTAAGATATGTAAGAAAGCAACAGATTTTCATTACCAAATGTCAAACACATGATTGAAACTTTTCAATGACATTCAGTAATATATATTTGCAAAAGTCAACTTCACACCTCAAACTTACATAAATACTATATATAAGTATATAACAGTATAATACAATAGCTATATTAGCTTCCGGTGCTACATGCCATTTAACATACACAGACGTGTTAAGTAGTATTACATGATACACAACAAAATGAATATGAACATTTAAACTCTTGAACAACATTCAACACGTTGTACGTTTATGTGCTTTAGCATCCACGACACCCGACCAAGAATACAATATACATTTTAACATAACTCTCTTCCTAAATACTTCTACATTTGAAGCAAACTGTATAAACACTATTTATGAATTAAAACCACCCAATGCATTAGAATTGCCTTACTGAATTCTGACTAAAAATAACATAAGTTCATTATTGAAGGCAGCAGATTTTAAACAGAGTTTCAGCACAAATAGCAAAGTGAAGTGACTTACCTTCAAAAACAAGCAGAGAAGATTCTTTCAGGCAGGGAACAAGACTGATGTTAGAACGTTTAGTCTCCCCTTTTATAGCCCTTATTCTCTGTGTGAATTTGAAAATATGTCATTACTATCTACCCCTTGATAATGGATAATCTTCATTATGATTACGTAATGTAACATTTGATGCAACATTTGCTGTCATCGGCCCACGTTGAGTGCCCGGAGTGATAATCAAAGATTATGAATGCCATTGACTGTTGAATTAAACTCTCTTGTTGTTAAAGTGATAAGCTGTTGTTTGTACAACTGGTCGCTCCGACAGGTTTGTTTAATCTGTATTGCCTAATGGCTTAGCTTAACACCTCATGTCAACTTGTATCGGAGAGAGATAAGTGATAATATGCAAGCTGAATCTACACATTAAGACTTCATGGGTGAAATAATGTTAATTATAACTTTGTATAACAAAGCCTGAAACAGTTACATAAAAACTTCAGCTACCTGGTTCAGTATAATCCACATCATATTGAAATATATAAAAATAGAGCCATTGGCTCTGTGGCTCATCATGCTTCATCATCAACTATGATGTAGAGTGTGGCGAATGTGATTCCCCCTTTGTAGAGGCCACAGGGTCACCAATCATAAAATTAAGTATATAATAGAGGCGACAAGTTTCAGTTGTCTAGGCCTTATACTTCAGGAGAAGATGAAAATAGATTTGAAGAACGTTCCTGTTGCCTTTATTATTTTTATAAAGCTACAATTCATCAGCCTCACTAGTCACGGAGTCTGTACACAGAGTTTCAGGTTTCTAGGCTTCATTGTTCTGGAGAAGAAGATGAAAATAGGTTTTTAGGGCGTGGCCCTTATTAGGGGTCACAGGGCGCCCAAAGCTACAATTTATAATCCTCACTAGCCAAGGAGTCTGTACACAAAGTTTCAGCTTTCTAGGCCTTATGGTTCTGGAGAAGAAGTCGAAATTCTATAAAGTTTACGGACGGATTGACAGATGGACGGACGGACGGACGGACGCCTTGCCATGCCATAAGCCCATCGGGTCTTTCAGACCTGATGAGCTAAAAAGTGAACGACATGAACCCATACAGAATTTACGCAGCTCAATCTTAACGTGTTGTAAACTATTCTCCTGTAAAGCACACATGTAAATTGATGCCCAAAAGAAAGTATACCAAATATCTTTTAGGGTTAAAACATCTATGAACGGACATTCACTAAACTTTACAGTAATATGTGTAACTTTCTGCCTATTTATTCCTTCTTTGAAATTTGTGAACCTGTGAAAACTTTCGAAAAAGTGATGTGTCTGTACGGATACATTTTGAAATCCCGTTTTTCAACCCCCAATGTTTTTCTGTCCATTTGACCCTTTATTGCTTGTTTTCGAAGTAATTTGTTTGCATTTAATTCATGCAGAATAAGCTCATAAAATAAAAGATATTCTTTCATTTGGATAGTAGTTTATCTATATTCAAAAACCTTTGAGACATGGAAATCATAAACCTATATTCCCGAGTGAAACAGTGTGATTTTTTGCCATGTTTATTTATGTATAGGTAATTTAAATTTTTTTTTTTTAAAAACACGTTTTTCCTGAGATATATTTTTCTTTTGTAAGTGGCAGGCAACATCTATATACAAAAGATGGCCTGTAAGTTTTTAAGTAAAGTGTTCTCAAAAAGGGATAAACAAATGCAATTACACCTATTACTATAAACGTCGCATTTTAAACAACTGTATCAATTACAATTAACTCTCCTTACATAACGATTTATAATAACAGCGTTTACACTATAAAGGCTGAATTCAGATTTCTTTTGATACTTTATTTCTTTTTTCTTCGACTTTCGATCTGGTTTAATAATGAAATGTTTTTCCCCGATAGAAGTCCGCTTTCATAAACGTTTATTACATGAAAAATGATTTACAATGTACAACAGTACAAGTTGCTATGATAATTTAAAGAGCAGATTATCAGCTAATATTAGGTAATTCCGTCTGGTATCCTTCTTCATGGGTGTTCATGCTTCGACTTTTTCGCACTTTCTGTCATTCGCTGATCTAGCCTCTGTTCGAATGAGCCCACTTTGGGAGTTTTTAAGAAGGAGTCTGGTTGCATGCAATTTAAGTAAGGTGCGCAATCAGCAACGGCTGATAAAAATAGAGCCATGGGCTCTGTTGCTCATCAGACTTTTGATTAAAATATGTTTTGACCCCTGTGACCCTATTTGGGGTCATGGGTCACGTAATCTACAATTCAGAATACCCATTTGCCATGGAGTCTACACACAACTTTTCCGCTCTCTAGACATTTTGGAACTGGAGAAGAAGATGAAAATAGGTTTTTAAGGTTTTGACCCCTGTGACGCCATTTGGGGTCATGGGGTCAGGAAATCTACAATATAGAATCCCCATTTGCCAAGGAGTCTACACACAACTTTTCAGCTCTCTAGATATTTTGGAACTGGATAAGAAGATGAAAATAGGTTTTTAAGGTTTTGACCCCTGTGACCCCATTTGGGGCCATGGGGTCACCAAAACTTATATTTAGAATCGTTATTGTCCAAGGAGTCTACACACAACTTTTCACTTTTCTAGACCTTTTTTTGAACTGGAGGAGAAGATGAACATAGGTTTTTAAGGTTTTGACCCCTGTAACCCCATTTGGGGTCATGGGGTCACAAAATCTACAATTTTGCATCCCCACTGGCCAAGGAGTCTACACACAACTTTTCAGCTCTCTATAGTTATTGGTTTCGGAGAAGACCTTATGAGCTAAAAAATCATCTGGGCAACCTAATCATTCCAATGGCATTGTTACGAGAACCACCCTTCCGCTGCTAAAAGGGTCTTCATTGGCTGAAAATGTTCAAACGATTTTGTGTTAAAAACATCGCCGTTTGGGGAAACTGCCGGAAACGGGGATTTTATCTCATCGGAACAGAGCTTAAAGCAACATTTTATGGTTTGGTCTGTCTCTGTTAAAAGAGAATAGGTTTCTTTATAGTCTGTCATCCAGACCCTAAAGCAAAAAGAAATAAAATTGATGACCAACCCAGTCTAAAAAAGTATAGCAAGTCTAGATCACTCAGCTTAAGCTGAAGTTAAAGCTTCTTCTGGGCTCCATTTTTTTACATGAATTGTTTAAAATTTTGTCAATATTGAAAAGAAAAATACTTCCGAGACAAAATGTTAGTTTAGTTTCCTTACAAAACTTAACAAAATCATACACAAATTTATCATATAATGTGCAGTGTTATCTGTGCAATAAACCCATCGTGTAATCATGTTATCAGATCCCTGATAACAATGCAAATTAGGTCAAAACCCGAACTATTTTCTCAAAACTCCATGCATGTCATGCGAGTCCTAAACCGGTCTCTAAACATTGATAACGTCGTCGGGAGTTTTCAGGTTTTGTGGGTTTTTTATCGAATAAAATATCGTAAACAAAAACTGTCAAAACTTATCACGCATTCGTATTTTAGAAAAAACTTGGTTATCGAAGCATTTCAAGTTGTTTTCATTGTGCGTTTAAAAATAAAACGATATGCAGCTAACAATATCGGCTTTCGAAAAAATAGGTGCTTCAATTTTCGTGCATAACATAGGCCTAGATCGCTTTGGTCGTGTCGGTTACCAACTTATCAGCATAAACAAATCATTATCATATTCTAGTGATAGTACAGATTATCTAGTAGCGTAGTTACAAACGCAACAACCTCACCTTCGCAAATAGTCGACGTTTAGTCTAAGGATACCGTAACTGAACTGCGTAACAACAATGACAATGCAGCTTTTCAAAATGCAGTTAGAGTTACTTCCCCTGTTGTAGCGACGTTGACAACTGGTTCTTACACGTTTTGTGTTATTAAAAAATACAATGTTTACTCGTGCATTGGAAATCAGACTGAAAATGTTCATAGATTGAAGGAGACGTTTCTATCACTGTGAAAAAAATCATTTCATGAAGGAATATTTCTAGACTGTTCACAACTGTACATCGCCGACAATATGACCTTCACCTTGCTTTATTGTGAAAGCAATTACTCCGCGAAATCTAGGTCAAACATATTTTTAGAAGGTATCATATTTTCGTTTAAATCCTTTTATTTCAAAATGACATTATATGATAAAGAAATTATTAACCTCGTGTGTTTCCGTATCATTAATATTATATAATAGGAATAAAAATATATGTATTATGCTCGCCAAAGGCTCGCATAATACAAATTTTATTCCTATTATATGATATTAATGATACGGAAACACACGAGGTTAATAATCTCTATATATTGGTCCATGAACTTAAACCAGTGTACACAAGGGCCAACAAAGACTTGAAAAGCACTATAAGCCAGCAAATCCATCTGATGTAATAGTAAAAGGTTTCTGATCTTGGGTTATAGAAGGTGTCTCTACTTGCTTTTAATCAAATGAAATATATGAAAAGCATATTTTAGTAGGAATACCTTTAACGAAGCAATAGATAAATAACTGAATATTGTTTTAAGTTCTTTTATTGTTTTATACATTTATATAATGTTTAAATGATTTTGTTTATCGCTTAAACATCAAGTTTCAAGATCAAAACAGGCAAAAGGAAACATTTATATTAACAAAGTAAGTATCCAACGTAATCTCATCACAGTTACTACGTACTTTCGAATAGAAACAGATTGAAATGAAAATAATTATTTAGAATCTCTAATATGCCAAGAGGACCAGAAACCTTATGCGAAAAGAGAATACTAACTACATGTGATGTTATACACATGAACAGCGTTTCATGCCCTTTCTTACATTCGAATCAGTCAAATAAAGCTTTAATGTTGCAAATTGGTGAATGAAATAGCATTTTTGGTTGATTGATAATAATTTGCTTTGCTTTGACAACTTGTCAAACATGAGGTTCACAAAAAACATAACTGCGCATGCGTCAAAGTCAATGAGTGCATCCACAGACATAGAGAACTGTTTCGTCAATCCGATCTAAATCTGTCATCTGAATACTGTGATATTGCTCATGAATGATTTAGTTGCCGACGATCTTCTAAACGTTTTTATTTTGCCAATTTATGAGGAATATGAACGCTTTGAGATTGAATATAATTCATATGATTGATATAACGTATGACAATTGTTTTAAATGGTTTTCAATGAATATTAATATTAAAGAAGATAACAGTGGGATAAGTTATAAAAAATTATTTAGAATTATTTTAAGTTTCACTACATGTTTTCTTTCATTCATAATTTAGAATGAACGATTTGGAGATAAGTAGAATCTCACTTGGTATTAATCATTTACTTATTTAGCAAGCATGGGCTATGTGGATATTTATCGAATTATGATGATCTATCAAATAATAAAAGACATGTGGTCGAAACTGTAGATTAAACCATCATTACTGTTACCATTAGTGTTCTAAAATTAAAGTTGGAAATAAATCATTTTCCGCAGGTGAAATGACCTTTATTGACCTTAATTAAAATAACTCAAAATATCTTTCTGATTTTTTTCAAAGCAGAGACTGAACACAAATCTAGTCCACTTAAATGTCAAATTTAACCCCTCCTCTTAAATATATCAACACGTCTACATTTGATTGACAGATGTCCTCTCAAACATGGCCGCATGTCCATCAACTTCACGAGAAGCACGTGCATTTCGCGTTGTAGAGTTCGTTGGTTGACATCAGTGAATATTGAAAAATATTTGTGATTGAAACTGCGGCAAGCTTACAGTCGATTTGTAAATTCATTCAATTAATATGTTATCAATTAGGCCTAAAGATCTAGAGTATATAGTGTATATAAGACAAAACTTATTAAAAAAAAAATATTATACAAAGGTATGCATATAAAGTCTCAACATATTATTTACAAATATGAAATTGTAAATGTAATTGAAAGGACTATCAACCCGAACTTTCACATTCAGTCTTGTTCAGATTTATAAAGAATTAAGTTTGCCTCATAATCAATTGCTAGCATTATTTGAACTAACCATTTCGATGACTTTTTACCATACAGTATTTTCTTATAAGGTTAGATCTTATGTTCATTCACTGCATGATAATTTCAAGTCTCAATCGTTTCTAATGTTTATCGCTAACATATTCTTAATTTGCATGTGATGGTTAGGTGAGTTGATTTAGGGTTTAGCGTCGCTTTCAAGAGTATTTCACTAACATGACGGCTGCTGGTATCATTGCAAGGAATAGCGCGAAACCCTTTTTAGGCTAAACATTGCGAACATCTTCTGCCTGCAAACATCATCCTCGATAAACCAGCGCTTTCGTTCCAATAAATACACTACAAGCCCTGGAAAACTTAACGGGGGTTTACCTCGAACCCAATTACCCCTCTTTGCGTACAAGTTATTGGTTTGTATAATGAGATTTTGTACACTATCAAAATAATACATTTAGCCTTAACGTTCAATTATAAATGACAAATTTTAAAATATAAAAATTTAAAAAAACGTGCTACTGCCCCTTTAAAAAAATATGTTACGTACATAAAGTTTTGCATATTTCTCTTTTTGTGCCATTCTTACTGCATTCAGTATTGTATTGAGTTGACAATGCTTTGAAAACGTAACAACATTTAAGACAAATATGTTATGTAAATACATTTATGTAGATTTCTCCTATTGTGCCATTCTTACTGCATTCAGTATTGTATTGAGTTGACAATGCATTGGAAACGTAACAACATTTAAGAAAAATATGTTATGTAAATACATTTATGTAGATTTCTCCTATTGTGCCATTCTTACTGCATTCAGTATTGTATTAAAGACAAGATGAATAGAATCAAGTGTTTTGGTAAATTGATTTGCTATTGTATTGAGTTGGCAATGCATTGAGCACGTCAATAAAGATTAAATAGAGACTGATGATCTTCCTAAAATGTTATATGGTTTTGGTAAGTTATAAAATATCTAATGTGCTGATTGAAGTTCATATCTGATCACTGAACCTGCAAATATATCCATTTATTGTTAATACTAAAGAATGCTTGATTTCATAAACAATCGGATAAACATCTATATTATGTGTAATAGACGAAATTATACATCCAATAATTAACCTATCTATCTGTTACAATACCTTATAAACACCATCGAATCGAATATATCTTCCTGTCAGCTTTCGATAAGGTTTAGAATTACGTTTTGCGAATTAGCGCTCACCACATTGTCCGGTTTTCGATCAAAATACCGACTTTGAATGGCCGTTTTTTTTCGTGCAAATGTAGCGATTGACCTTGAACTTAAATTTCAGTAAAGGTTAGTGGTTCCCGATGTTATAACATCGATTTCAATATTTGACATATGTGATCCCATCAACATACCCTGTGTCACTTTAAGTAACCCTGCGCCACATCAGTTCTGCTTGAAGCGCTCTTAAAATCTCCAAGTAGGCTATAGCTAGTTTAACAAGTAGAAGCCATGGGATAATTATTCATATCAAAATGAATTATAGGTGTTCATACAAAAATTAACTTTATGTGAATCTTGATAACTGTTCTCTGACTATAGATGATTGGTTTGTGTAATGAGATTTTTGCCATTATCAAAATAATATATTTAGCATTAATGTACAATTATAAGTTAAAAATTGAAAACAATCTAATTTTTTCATAAACGTGCTATTCCCCTTTAAAGGGGCAGTAGCACGTTTTTAGGGGGAATATAAGGTGATGTCAGGAAAATGAAAATGGTTCCAATTGAAAGACAATGTATTTAATCTTAATGGAGCAGTAATATTTCAGATATGTAACGTAAAGTTTAGCCATGCGATTGCTTTTTCTTACACAAAATGAATTAAAGGTGTTCACACAAAATGGCCGCCAACGGATTTTATGTGAATCTTCATACTTTGTCCTTAGATTGTGTAATGAGATTTTTAACACTGTCAAAATACTACATTTAGCATTAACTTACAATTATGAGTGAACAATTTGAAATATAAAATTATCAAAAAACGTGCTACTGCCCCTTTAAGTGTAAACCCGTCAAACATAAACCAAGTAACAGATCTGTTTGACGTATTCAAATTATACTGATATGGGAATACATGTTACCTTTTATTATTTTTACCATATTGAAATTATTGAAAAATTTCAAATTATTAAAAACAGAGCTTTGTTAATTGTATAATGCTAATAGATACATTATTTTAAAAACAAAAATACAATCTCTTATGTCAGGTTTTGAAATAACATTGATTTTCGATCTTACAATAATGAAAATAATATATACGTTTATATGATTATAAAATTAGTTTCAAACAAGTACACAAGAACACAAGAACACAACTAGGAATTAATTTAAATTTCAAATGTTTTAAATCTTTCACGTCGTACACGACATTTGACGGGTGATTTGACAAGTACAGGTAATACTCATCAGTCCCCAAAAAATATATGAATGGTTTTAAAATTGAAAAAATTAATATCAAATTTAAAAAAAATATTATTCCAAAATTTATTTCTGATAAAACACAACTGTTAATCGACATGTATATAATGTTTTTTTTAGAAAGTTCACACATTAATTTGATTGCTGTGTAGATTAACAAGACAGCACTGTGTGTGTGCACGCTTTAGTATTCAGTATAATTATTCCTATCAAATGTTGTTTTTAAAACACTGCTAATGTAAAAACAAGCATATATCCATACAATATACTCCTAAACATTGCAATTCCTTGTGTTTTGTCTACAAACTAGTTTTTTTTCAAAAATCATTCAGGCCTGTATCAATCAGCTAAATTTGGTTTGATAAGAACAGCCACTTCCCTTCAAAGACGACGACTATTGACCGTTGCTAGGGCAACGGGACGAAAGGAGCATGATTTGCACGTGCAGTTGTCAATTTCAGATCCCGCACCGTCGGTTTTGGAGAGACGAGACAGACTTGAAGAAACTGACCACATAGCTTGATATTAAGATTATTGGTTATGAGTTGATCAATATTTTGTAACTTTTTTCGTTGCCTTTGCCCCTAAAGTCAATTAAATACACACTGACCTAAGAAGAGTACATTTTTACTTAATGATAGAATTTGTTTTGTTTGGATGCGCAATAGTTAATAGTCACAGCTTTATGTTATTTCGTTCTTTTGTCCGTCCATTTTTCTACATCACGAATATTCCTTCCTTAATTAGAGATAACAAGCCAGGGGAGATAACCAGGGGAACTCAAAACGAATGGGTGCTTTTATTTTTTGTAAGGTTCCCTCCCTCTTAATGTGAATAAAAAACAGTTATCTTAAAGGGATAACGATATCAAAACTAGCTGAGTTAACTAAGCTTGACTACGTTCTCTCTTCGTTTCCACTACATCAGAGCTAAGACGCACCCCTATAGACGGCAGTGGAGGAAATCCTTTGTCGCACTTTCGCGCACTTATTACGACTTTCGCGCATGAAAATAATACTGCCATGCCTTCAATTCACTAATGCCTATCGATCTGGCTCATTTTCACCCTTAACTGTAGACGGATATATATTTAAAGCCATTAAACTTTTCAGTCGGAGCTTTGATACTCGAAGCGCCATTTTGAATCACGTGACGTCGTAAATACCAGAGGAGTACCTTCTAAAATTGGATCCACTAGCGTGTTGCACCTGATCCACTGTCGTGTACCCGGTAAGGAGGGGACTTTTCAAAATGGTGGACGTGACAGGTCAACAGAGGTAGGTGTCTGCTTTCAGTGCTCCCTTCTCCTAAACGACGAGGTTTAGATGGTCACCTTTAACTGTGGTAATCAGGAATAGAATTTCGAATGCATTCCTTACGAGTTTTGGTTCACAAACTGCAAGAAATTTGCGTATTTTAGATGTCAAGTTGATGTTTATCCCACTTTCATTTTCGAAGCGGAGAGGAGACTTTTAAATGCCTTTTTTCATGCCCTTTACGACCTTGAATCTCATACATATTGTCGCGCATATCAGTGTTTGGTTATAATAAAGATTTCTGTGCAACTTGAACTGATTTGGTTCAGAAACTACGAAGTTATTGACAAAATAACAAATCAACATGGCAGCGGAGTGGACTCGCCGAATAATCAGCGGAGCGGACCCAGGAGGTCGGATAGGGAGAGGACATTTTTGAATATGGAGGGGACACATTTGGATATGGAGTGGACATCACTTTCAAATTGTACTGTAGTTGAGACAATACCCATGGTATGGTACACGATAGTGTAATCTGAATGTGAAAAAAAACCCCGAAGACTAGAACTTTTTGATATATCTGATTAAAGTGTTTCAAAGGAACTATTATCAGCATCAAAGACATATAAAAGATTTACACACTTGGGTAATATTTCCAAAATATATTCATTTTACTATACAATGATTTAAACTGTTAAAGGTTTAAATGTACTATGTATTATCAACCAACAATTAAATAATTAGGATTGCTACATTTTAAGTTTTGAAGGCGAATTTTGACCAATTTGTGAGACAATCAGATGTTAATGCGGCCATAGTCAACTATTTATTTAAAGCTATCCGTATTTAAATATGGGTACAAAATGTTTCATCTATTGCTATGAGTAAATATCATCTTTACACGAAAAAGCAATTGATGTAATTATTCAACCTTCGATTCCAAGAAATGATTAATGTAATTACATATTACGTACAACGTGTTATTGTTTTGATTTAATGAAAAGATAGATTATTGAAAACTGTAACATTTTGTTAAATCATTATTACCTTATTGTATCGTAAATAAATTGAATCTTGCTGACAATAAAAGTAGGGTAAAATGACTATCAACTATGAAACTTGTTCTAAAAGGACGACATTTTGCATAAGTCTTTTCAAAATAATTTTTTGCAATTTATGAAATTTAATTAATTTATCAGGGATGTCTCTGTTGTCGGCCACAATGAATGTTACAGCAAATAATTTTCATGTCTTAGGTATACCTGACATTTTGATTTATGATATATGAGTAACACACTTAGTTTCAAATATATCTAGCTAAAATTGTTTCATACAATACGGATATCCAAATCTCAGGGAAATTCGTTTTTCTCTCTGAAAATCTCAGGAATTTTATAACGAATTGCAGTTCACTACCCTTTATAAGTTCTGATACTTAAACTCGTCATTGTGAATTGAAATGAACATCTTATAATCACTTATCAAGATATATCTTATAGATAAAATTTGTATGCAAACTCGTCCACTTCCTTAAGTAAAGATTGCTAGGCGTACACACCATATACTACACTCGTTCCTACAGTGCAGTGCATTGTGATCAAATATTTTAATCCTTTGCTTCAGAATTTTGATTCCGCCAAGTGCTGACTTAACTCCAAAACATCTAACATATAACCATATAGGATGTCGGTTGCTCTTGCTGACCTCAAAATTACAAAAATAATTATGTAATCTATTTACTGGCACTATTACCATATCACCGAGTTTAGACTCAATATCAAATTAGTACAGAATCAACATATTTTAAACATTCGAAGACAGGTAAAATGATTAGTAACTCATTGATTTTTGTAGATTATTATATTACATTATTAATGCCACAAAATGGTTATTGAAAGTATTAAACCATTATTATGCATATAAGCGTACTTGAATGCGATGTATTTATTTATGTCATTTACATGTAACCAATTCCTTTACAATAAGTAGTCAATATCGATGAAGTCGTATTTTTTCATATATTTTTTTTGTGAGCGATGTCAGTATTGTCAGATACATCAGGGCGTTACATATGTTATTCGGTATATAGAAAAACTGGATACATGCACGCTGCTGGGCGTTTGTCGATGTTTGCCGATCCGGATTATCATATAATGACTGTATCTGAAATCCGAGGATTATTATTAGACAGACAAAACAAAACAAGAAAGCATTGCAAGTCATTTTAAACAAACTTAATACATGAAATTTATGCATGAATAAATATTATATCCAGCCTAAAATTGTCTAATGGTAGTCTAAATAGAAGTTTGTTTCAATGTAAGACATATGAAAAACATAAATTAAGTCATGATAATTTAAACTGTAATATCCGATTCCCCGTAAATAGGAATCATCATGGGCATATACAATTAATCACATAAAATCGGCGTTTTATAATAATTAGGCATTCATTTAAATGTGTATATAACAAAAGTAAGACCGATTTAGACTACATTAGGGTCTATTATAACGGGTACATCGCACTGGTTTATCTATTTTTAGAAGGGAATCCTCGGGTATTGAAGAAGTCACATGATTCAAAATGGCGCATCGAGTAACGAATGTCCGACTGAAATGATTGACAGCATTGAAGATATATAGGTCATTAGTTTTGAAAGGCAAAAATAGGCAAGACGGGTAGCAATAAGTAAAATGAAAACATGTCGTAATAAGTGCCCGAAAGTGCGACAAAGGATTTCCTCAACTGCGGTGTATGAGGATGTTTCATAGCCCCGCTGTCGCGGGAATGGAGTTCTGGGCTGAAGATGTAAAGTCCTCTGAGGAACGTGAAGTGGGTGGACTGGAGGAAGCGGTAGACGGCCGAGGGATGGAGTTCTGGGCTGAAGATGTAAAGTCCTATGAGGAACGTGAAGGGGGTGGACTGGAGGAAGCGGTAGACGGCCGAGGTGTGGAGTTCTGGGCTGATGATGCAAGGTCCTCTGAGGAACGTGAAGTGGGTGGACTGGAGGAAGAGGTAGATGGCCGAGGTGTGGAGTTCTGGGCTGAAGATGTAAAGTCCTCTGAGGAACGTGAAGTGGGTGGACTGGAGGAAGCGGTAGACGGCCGAGGGATGGAGTTCTGGGCTGAAGATGTAAAGTCCTCTGAGGAATGTGAAGGGGGTGGACTGGAGGAAGCGGTAGACGGCCGAGGTGTGGAGTTCTGGGCTGATGATGCAAGGTCCTCTGAGGAACGTGAAGGGGGTGGACTGGAGGAAGAGGTAGACGGCCGAGATGTGGAGTTCTGGGCTGATGATGCAAGGTCCTCTGAGGAACGTGAAGTGGGTGGACTGGAGGAAGCGGTAGACGGCCGAGGGGTGGAGTTCTGGGCTGAAGATGCAAGGTCCTCTGAGGAACGTGAAGGGGGTGGACTGGAGGAAGAGGTAGACGGCCGAATGTGGAGTTCTGGGCTGATGATACAAGGTCCTCTGAGGAACGTGAAGGGGGTGGACTGGAGGAAGAGGTAGACGGCCGAGGTGTGGAGTTCTGGATTGAAGATGCAAGGTCCTCTTAGGAATGTGATGGATGGAGGAAGAGGCAAACGGCCGAGGGGTGGAGTTCTGGGCTGAAGATGCAAGGTCCTCTGAGGAACGTGAAGGGGGTGGACTGGAGGAAGAGGTAGACGGCCGAGGGGTGGAGTTCTGGGCTGAAGATGCAAGGTCCTCTGAGGAACGTGAAGGGGGTGGACTGGAGGAAGAGGTAGACGGCCGAGGTGTGTAGTTCTGGGCTGATGATGCAAGGTCCTCTGAGGAACGTGAAGGGGGTGGACTGGAGAAAGAGGTAGACGTAATGTCGTAATAAGTGCCTGAAAGTGCGACAAAGGATTTCCTCAACTGCGGTGTATGAGGATGTTTCATAGCCCCGCTGTCGCGGGAATGGAGTTCTGGGCTGAAGATGTAAAGTCCTCTGAGGAACGTGAAGTGGGTGGACTGGAGGAAGCGGTAGACGGCCGAGGGATGGAGTTCTGGGCTGAAGATGTAAGGTCCTCTGAGGAACGTGAAGGGGGTGGACTGGAGGAATAGGTAGACGGCCGAGGTGTGGAGTTTTGGGGCTGAAGATGCAAGGTCCTCTGAGGAACGTGAGGAGGTGGCCTGAAGGAAGACGTAGACGGCCGAGGTGTGGAGTTCTGGGGTGAAGATGCAATGTCCTCTGAGGAACGTGAAGGGGGTGGTCTGGAGAAAGAAGCAGACGACCGCGGGGTCGAGTTCTAGGGTGAAGATGCAAGGTCCTCTGAGGAACGTGAAGGGGGTGGTCTGGAGGAAGAAGTAGATGGCCGAGGTGTGGAGTTCTGGGCTGAAGATGTAAGGTCCTCTGAGGAACGTGAAGGGGTTGGACTGAAGGAAGAGGTGACGGCCGAGGGGTGGAGTTCTGGGGCTGAAGATGCAAGGTCCTCTGAGAAACGTGAAGGGGGTGGTCTGAAGGAAGAGGTGACGGCCGAGGGGTGGAGTTCTGGGGCTGAAGATGCAAGGTCCTCTGAGGAACGTGAAGGGGTTAGACTGAAGGAAGAGGTGACGGCCGAGGGGTGGAGTTCTGGGGTGAAGATGCAATGTCCTCTGAGGAACGTGAAGGGGGTGGTCTTGAGAAAGAAGCAGACGACCGCGGGGTCGAGTTCTAGGGTGAAGATGCAAGGTCCTCTGAGGAACGTGAAGGGGGTGGTCTGGAGGAAGAAGTAGATGGCCGAGGTGTGGAGTTCTGGGCTGAAGATGTAAGGTCCTCTGAGGAACGTGAAGGGGTTGGACTGAAGGAAGAGGTGACGGCCGAGGGGTGGAGTTCTGGGGCTGAAGATGCAAGGTCCTCTGAGGAACGTGAAGGGGGTGGTCTGAAGGAAGAGGTGACGGCCGAGGGGTGGAGTTCTGGGGCTGAAGATGCAAGGTCCTCTGAGGAACGTGAAGGGGTTGGACTGAAGGAAGAGGTGACGGCCGAGGGGTCGAGTTCTAGGGTGAAGATGTAAAGTCCTCTGAGGAACGCGAAGGGGGTGACCTGAAGGAAGAAGTAGACGACCGGGGGTAGGAGTTCTGAGCTGAAGATGCAATGTCCTCTGAGGAACGTGAAGGGGGTGGTCTGGAAGAAGAAGTAGACGACCGGGGGTAGGAGTTCTGGGCTGAAATGCAAGGTCCGTAGAGGAACGTGAAGGGGGTGGACTGAAGGAATAAGTAGACGGCCGAGGTGTGGAGTTCTGAGCTGAAGATGCAATGTCCTCTGAGGAACGTGAAGGGGGTGGTCTGGAAGAAGAAGTAGACGACCGGGGGTAGGAGTTCTGGGCTGAAATGCAAGGTCCGTAGAGGAACGTGAAGGGGGTGGACTGAAGGAATAAGTAGACGGCCGAGGTGTTGAGTTCTGAGCTGAAGATGCAATGTCCTCTGAGGAACGTGAAGGGGGTGGTCTGGAAGAAGAAGTAGACGGCCGAGGTGTGGAATTCTGGGCTGAAGATGCAAGGTCCTCTGAGGAACGTGAACGGGGTGGACTGGATGAAGAGGTAGGCGGCCGAGGTGTTGAGTTTTGAGCTGAAGATGCAAGGTCATCTCAGGAACGTGAAGGGAGTGGACTGAAGGAAGAGGTAGACGGCCGAGGGGTGGGGGGAGTTTTGGGCTGAAGATGCAAGGTCCTCTGAGGAACGTGAACGGGGTGGTTTTTGAACGGAAGTAATCTCTACGCATGCGTGCAGTGAGGATTCTCAAATGTTTGGAGTAGAAACTAAAGCGAAACTGGCTATATGCGACTTACTCTTTTTAAAAGACGGTTTAAATTAGGCCTGGTACAAAGTAATGGTTCACAGTCTTAAACCCTTACTAAACGACCCCCTAGCAGGTTAACATTTTCGACTCAAACCAGGTCAAGTGCGAGCTTGTGTCGATAATACCGGATCGGTTTAAACCCAATAGTTAAACAAAGTTTAGAGCTAAACTACCTCCATATCATGTACGATCATCGTATGAGCGTACCCAGTCTAAGTTAAACCAGGTTTGAGATCAATCTAGGTTTTGTAAACTGAAACCGTTGGTATGATTTAAACTTTGGTTTTACTTAAACTGTATTATGATGACAATCTCATTAAAAAGATACAATAACTTGTTCACAACGTCACGCGTAGCGTAGTTTAGCAGATAGATAATATAAGATTAAAGTAAAACAACCTTATGGACCAGGTTTAATGGTATTATCACAATTCGTTTCTTCGTTGTTCCTGAAATTGAGGTTATTGCCTCGATATCGTTGCCTTATTTACATATTATGTGCGTTATTTGATTGGATTGCTATTTAAAACGAAATGAAGGTTTTGGCCCAAATATATATAAGTTGGAGCATAACGTGTAGATAAAGCAGGATGTAATGACAACCAACGATTTAATAATAATAATAATAATTCAAGAACTTTCTGAACAATGTGACAATTTGCTCAACCAGTTTTTGCCACAGATTTTCATTTGAATACTGAAGTGCAACAAATAGAACCTGCGCTACTCATTATTTTATGTCATTTGTTCTTAGCTCTCACAAATGTGCCAGCAGAAGATAAATTACAATTCTATTAGCCAATAATTATTAATGGAACCAGTGGATTGAATTAATAGAATATGTTGTCTCTATATAGACATTGACATAAATAATAACAGTATCTGTCTTGGATAAACGTATGTAATTACCTACCTTTCGGAATAGAGCACTGCGAGTATAGTCCATAGATGAGTTCATGTTGTGGCATTTTTCATTATTGGAAAGTTTTGATAACCCTTGTTTTGAAATGAGTAAATAATGGAACTCTCATTGATGTGAAGATATTGTCAGCAAACTTTTCAACCTAAACACCCTAGCGACGCTTTTATCATAGCCAACAAGAACAAATATTCCGTAATCAGTTGCATTCAGTAAATGTTTTTTCCATTAAAGCCTCATTGCCATACATGCATGCGGTTCGTGATGAAATTAAGGTACTGAGTAAGAAAAACATCACTCGGTAGAAAAATCTATCATTAAAAGTTTGATATCATATTTACATGTTTTAATCAACAATAAATACTTAATTCGACGTCCAAAGTTCAGTACCCACTACAAAAGTGCCATAGCTTTCGGTGACATCATCATCATGTGTGTAGGTTTTACAACGTGTTACTCCAATACCTCAATTGTGTCCGATTGGTATCAACTTGGACGGCAACTACTGCCTGGTTTGAAGAACAATAAAATAAAATAGTCGTCGTGATCTGATATTCTTATTGTTGGTCGCCAAATATTGCTTATAATATCACAAATACAGTAAAAATACCTTACGAATGTTAAAGTTTAAATATGGGTCTTTACTCTACAAGTCTGTTCAGCTTTTCAACTTCATGAATGTTAGGGTATAAAAAAGTCAACTTTATAAGCCAACCCAGATTAATTTCATTTAATTAAATTCATTTTGTAAGTTCAAATTACATTGTGCTAAGATAATGCAAAGCATCTTATTAGCTTTAATTTTTAAATTTATTGAAAAACGGATATTTGACTCTTCCTGTAAAATATCAAGTATTCTGATAATTGAATCGACAACTTTGATATAAGGAGGGATTCAACAGAGATCATGAATGAATTATTATGAAGGATTATGATTGTATGAGTCCTGTGGAATTGTACATGTTTTTATCACACTTATTACAGAGCCATTACACAATGCCACCCTGACATTTGTAATCAAACTGCAACGATATATTATTATGTGTTAGTAATTACTGTGTTCTGATGAGTTTAAAGAGACAGTCCTATCAGGGTATTTTCCCCCTGGTTATATATATACAAATGTATATACATGTATATGATTATTACATGACTATTCCACAATTATTTTCAAAAAATACGATATAAAAAAAAAAATGTTAAGCACCCTCCAATTGTAAGTTGAATTTTCAGTATATGCTGAAACCAAAATTTAACTCACAATATGGCAAATGCAGGAGTGTTCTATT
The DNA here is from genome assembly GCA_916613615.1 of Steromphala cineraria. Taxonomy (NCBI): domain Eukaryota; kingdom Metazoa; phylum Mollusca; class Gastropoda; order Trochida; family Trochidae; genus Steromphala; species Steromphala cineraria. The sequence continues at coordinate 25,816,695 of OU744723.1, read as the reverse complement.
GGTGATAAAATAAGGTTTGACTTGCCAGTTATGCGATTGATACTTATTTTCAATGAAAATAATATAACAGTCATACATATTCACAGAAGCAAAATTCAAACATATAGTTACATTGATACTAGTTTCTGAGCAATTGGCGCGGTTAGTGTCCGGATTTCGATCATCATCCCGACTGAAAACCTTTCTATGGGCACTACTTAAGGTCGATTTGATTTAACTCAAAACTTGTCAGCATTAGCAACTCCGTCAAATTACGCTATTGTTACAGTTTTGCATTTGAGATGCAAACAACTCAAGGAGTGGCTCTTTAAGAAGTAAATTACATACTTTCTTTAAAACATTTGGTTTAATTGCAATCTTCGAGTTCGTGGTGTAAACTGTCCCTGGTACGGGTGTAAGTTACCAGTGATACTAGGCAGATTTAGGGTCAGTGAAAATTATTCCTGTGCCCTAAACATGTATTTGTCAATCGATCCTGTGAGTTTCTAGAACGGTTCACGAGATCACGTGAAAAACATGTTGAAATTGAAATTGTTGCTAGGATAAACATTTTGAGAAGTGAAGGGTAGCAAACAGTGGGTGCCAATGACAATTCTAAGGATATGAAGAAGTTTTTTGCGTTTTCTCCGGTAGGACCTTGCTGAGGCAAACCAAATCAACTTGTAAAGTATTTCAACATTTCGAATTTGGTGATTTTCTTGATCAACCAATGAAATAAGGGTTTTGGGTTATAACACACAACATAAAATATCGTAATTAATATTATGGTTTATTTCAATAAAATCAAGATTTTATACTGAGTTGTGATATTCCAAAGACAATTTTACCTATAAAAGCAATGTTATTTACTTTTTAAAACGGTATCTGTTACTGTGAATGATTGACACTGTACATGAGTTTTGCAGATAACATGTCAATTTCCTCGTTTTGCACGTGCGATCCGACTAAAGTAAATCATTCCTCCATGATTTTTTCGAGATAAACATATTGTGTTTTTAAATCAATGTCATAACACAGAAGGATTTTTTAAATTTAATAACAGCTAGTGAGTTTTCCTTTTAACATGAAGAATTTCGGTTTCAGCTGCTTATCAAAAAAAAAAAATTATCATAAAACATTAAAATGCAGTCATTGAAAGAATCATTTTCTGGTGATTTCTACTTGAGAAAAAATGATCATTATAAGAAGAAAACAAAGTTTAATATTGTAAACATACATGTTATTAAAATGACTTTTTTTACAACAATTGCAAGGTACATGTACATGCCTTGAGTAGTTGATTGATCACAATGGATATTTTGTCACATGATACGTGTTTTGTTCTAATTCCATCCTGATAAATTATGACAACGACAATTACATCAAATGTTTTCAAATGGGTAACTTTCAATTTTGAAATTGATCGCTCTCACTTACATGTAGCATTATCAAATCACCATCAAGCTACCTGCAGACCTAACAAAATTTGTATGTGTGTAATCCTTTGTTACACATTGCAACACACAGTTTGTC
>OU744723.1:25590931-25814983 GCA_916613615.1 Steromphala cineraria | reverse complement strand
TTCGATGTCTGTTACGCTGAACAACTAGCCTTAAACTTCTCCCTGCTGCAGGCCGCAAATCGAGCCAGGACTTTAATTCCTAATTGACACGTCATTGAAATTTGACCCTTTGACATACAAACGATAAACGTGTGTGACGACGTCCCGTAAATGTTGACAAAGTTAATATTTTCCGAATCACAAATAAACAGGCTTTTCAGTGGTGAAAAAGATATAAGGATAAAGTTGTCCGTTATCAAGAAGTGACAATCAAAAATATCGAACGTATTTTCGATAAGAAAAGCGACGTGCAGGTGCGTGTTTTTCTTACTAACAGCGAATTTACCTATCTTGTTGAATGTGGCAAAGTTCGTTTCAATGTGCTTTTAAAATACTCAAGTGTTATCATCCTGTTCGGAAAATAATATCCTATTACTCGTTGAAGTTCCGAAATAAAATCTTTCTTCGTCATAAAACTATAGAGAAAATAAGACTGTGTCGGCAAATGTAAACATCAAACGATCGATTTTTGAAAAACACTTGTAAAATTATCAGCGTAATTAACTTACGTTTTTCAGAATCTCATAATCCTCAAAAACTGAAAAAACGCATGTGATCCAATTCCTTGTCAAATGTTGTTTCTAAAAATTGCAAATATTCCGAAGTAATGTAAAAAACATCGCATCGAGTATCGATTTGTTGCAACAGTCACATGGGTCGCTTCGCGCCAAATGATGGCATAACAGCTGATAACGGTATTTCAGCGAGGTCAATGTCGTAATTTTTTTCTCTCCATATTTCAAACGGTTCGGAGTGGAAAATAACAAGTCATATCAATAAATAGAATTAATCAAATCAACACAATTGCAATGAAGTTTTACCACATTAGTCTAAAACAATGTTAATGTTGTAATATTTATGCCGCAGCACTTAGTTTATCGATTACTACTGACTTGCATTATTCGCATGATGTCAAATAGTCGTCATGAAAACTTCAAGAAGATGTCGTTTGCCAATAAAATATGAGTAAGAAATTTGACTGTTTTGATTTGTATTTGATATGTATGAAATCTATATAACATTTCTTGCTCAATTATATAAAAATTAAACCGTAATCGTATTTGATTTTCAAGCGAGATGTGTTTTTCCCCAACACGTTGACCGTGCCATTTGAACAAATCGAGCATAGCGAAGTCTTGATCCCGCCGACTGTCGCCGACTGGAATCGTTAATTTCAAATAATAAGTCGCTTAAATATGAATTTTTTTTGTACGAATAGGATTGTTAAGACATCAATGTCCACTATTTCAAGTTTAAATTATGTTTGTCAATAGAATTATTGTTCGTATTAACAATTTCGCAAAAAACAATTCTCGTAACTAAAATGGCACTGCCATGTCGCTAATATGACGCCATGACTGGGGGATATCTCATAAAAAAAGCTCAGCAGTAATAAACTAAATGGTGTTTTATAATAGAAAAAATCTAGAATTGTAAAAAAATACATTTTAGACACCAAACATGTTTTATTTTTGCTTAATGTACCAGAATTATTGTATAAATACGATTAGAAAATCTGGGCTACATGATTGTCATGTAAATCACTATGTTGTTTTGATATGTGCCCCGCCGTAGCGAAGGAAATCTAAATCCAAGTTAAAATGTATTTTGCATCTATTCTACAATGAATTTCCGTTAACCCTTTAACAGTCATTCGTAGAAATGAATTTCATTCTTGGTTTTAAGTCGAAAATTTATAGGATGACACTGATCTCAAAACATCTCGATTCAAACAGCGATCTTGCTAGATGCTACGATCTTTTTTATCCGTCATTAGTGGCGATATCAATAAGAAATGGACGTATATTTGTATGAAAACGACAATATTTAATACTCATATTTGGGACATAGAAAGGCAAATCGATAACTTAAACTATGGTGTAATTTTGAAAATGATTGATACGTTATTGCTTTGGGGTCCAGAGACCCCAAAGTTATGTAACAGTTGATATTGAAAACTAATGGCAGAAGTTTTCTCTATATTACTGTTGGAAACTTCAAAGAGAAGTTTCAGCCAATGTTTTTTGTTTTAAGCATATCCTGGTATTCGAACGACCAATGGACAGAGCTGTAACAAATTTATACCCACGTGACCATGTGGGTGGTACTAAATAATTGGCAAGCTTTAAATTGGAAACTGATTATTATAATAATGTTATGATGTAAAATATATCGTAAATTTTCAAACATATATGGATGAGCGTTTACACCCTTAACAAATATCAATTTTGCATATGCATGTAAGCTGTTTTGTAGTTATTCGGTGTATTTTCTTGCATTCCACATTCGGAAACGACGTTTCATTTTTGTATCAACTAGGAATTCGGTTCCTTCATCTTTTTCACTAATAACGAGAGCACTGAATGTCCCGCCTTGTCAATGACTGATCATTCACTCAATGCATTTCATCGCTTCACGGACAAATGGTACTGAACAGGCCATTTTCAAATTTCATGTTTCAAAACATAACGTTATGGATGATTTATTTACGATTAAAGGTGTCTTTCGAAGAAAGTATCGACATAGCGCCAAAAGCATCATAAAATATTCTAAATGTCATCCTATAACATAATGAAAATTATGAACCTGTAGCTGAGATAACTTGTAAATGTATCAGCAACTTTCGGCTGTGTGTCGATCAACACTCAATTAGGGAAAAATATTCTTGCAACATGTAATTAACCTGAAAGTCAATTGGAAATTCGTCGGGTTTAAACTAAATTTACACCCACGGGTATTTGAAAACAATGGACCCCGGAAAGTTTACTACCGCAACGATTTATCTTCTTATTAATCACTGGCTCTTGTATTAAACTGTCCGTCAGCTATCTGTTAAAGGGGCAGTAGCACGTTTTTTTGATAATTTTATATTTTAAAATTTTCACTGATATTAGTAAGTAAATGCTAAATGACTTATTTTGACAGTGTCAAAAATTTCATTAAACAATCCAATCATTCATAGTCGGAGGACAAAGTATGACGATTCACATAAACCATTGGCGGCCATTTTTGTGTGAACACCTTTAATTCATTTTGTGCACGAAAAAGGAATCGCATGGCTAAACTTTACGTTATATATTTGAATTATTACTGCTCCATTTAGTTTAAATACATTGTCTTTCAATTGGAACCATTAATTTTCATTTTCGTGACATCACCTTATATTCCCCCTAAAAACGTGCTACTGCCCCTTTAAGCAACGTAAATTTAAATTACTGTATTAATGTTTAATTTTTTTTATCACAATTGAGATGGGAGACGTATCTATCATTGTTGGGATTTAAGCGGAAAGAACGAGATGTTTTACTGTGCATAGCGTACTGATAACTATCAAAACAAAGAACTTGCGTCTCCGATTGGAAACAATTTAAATATGCATGTAAAAGTCTCCGTCCCCGTCCTCCCTAAACCTCCTTGTTCTATATATAGTGAAACATAACCGGGTGCTCAAAAGCTTGCCTTTTGAAAGGCTTTTCTTGTAAAAACATCAACACGGAAGTAAATGGCATCGTCGAGTAAACATATTGACTGCTTGAAATTACGTTGAAAATTTATTGAAAATTTATCGTTTCAACCAACATCGTTTGTAACAAGCTCTTGTTTATTGGAAGAAAGTCGCATTCGTGCAAAAATGTCGTGCAAAAATGTCTGGTGCAGAATTTATTTCTGAATAAATTGATATAAATTATTTTAAGAAATATTTATTGACAAAATAGTCCGATTTTGAAAATTAAGTAAAAAATTATGACTTGTGTAATTTTTCATTTTTATTCATTGTCATGTGGAGATAAACCTAATTGTAGAAAATTATAAAATTATTTGGGGAAATAAAAACTATGACAAGTAAGAAAATCGATTTATTTACAAGAATATATTTTATTTTTTTAAATTCTGTGTTTTAGAAAGGAGAGAGAAGCTAAATATGATATAATCCAATGTGACGTCATTGTTAAAATTTTACACTTTTTGAGCTCCAAGCAAAAACTTCAAAACGATCCAGCAGGCAGAAGGTTAAGGCATGCTGTATATAGAGCGTGTACAGTAGACACTCGTATAGACCCTCATCAGGTTCCTATGTACACTTAGCGAGTCGGGTTACTCATGTTATCAACTAGTGACGAGGGTATGACTAATGAGGAAATTTGCAGGTTGAATGAGAGTCAAGATAACCTGTAAATGGCAACGAATCTATTTGATAAGGTGCACACTTGGTTCAATATCTCGCATTATGGCATATCTCAAACCGAAAGTAGGAAGTGACCTCCATTACATTCATCGATCTGATAAAGAATTCTATCTGTCTAACTCATAGTACCGAATCTATAGATCTAACCATGCATGAATAATGTGAAACGATATATTACGAGAACAATAAGACTCAAAAGAACACACCTTCATGCAGTGATTACAGTCAGGACATGTTGACAGCAAAACCAGATCCCCCCACTGTATGGACGACTCGCCTTGCCGTCTGCCTAGCTGGCGACTGGTCACGTGACTGTAAATAGGAGGCTCTATATGAGTGTGCTATATGCTATCTACGCTGTTTATCTACTGGCGAGTCAGTGTACTTAAATCATGTTGACTGATATCAAAATACTTTTAAATGTTGTAATTTGTATTATTTAATTCTTACTTAAACGAGTACTATAAAATTAACTGAATAATTCTATTGAGTATGTAATAGTTAAATTTCCTCATCAAATATGTATTTTATTAATTTTTTTATTTCAGATTATTAAGAAATAAATTTGTCACCTATAAGTGCACTTCGTTTCAATAATCAAATTTATCGTTTGAAATGTTAATCTTCATCAAGAATATGGCAACCCTAATACTATAGAATTACCTGTGAGCTACGGAGTCCATGGGTTTATTTTTTCAGCATTAACACTTTTCAAATGTGATTCAGATAGTTATGAAAATGACTTTGAATATTGACGTAATCTCATTAATATAAGGTCATTGTCTTCTTCACTTCGTTACGCAGATTATAGATCTCACAAGGCCCTGTATCTCCAGCCATCAGGTTAACCTTTGGCCTCTTGATCTGCGGAAGATATCTTCCATCAATCAATCGCACGTCTCTGAAAAGTCCATTCAAGAGATACAAAGTGCAGTGATATATCATAATTAGATCTCATAACCTTTCGGTTTTCCAAAAGTAAAGTTCAATAAATTTGTACACGTACTTCGAATATGTGTGATATAAAATCACCAAGACTTTTTCTCCAGTTTGTGCATGTGTGTCAGTATATTTACGGCTACAAATTATACCAAGCTATAAGAATATCAATCGAATAATAGAAATAGAATAGATCTTAGTCACATTTGCTCCTTTTCACAAAGTAAATGTAGTTATGCTGATTGAATATTAATATTTCTTTTTGCTGATTGAGACCTCTTTGCAGATTGTGTAATACTAGTAAATAGTATATCTTAGATTTGTTTACTATCTTAATGATATTTCATGAAGGATCTTTTTCGAAGGAAAAATAATTTTGTATCAATGAGTTGTTTTACATCTTGAAGAGATTGTTGCACCCGTCAGTCTTTCGAATTAACGAGATTTGCAGAGCTACAATATCAATAAAATTGTATTTCAAAGATATACTGTAAACGTTCCATTTCATCAGACCAATAAAACGAGACGCTGGAGACAATGACCATATCTTAAAAGTTGGAATAGACGATTCCATACGACTGGGATTCCAGCCAACTTCCAGTCTGATGAGAATCGGCCAAGTTCCAAGAAATAAAATATTCTAAAATAGGTCTGACCGCAATCCTCATATGTTTTTTCAGTGAAGTGTGACAGAGACAAAGTCGTTAGTAGACCAATCACATCGTCTCGTTTATGAGACTGCTAGCGGAGATTATGTTCAAAGAATGGTCAAGCAGGAGTTACTTGCCCCTACCTGATATTGAAGGCTTTTGCTGGTGCCTGGTGATTGATTTACCGAGTAATTATAAGGACATGCTGGGCTGCGGTCGAACCTAGTAGAGAGGAAACCTATCGACATAACGAGTTCGCTTCTCGAAAGAGTCAGACTTTCATACTTCCAGCAGCTACTGTCGGGGTCAATAAAGTGTTACCTGAAGATGACCTCGAACCAATCCCAGTCCATCATCAACAGGGTCGTACAGTTTCTGTAGTTTGGCCTTTGTAAATGTATTTCTATCCTCGCCTAATACATTCAACACGTTGCAAACATTTTACAGGTTTTGATCAATGGTCAATGTATTTTTTCCATTAGAGGATAAACATGACGCTCGAATTACAAACTGAAATAAATTAAAGTTTATGCAAATTGGTGGTGTAAAGTCTGATCTTTTAAATGACTAAGTATATTAAGAAGACATTTTTTACGAAAACACAAAAACAAATCCTATCGGGGTATTCATTGTGGAAAATAAATCAAGGAAGTATTTCAGTTTATGAATAAAATTGCATTAGTACATGATTCTAACACAACCAAGTTGATCAGGTTACAGGGAGTGACAGTCTTGTTGAGTTATATTTAATTCTACCATAAATGTGCAAAATACTCGTTTCTGATTGGCTGCTGTGAAAAATATAATATATAATTTGGTTATACGGTGCTCTGTTTAGTTCGTCTTATGCGCAAGAATTCATTTGTTGCTTAGCAACCAGTAGTTCTGACATATTGCTAAGCGTTCGACGATAAATTAGATTTATAATAATTCCATTATATGCCGCTGATTTCCAAATACAGTTTGTTTATCTCCTAATTATCACACAACCAAGTTGAACAAGTTACTGGGAGTAAAATCTTGTGACTTATATTTGACAACTTGATAAAGACAAGGGTTCAAGCGAAGTTTGTTTCTACAAATTTAACCCGACAGGACTGTCCCTTTAATAAGATGATTTCATGTAATCAAAATAATACGTTACCAGTTGCAAGACATAGCCTAGGACCAAAGCCACTAAACATTGCATTTATAAAACGAACGCCCTATATCTAGCTAAACTATGCAAGTCTATTTCCCTTTATTACCCATATGGTTAAAAAAAAAAAGTGACATATTTTCAATATGAGCACTAGTGCACATATGATTTTTGCCTATCAACGTTTGTTGTAGCGCGAGTTCCCATGTTTTTTCGTTTGTGACGTCATTACACCATTGTTCGTGACGTTACTGTAGCCGGCCGTCGCAAAGGAAGCGGTCCGTTTCTTGGACATATCTACACACAAGATGGTAAAATAGAATAGAATCGGTAATAAAAAAATTACTACCCTCGAAAGTGTGCCATATGACGTTTACGACACTCGTGCACATTTGTGTATAACCCTCGCTCTCGCTCGGGTAATACAAAACTTTCCGCTCATTTGTAAAAGTCATATGACACACTTCATCGGGTGATAATCTCTATGTCTCAAATGTATTAACGGTGTTCACACAAAAATAGTCGCCGGTGATTACTGCTTATGTGTTATCATTTGTATGACTATGCATATCAAAAAGATTGCCTGGTGACTTTTAGAACACTGTAGCAATATATATAGCTAACCTCAATGGGGAAGATTAAGAAGATTGATAATAATTCAATTCAATAAAAAGAAAACGTTGCTAGCAGCCCTCACGTGTGAATGGATAAAAGGTTCAAATTAATTCGTGCACTATAGCAATGGTTGCGTGCAGGCTTAAGTATTCAGGTATAATTATTACTATAAGTATTATTTTTGTTAACACTGTTAATGTAAACAAAGGAGCCTAAACATTGTAATTCTTTGAGTTTTCTCTACTAAATAGTTGTTTTTAAATCGTTCAGTCCTGTATCAATCAGCTGAATTTGGTTTGATAAGAACTGACTATTCCCTGCAGAGACGACAAGTATGGAACGTTGCTAGGGCAACGGGAAGAGTGAAGCATGATTTGCACGTGCAGTTGTCTTTTTCAGATCCCTCGCTGTCAGCTTTGGAGAGACGAGACAGACTTAAAGAAACTGACCACTTAGCTTGATATTATGATGATTGATAATGACTTTATAAATACTTTGTTGTTTTTGCGTTATATTTGTCCTTTAAGTCAATCAAATAGAAAATGAACGAACCTTATGGACCAGGTTTAAAGGTATTTTTAGGGACACCACGAAAATGTATCAACCTGAAAACCGAAACAAAGATCCTCATATTTATGCGGTGGATACAATAACATACCAGCAAAATGCAATTTACAAACCTAAAAAGTAGTCATACTTCTGAAGATTTCGATAAATCCCCAAAGAATGCTCTATACTAAAACCAGGTGACAGCAATTGCCGATTTGCTATGACCGGAGAGATAACCGGATATATAAAACTAGATTTTGAATATAAAATCAAAACGTTAGGTCGGGACAGCTTGACTCCGTGAACCGGTGAATTATCCAAAAAAAATTATGGCGCTCGTTATCACTCAGCGTGAATCACCTTTGTTTAAGTTTATCGAGACCGTTTATTGAATGTCATTAGGTAAATTTACCTGCAAGGTAGGTTCACTGCTTCGGATATGAATTTGGTTTTATACACTAAAAATTGAAACAGCTATGTGGATGATTAATTTTCACTTCGTTAGTGAAATACAATATTAATGAATGAATCGTTTGCGTGTAACAATGTAAAATAGAAGTTAAGTTTATGGGACCATATAAATTGTGACTTTAGTTATGTTAACTTAAATGACCGATAAGGTGATATGACATCAACAGTTATTTATTCAAATTATCACATCAAATATCACAGTAACACGTTATAATTAGATATTGCACAACAAACTATGTATTTTCTGTCATCTGTATGGTTTGAAGCAACATCACAGGCAAATATTCGTATCGAATGATAGGGTGATATGAGATTCATAGTGAGTATGAAATATAAATATCTATCTAAAATGTAGTTATATATACAACTTTATACATATTTTATAGATATTGTTTAATATATTATGCAATGCAATATTTACAATTTATCAAAATTATATACACGGACTCGTCTGGGTAGAAACAGTGTTGCCAACAAAGTATGGAAGTTAACTATGAAGATATGACGATCAATATATGCCTACTATTATCATGATGAATTATAATTAGTAATCTTAGATATATAGATCTGTCATATATATTCTACATTGCTCAAGATAAATGTCTTTATATTTCAAATTGCTTTAGTACATGTAATGGGTTGCATAAAGAATGTTCAGAAGTATGTGTTTATGAAACGTATCTTCAATCTAACAATTTTATCTTGACAATTTTAGGTATATGAAAAGATGGAAGTGGTTTTTGAGTTTACGATCAACATACTTATGTTCAGTTAAGCAACCTGGAAGTAACCCACAGACCCCATATGTCCAAATGGATTTAACTCTACTTTTGCACACTCGCAGAAGGAGCAGTGAAGTTCTCGTAGGGAATTTCTTCATCTTCCTCTTGGATACATTGGAGATTTTCATAATATTCTTCACTATCGGAATAAGTAATCTGTTTGGAAAATTATCTACTGTTATTGCATGAATGTAGTCAATTTCATCAACTTTATCATTTGAAACGTAGAACTTTGGTCTATCTTTATCCTTCTTTTTATCAAAACTCCTGACTTTCCTTGCCTTGTTCGTAGTTGTACCACTAGCATTACGACATCTCTTAACCGTATCTTTCGAAACGTGGACCACGTGGTTGTCCATGCTGTTTGATGCGTGGGGAACGGACTCGTCTGCATCAGACTTCTGGATGGTACTGTACATACGCGAGCTCGCCTCTTCAATTGGAATGTCGTAAATGGCTTCCTCAAAGTTACTGTACACATTCCCATCTTGATTTTCTTGCTGTGGAACCTGTACATTCTGAAGTTGGATGTTATCAACTGTATCCGATTTAACCCTCAACTCACTCTTTCTTGTTGTCCTTCTTCTGAAAGGCATTTTATGTATGAATTTTAGGAGTTTGTCTTCAATTCTCTTTAGACATGACTTCAAAAGAAATGCATACGTATGTATAGGACATATATAACACCAGACAGAAAAAAACAGTGATGGTGGTAAAAAATCTAAACCATGGAAATAGTGTGAAAATCATTCATTACAAAGATTAACTTTTATTACCGTAGTGAAATACTTTTGTTAATCAAAGATCGAAATAAAGTAAAAATCACTTTCCATATAATTCTAAAGTAATTCATAGAGGGAAGAACGTTTTAATGCTATCAAAGAATTATCATCATAAAGATTATCATTGTCATTTGGAATATTACATTTTAATGTGAACGTCGTCAAGAATACAATGGCTCTTTTGACACCTTTTGAGAATTAAATGTTAGTCTTGAAAAATGTCTCCCCAGAGAGTTGCCGATAGAATAATAATTTTTAACAAAAAAAGACATAATTAAAAATGCAAACTTAAGATATAAACAGGTCAAGGTCAAACAATAGTCTTGAAGACCGAAGTACTGCCGCGTCAGTCCTCGTCCTAGTATGTTATTCTGTCCGCTTAAATCTTTTAAAGGCCTTCTGTAACGCGATGTTGATGAATGATGTACCTTGCAAACATGAATTGTGAATTGTTGTGGGGTTTTTGTTTCATTCTTTTAGTATTACCATACTTTGAAAGACATTGACTAGGAAAAACATAACTATTGAGGAGAACTTTTGAACTAGGCATCAAATAAGTCATTGCGTAGTTAATACTTTACACCCTGTGCGTTTAAACAGAAGTTTATCAAATTGGAGTGTTGAATGGTAGAATATGTTTTACGAAGTATATATTTAATTTTTGCGTAAAAGTAAATAAAACTATGACTGCCCTAGCGGCATTTCATACGGTCATTCTCAAGCTTGAATCTATTCTTATGCTACAATGTTTGACCAACCGTTTCCATTAAGGATTTAAAGGTTGTACAAAGATTATAGATGGCGCCTAAACCACTTGACCTACGAAGTCGTCTTTTTTTGGGCTTAAGGTCATTTCGCATCGCTAGTCTCTAGGTATATTAAAATTGAAAGTTTTAATGTTTTAGTCTATTGAAAAATCAAAAATGAAAATCGATTTTATTGTTGGTTCTTGACGATCTTATGTATGTGTTGCTTTCATGCAAAAATCATGATATTGTAGGGTTTTGAATTAGGTACCCTAGAAGTTGGCAGTAAATCAATGTGTTACGGTAAGAGTTGGTCCTTGACCCTTCAGCTAAATCAAATGTGAATTTAAGCTCTCGTACCTTCAAGTACCTTCAGAGACAGAAGATTTTCAAAAACCGGTGTGGTCGAATATGGTCATTCTCTCCCCACAGAGGCAACTCAGTCATACCTGAATTAGCCTCTGTTCTATTACGGCTAACATACGGGATAGAAAGGTAGAAATCTGATTAGAGGCAATCGAAGTTAGTTGTGCAATCAGCGACGCCGTTTCAAAAGTGGTCATTCGCAAAAGTTCGGCTATTCCCGTGTGGATCCGCACCAAAGGGAGATAACTCTTCCTTCTACAAAACAATCGCTTTTTACCTTCTCATTGGTTTGTATTTGGTGAGTTATTAAAATAAAATTTATCATAAAACGAAGAACAATTTACACAATTATAAAACAATATGTTTCTAATGAAAAACCCTATACATATCTGATTTTGAAATAGTTTCCCTCTCTGAGACTCACACTGTTAATGAAAAAGAAACCTAACGGCATGATTCTTTTGAAAGTCACTGGGCGACCGTTGAGTATTCCCGAAGTCGTGGACATCCAAAATGTGTTTTCATTGGCTGCAAATAAGGGAGATATCTCAAGATACAACTTTTTGCCGATGGGGCGATCTGCCGGAACCCCAGGATTTTGGCGTAATGGAACAGAGGCTAACTGGGGTATGACTGAGTTGCCTCTGTGGGGAGAGAATGGAATATGGTCAAAACGCACTGAAAGTAAGTTGGTGGCTCAGTCCTGTGACCTACAGATCTGTCATAAGTAACTTTTACTTCTACATGTTAAAGCGCATCTTTTATTGAAACTGTCAAGTCTCTGCATTTTGAAAACAAATTACAATGTTTTTATTTCGAATTTGTAAGAGCTTTTAACCTGAAACAGAAGTAGATAGGCGGGGTTTTGGTTTACTCTATCAATTTCAGAGCAGAGGCCAACAATGCTGAAAGTATATGCATTTTGCATTATCAGTTATAACGGTGATGTTGCCAAAAAAAATTTGCAAATAATACGAAACATGAAAACTAGGATTACCTTAGCGGCAATATCTACGGTCTTCAGACATTTGTACCATCCTTAGTTTCAAATCATTCACGTGCTACAATGTCACTATGCACCGTTTGAAACAGTCTGCAATGGGGGCATGTGGCCAACCATTTCAAGTTGAGATTTGCAAAGTCGGATGAAAATTTCAAAATAGCGCCTTAGCATAAATTTTTTAACTTCTGTATATACCTGAAATTACTGTTAGAGGCCGCTTTTATTATTGATTCTATATTCTATATCTAGCTCTCATGAGAAAATAATTGAATTGCACGTCAAGGTTTTTAGTTATATGCTCTTAAAGTTGGCGATTATTCATTTTCGACCAATTTTGAAGGTCGCAGTGACTAAAGTATTAGGGTAAGCACTCTAAGAATCCTACAGAGAACAATGTGTTCTGTACATTTTTAGCAAGTAACTTCGGAGGAGAAGATTTTAAAAGACTGATGGGGTCCGAAATGGTAAATAATGCACTAAAAGCAAGATGGCGGCTAATTCACATGACCCAGAGATTTGTGATGATTCACTCATTTCGTCTACTTGTCAATGCGTAGTTTTATAAATGGGTCTTTAAGTGCGTTTAGGGCCCGATTTTTTTATCTGTAAAAATTGTAGGTCAAAGTTTATGAGTGTTGTTTCATTCATTGTTTCATTGTTTAATTGCAACAGAAGTGTTTATTCCCAACTTCGGCATACTGCTTAGATCAAACATTTATCCCGAAGTGCACACATACTTACATGTAGCAACAGATGACGAGAACTACAGCTGAGACGAGAAGCAGGAAACCAGCTGATCCCCCTGCAGCTGCCCCTATCAGCTTCATGTTCACAGTACCTTAAAACATGTAGATGTGAAGCCTAACAAAGTGAATGTAATTGTAAAGACATCATGTTTTTTTTTTTAAAACTGAATCTCGCTAAGCAAATACATGTACTATTACGAAACGTTGCAGGATTTGGAAATTTTCTTATTACAATCGTTTTAACCATAAGGTTATAAACTCATATTTATTAGTTGGGAAAATGATAGCAGAGGATGATTATTTTTCAACCAAACCTACCTTAAAGGTCACTATGTTTAAGGACCGTTATTACAGTCGTTGTGATGTATGAAACGACGTCTTCATTATAAAAGATTTGTTTAACTTTTGAGTATATAACCATCTACAAGGCTTGCATGGTACGGACATAACCATTTTCTGTAAATGTAACAGATTGTAAAAACGTGTTCTCTGACTTACTTATGGAACAGTTAGTTCCTGTAAACCCTGCCCTACAGGAACAGCTTCCATCTTCCTTCTTACAGGATCCGTCCTCACAGCCAGGACTGCAGGACTTGGTGCAGTAGGAGTCGTAGCTTCCAGATGGACATGCTGAGGACCCAAATGGACAGAGTTCTAATATAGTTGCTAATAAGCAGAGACAAAGAATTTGCCAAAGAATTTGCGATTAACAGCTGTATCGAACTTGATGTACTTTTTGCATCACCATGATCGATAACCCAACCCATGAACTGATTGGAGTGTCAACAGTAGAGCTTTTTCTTTTTTCTTTTCTAACCGTTATTACTTTGTTTCGTTTTTATAAATACCAAACAGAACATAAGTTCAGTTCAGTAAATAGAGGATATTATATAAGTGTCCTTAACACTCTTTCTTTATGTCACAAGTGCCTAAATATAAGTATTTACCGAGCAAGAGAAGGGATGTAGTAATATTTAGGCCCGAGTGTCCTAAACTAAGTAGGTAATGGACACTGTATCATATTCCGTTTATAACAGTAGTTGCTAATTAAGCGAAAGTACTCAATTCTCTTCCTCACCATAGGAGGCCACAAAACACAACGGTTTTATAAGCGAACAGTGATGTCAGAGCATTGTTTTTAACATGTCGTCACAACGAAAGAGTGAATCTCACAGCATTGTCGTCATACTATTGGTGAAAAAACGCTCACATGCCGTAGGTATATTTTTTTTATGTTAAACAGGGCCACACGCTCTCCTAGAAACAAGTAACGATGTGGTGTCAAGAATTATCTTCCTTAAAGGAGGTAAATGAGGCTACCAGTAAGGCAAGGTGCCGTTTACCTGGATAAATGTTATGATCAGCCACCGTTTTTACCAATCCCATCTTCCAAGCCAGATTTGAAGCATTTAATACGGGTGCTCGTCGACATAAATTCGCTACCATGTGTCCTCCAGTTTCATATATATAATCTTTTATTCCTCCATAAATGAAGAGTACAGAAAAAGAAAATCATCATTGAAAATACTTAAACAGCTATTTTACAAAAGTTCTGAGAAGCTGTTCAGTATCACGAACACATACGATACAAAGTAGATATGAAGAGAGAGCTATCTAAAAATAGCTTTGAACATCATGGTGACGTATTTTACACTCAAGGCAGAGAACTCAATTATGTCCTCGTTGGTCAGGGGAAAGTCAGTCCTACACGATAGCAAGCACTCCATGAGCTCAGTCTGGCTCATGTTATGGAGTTTCACATTGAAGTCAATTGGTCCGACATTGATCAGTCTCATCCACAGTTCATCCCGGGTTTCATTAGTGTATTCACACACAAGTACGGCGTGAGTTAGAGGATCACCATACACTTCACCACACCTATGACACAGTCCAGGGTCACATGTATCTCTCACAGTAGCACAGGCTTTGATGATAAAGTTAGCTTGCCGTCTGAGGGTTGGTTCGATCAGTGACACTGTCCATGCAGGATGGACTTGGAGCTTGGGGTGTATTCGCTGGAACTTGTAAAGGTCAGGGTCATCTCCTAAACGACTGTTCCATTGTGTCACGTGGTATTCCCTGACTGACTTGTTCACAACTCTCTTCCATTGTGAGCGTTTTGCAAAGATTCCTGATTGTAGAAACGTTTCCAAGTGCCCATAAAGCTTGTATTTCTTGAGCACCCTGACTACATCAGGCACGTATCCAAACGATGACGATGTCACGTTGTGTAAGAAGCACATCAACCGGGATATGAATAGCTTATGTGGTAGATGGCAGTGATCCATATTCAACAGACCCCCCAGGAAACACAACTTTCGCTGATCTATCAGTGCTTCCATAGGCACTACTCCAAGGAGTCCATGGCAGATATCAGTGCGAGTGGTGCGAGGCAGGTCTTGGATGGATTTGATGACATATCTGTAGGACCTCTCTAGCATCAGGAGCTCAACTTTAGAAAGGTTAGTCCACAACTCTGATCCGTAGAGAGCTTTAGGAAGGAAAACACTTTTAACAACTTTCAAGGTTACAATCGGGTTTGTAAACCGTGGATGAAAGCCTTGAGCTGTCAATGATCTCACACTAGATCTCAAGGAAATGGCAGATTGAGTCACATGCTTCATACATGACATGTTGCCCGACAAGACCATTCCAACATGTCGGATTGTTTCTTTCAAGGGGAGGAGTTGGTCATACAGCTTGATTTCAATCTCATGCCGGCGAGATCTTTGCCGATATGGGAAGGTCACAATTTCACTTTTGGAGGACGAGAGTACATATCTCCAGTCATTGCTGTACTCTTCTGAAATCCTCACCATCTGTCTAAGGGCAGATATTCTGGATGACACAAGTGCGACATCATCTGCCTGAGTAGGGGAACAAACATTCAAGTCCATCACGACAGCACCAAGCTTCGACTTAGAGAGTTTCGTGAGAAGGGAATTTATGTATAGCAGATACAATCTTCCTGACAGTACTCCACCTTGTCTGATACCCTGCGTCATCGGAATAGGTCGTGAGCTCATTGAGTCAAGGAATACACGACACACCATTCCTGTGTACATGTTGTCAAGTACAGTCCACAAGGAGCCGTTGATTCCACACTCATATAGCTTGTATTTTAGACCATTATGCCAAACTGTGTCAAAGGCTTTCGATGTATCCAAAAACACAACATGGGCGTCTTCTTTTCTCTCGTGGTAATGGTGGATAGTCTCCTGCAAGTTGAAGGATGTGTGAAGGGCAGATAGCTGAGGCTGATATGCCATCTGTTGTGGGTTAGGAAAAGTATCACTTTTGCTAAGTCCATCCAGCCGAGACAGGAGCACCATCTCAAACACTTTAGACGACACAGGGGAGAGTGATATCCCTCGGTAAGAGTTTGGATCCTTCTTGGATTTATTACCGCCTTTGAAAAGAGGAACTAAGATGCTTTCATGCCAATCTGTTGGGATATGTCCAGATTGAAGAATGATGTTATAGAGATTTGTCAAGTGAAACATCAATCTTTTACCACCATACTTTAGGTGCTCATACACGATCTTGTCAGCACCGCCCGCCTTATTGTTCTTCAGATGTGTACAGCATTCAGTGATTTCTGAATCTGTGAATTTCAGTGGTTGTGCATTGCTTTCAGTCTTGCATGTAACACGGATCTCCCCCACAATGTGCTCTATTTTCTTGCAGAATGAAGAATTGAAGCTATCTCGATCTTTGGCAGCGTAAACATCATTAAAATGGCTGGCCCAAGCATCAAATATAGCGTTTGGATCACTGTGCACAATCCCTTGATACATAATAGGCGAAAGTGTTGACTTGGGTCCACATCTGATTGACCTCACGTGATTCCAGAAGGTCTGAATATCTACCTCATGAGATTGTTCGAATTCTAGGATAGTCTCTGAGATGTGATTTTCACTTGCTTGTCTTAGATGCTTCCTAAAGTCAGCTTTTGCTACCTTGTATTCTCTGTAGGATTTGGTTGCACTGTCACGAGGTTTACCATCGAGAATCCAGGCATGACGTTTACTAGTCATATCGTTGTGATAGTCATTCACAACCTTATTCCAATATGGTTTCAAAAACGGCCTAAATGATTTCATCGGCAATGTCTCTCTACTGGCCTGTAGAATAGCACATGTTATCGACGAATAGTATTCATCAACATCAGAAATGTCACAATTCTCCTTAGGAGGTTCAATACCCCACAGTAGATGTGATACAGCAAAAGTATAATCCTTCACCTTATCTTGATTTCTCGCCTTTTCCCAGGAGACAACTTCTCGCTTCTCACGTGTTTGGTGTGGTAAAGGAGAAGGCAGATACAACGAGCAGATGACGGGATTATGGTCTGATACGTTGAATGGGGCATCATCCAAGATACGAGCGCTTTCAACATCAGAAAGGGTCGTCTCAGGCATCAATATGTGGTCGATCATAGTCCGTGGTCCATGTTGATAAGAGCAGAAGGTCCATGTTGGACCTGAACAGAGATCCAGAGTGTTAACTGAAGTAAGGCTTGACCTTTGAATAGTCTCTCTCATTCTTCTCGATCGGGTATCCTCAGTAAATCTGTAATGAGCACTATTCACTTTCGTATTTAGATCACCCATGATAATTACTTCACCAAATTCTGAGTAAGCAGCATATACTTCATCTATAATGTCAAGGCAATTAAAGAACTGCTCATTTGGTCTAGTTACAGCAGGCAGGTACACATTGAATATGTACAAGGGTCTACATCCAGGGATGTGAATCTCAACACCAACTAAGAAGTCATAGTCACTTGGTACTTCTTGGCAATAACACTGAAATGTCTCAGATATAAGTAAAGCAACACCACCTCTAGATGCGAAGAACCCATCTGGCAATGACTGACCATCTCCGAAACATCTAGCAAACACTGAGTATGGATAAGCGACCTGCGTTAAAAGTTGAATGTTATGGTTACCAAGTTGATGTTCACTCAATCCACAAATGTCTACTTCATACTGTGAGAGGCATGACTTGAGATATGGCACACTTGTAGACACACCTCGACAGTTCCAGCACATTAGGGTTATTCTATTAACTGCAGCCATTATGTAGTTTTATTGTTGTACATCTGTGACCTTGGTATCCACTTTCGGACAATAATACCATTAGGCCAGAAGGCAGGATCTTCCACACGTTTCTTCATATTGAACGGGACATTTACTTGTGCTGACGTTGTGTATCTGTTCATTGTGTTGGTTAATATTCTCACTGAGGTCGCATTGACATCGTGTTTTGTCAGATAGTCTCTAATATCACATTCATTTGCGTCTCTATGGATTCGCCCAATGAAGAAGCGAGCCACTCGTTGTCTGGGAACTGCTGCTCTAAAATTACCATCTTGAACGTTGGTTGGTGGACCTTTAACAGTGCGGCTCCAGTCATGTTCAACATCAACTGTTACCATTAGATTAGAACACGGATCCTTCACGGCCTCAGGATCATTAACAGTTCCAGAAAATTGTATTTCATTGACTACTTCAAACGCCTTTTTGGCATTACCATGACACGGGAGTGGTAATCCAAGTGACTTACTCAGCTCTTGTATGTAAGACTCTCTGTCGACACATCCGGTGTTGCAGTTGCCATTATGTTCTGTTGTTCCCATAGGTTGGCTGTCACTAACCCTATCTCCTGCTTCATGCACGGAGTCCTCGTACATGTGAACTTCAGCTTCAACTGCAACAGTATTGTCTCGTAACACAGGATTACTGTTAGCTCTTTCAGGGCTATCAGCTTGTTTTGAGCGTTTAGGGCCCGATTTTTTTATCTGTAAAAATTGTAGGTCAAAGTTTATGAGTGTTGTTTCATTCATTGTTTCATTGTTTAATTGCAACAGAAGTGTTTATTCCCACCTTCGGCATACTGCTTAGATCAAACATTTATCCCGAAGTGCACACATACTTACATGTAGCAACAGATGACGAGAACTACAGCTGAGACGAGAAGCAGGAAACCAGCTGATCCCCCTGCAGCTGCCCCTATCAGCTTCATGTTCACAGTACCTTAAAACATGTAGATGTGAAGCCTAACAAAGTGAATGTAATTGTAAAGACATCATGTTTTTTTTTTTTAAAACTGAATCTCGCTAAGCAAATACATGTACTATTACGAAACGTAGCAGGATTTGGAAATTTTCTTATTACAATCGTTTTAACCATAAGGTTATAAACTCATATTTATTAGTTGGGAAAATGATAGCAGAGGATGATTATTTTTCAACCAAACCTACCTTAAAGGTCACTATGTTTAAGGACCGTTATTACAGTCGTTGTGATGTATGAAACGACGTCTTCATTATAAAAGATTTGTTTAACTTTTGAGTATATAACCATCTACAAGGCTTGCATGGTACGGACATAACCATTTTCTGTAAATGTAACAGATTGTAAAAACGTGTTCTCTGACTTACTTATGGAACAGTTAGTTCCTGTAAACCCTGCCCTACAGGAACAGCTTCCATCTTCCTTCTTACAGGATCCGTCCTCACAGCCAGGACTGCAGGACTTGGTGCAGTAGGAGTCGTAGCTTCCAGATGGACATGCTGAGGACCCAAATGGACAGAGTTCTAATATAGTTGCTAATAAGCAGAGACAAAGAATTTGCCAAAGAATTTGCGATTAACAGCTGTATCGAACTTGATGTACTTTTTGCATCACCATGATCGATAACCCAACCAATGAACTGATTGGAGTGTCAACAGTAGAGCTTTTTCTTTTTTCTTTTCTAACCGTTATTACTTTGTTTCGTTTTTATAAATACCAAACAGAACATAAGTTCAGTTCAGTAAATAGAGGATATTATATAAGTGTCATTAACACTCTTTCTTTATGTCACAAGTGCCTAAATATAAGTATTTACCGAGCAAGAGAAGGGATGTAGTAATATTTAGGCACGAGTGTCCTAAACTAAGTAGGTAATGGACACTGTATCATATTCCGTTTATAACAGTAGTTGCTAATTAAGCGAAAGTACTCAATTCTCTTCCTCACCATAGGAGGCCACAAAACACAACGGTTTTATAAGCGAACAGTGATGTCAGAGCATTGTTTTTAACATGTCGTCACAACGAAAGAGTGAATCTCACAGCATTGTCGTCATACTATTGGTGAAAAAACGCTCACATGCCGTAGGTATATTTTTTTTATGTTAAACAGGGCCACACGCTCTCCTAGAAACAAGTAACGATGTGGTGTCAAGAATTATCTTCCTTAAAGGAGGTAAATGAGGCTACCAGTAAGGCAAGGTGCCGTTTACCTGGATAAATGTTATGATCAGCCACCGTTTTTACCAATCCCAGCTTCCAAGCCAGATTTGAAGCATTTAATACGGGTGCTCGTCGACATAAATTCGCTACCATGTGTCCTCCAGTTTCATATGTAGGTTTATATGCATCCGTGTTCGATATCAAACGCGTTCTTTTCGTTTGATATTGACACATGATAATCTCAATATCAAACTGGCGGACAAATGGTCAATGTAACTTATAATGTTGCCCTAAGGCATTATATGAAAGATATGAACACGGACATGACAGACGTTAACGGTTATAAACAACATTATAATATGCATAAACCTTCCAGTTTCGCTATTGATACCATTCATACGCATATCAGTTATATATCTTTGCTCGATTTCCTTGTGTGTTTCTGGAGCGCCAAACAAAACAAAAGAAGATGTACAAATGTAAGTAATGCAAGTAAGTGGCAAAGATTTAAGACATTTATGAGTGTATCTTACCTTAACTTCAGTTTTCATTTAATCCAATGCACGGCACGCTTGCTTATACTACATTAGCCCATACTTTCAATAGTTTGCTCAATTTGTTCATGTCAGTCAATAAAGATAACTTCTCTAAAACAGATGTCCCCTATGGACAACCGTATTAGATGTCGGAGCGAAGAAAGACGTGGGCAGTGTTTTCGGTAAATATAGGTTTTCTCTACCTGTGTCACAATTTGCTCCCGTCCAGCCAGTTCTGCAGGTACATCTCCCTGTATCTTTGGAACACACGTCAGAGCATCTAGAACTACATCGAGCTGAACAGTCTAAACCGTAATATCCAGAGCTACATTCTGAAACATATCCCTCCATGTAATAATATATAAAATTAGTAACAGAAGAGATAGAATGTATTTCTAAATAGTGTCTTTTGGCCGTCATATACACGCAATATCAAAATTAAAGGAACTTGGCCAAATTATTCCTGAATCATGTGAGGCTTGTCGTTCATTATTAGCCTTTGAGGTGTTATAAACATTTGAAACCCGACATCAAACTGAATATTTAACGTAAACGTTGGTTTACCGATGTCATAATTTGTTCCCGTCCACCCAGGTCTGCAAGTACATCTGCCTGTATCTTTCAAACACACGTCAGAGCACCCGGAACTACACCCAGAAGAACAGTATTGACCGTAATGTCCAGATCTGCATTCTGAAACATATCACACCAATATACAAAGTGTAACAGAAGAGTTGAAATGTGTTTATGTATTATAGTCAAGTATTGGGCAGCCATCCTCCGTCAGTCTCTACCTACGAAATGGAATAGCTTAAACAGTTTTGACTGAATGTTTGTTATTTTTGTCATATGGCCTCATGTAAGGTCCCTATAGTCACAGAGGAACTTTTGAATTATCAGCATCATAACCTGCATGTTAAGCTTGTAAGTGTGATATATCAAGAGTCATTCACTGAATTTTTTAAATAAATCTATTTTAGGAAGACACCAGGCCCATTTGCTTTTGGTGACCTTCATATTATTACAAAGCATTTCTTTTATTCATTTTAGGCTGGTGTTTTCTTTGGCTCTCATGAGTACAAAATTAATGAAACTTGGCTGAAATTATTCCTACATATGAGGCTTGCCCTAATTAGTCCTCTGGGGTGTTAGAAAACTTTGAAGACCCGACAGCAAACTGAAAAGATTTAACATAAATATGGATTTTCATACCTGTCTTACAATTTGCTGCCGTCCAATCCAGGTCTGCAGATACATCTGCCTGTAACTTTATAACACATATCATCACATCCAGAACTACATCGAGATGAACAGTCCTGTCCGAAGTATCCATCCCTACATTCTGAAAATATCAACTTCATTGCATGAGAGGAATATGATTGTTAACCTAAACAATGGATGTCATTCATTGTAACTGTGAAACATTCTTAAAAGATCTGAACCAATGATATTTGGTCCACAATTTACCTTTGAGACTGGTCATACCACTTCAAAGGAATGTCTACAACCATAGAAAACTGCAATAACAGTTACAAATAAATGAATAAATTTTTGTCAATGCTGTATATCATACCTGAGTCACAAGTCGCTCCCGTCCATCCAGCCCTGCAGGTACATCTCCCTGTATCTTTGGAACACACGTCAGAGAACCCGGTACTACATCAAGATGAACAGTTCAGTCCGTAGTATCTATCTCTGCATTCTGAAGATATAAAAAAATCTTATTGCAAAATTAACCTTCAAGTTGAATAAGAAAAATAATTTTATATTCTTAATATATAATTAACATTACATTTCACTGCCATAATTCAACAAATGTGGTAGAAGAATTCAATGACAGTAAGTGTTGCGAACATTGACGATAAACTTCAGGTAGATTATTTTTCATTCGACCGAATGGAATATAACTTGATGTTCGCTTGCCCCGGTAAAATTTAAGGTACCGTCGAACGGGTGTCCTTTCCATCTGCTTTTGCATTCACATGTCAGTACATGTCATTTGTCCAGTTGACACCGTTCAGAACAACAAATTTTATCTTACCTTACAGTAAAATACTCGTTTTTGATTGGCTGACGATCGACTCGTTTTATCATATGTAACCCGGGACACTCCTCACCGTGTACAAATTTCATGTACCCCGCTGCCATAGCAACAGCTCCTCTCCGAGAAGAGGTGTCGCATAGCATTAACATGATGTTACCAAATGACGCACGCCCTGTGCAGAGTTTACATAAGTTCGATTAGCCGTTTTCATGATTATTAATTATAGATTTGTTTTCCCATCATTCTATGTTTTTTTGGAAACAAATTCCTCATTGCATTACTTGCACATGCCATAGAATTAAAATCAAATAGTCCTTAAGCATGTTTATGCTAGTAGTTTTACGTTACTCGATTCATAACATTTTGGTCGGGTTGGATGACGCCATTTTGTTTACATAAGGGGTCAAGGTCGTTCAAGCGGTGATGGCTCATCCGTTAACGGCAATACAAAAATAATGAATATATTTTCTTCTGACATGACGGTAAGATAATGCTTCTCCCTCGGATAATACGGTCTGATGTACCATCTTTGAAGAAATGTCAGCCCTCGCCTTGCGGCTCAGGCAACATTTCTACAAAGATGGTAGGCCTACATCAGACCGTATTACCCTCGTGAGAAGCATACAATATAAGTTTTAATTCAACAGATACTGGGGTTTTATCAACTTCATCTGTTACTTATACTGGTACAGGTCTGTTAAAGGAAATTTTATCGTCAGTTTCACGAATTATGGGTATAAAGACACTTTTTTGTTTTGTTTTGTTTTTAAGTATTTAAGTTTAATACTGAAATGAATTAATTTCCATACAAATATGCCAGCAATTTCGTCAAGATTTTTTTCCTAATTGAGAACTTTTGGGTATTTCATGTGTTGTTGATTGAATTGGGATTGGAATAAGTTCTGGGGCTTCAAATGGGCACCAGTAGCAGCAGTATCTTCCTCCTGTGAATATTGTACAAAGATATAACATCTTACTTCTTATTGAGTAGCTAAATGTATGTCTTTTAGCATTGATCACACGGGGTAATCAATCATCCATTTCTCTGAGTAATCAGCCTTTTTTCTTGGCGACAACTGCTTTTCTCTCTCCAAAATCCAATATGGAGGCTACTTCGGACACAAAATCGGCTTCGAAAATACAGTAAGTGATCTTCTTTTATCAACACATTTACTTTATCAAGTAGCGGGAAGGAATATCAATATTTGGGGATAGTTGTCATTTCAATAGGATTTATTTTTCATATTCATAATTGCTGCACAAGGTGAACCAGCTCCCCGCTTCGTGTCAAATTTCACTCAGTTTTCGTACATTAACCACAGTTTGAGGCTGTTGATGCACGTCGATGTTTCCATTTAGGTCTTAATGTTATCATCTTCCTACGCAGAGCCTAAAAGGCCAGTTTCCAAACAGTCATTTTATGCCTTGCTGCATAGCTTTGAGTTTTCTGTGCTTGCTCTCTAGTCTGTAGGGGCACTATAGCAGCACAGAAAAGTAAAGTTTCTGCAGCAAGGCATAAAATGACAGTTTGGAAACTGGTCTTTTAGGCTCTGCGTAGGTTAGATGTAATGTTATAGAAAAAATCTTAAAATGGATGTATTAGTTTTTAGTTGAAAATAAATGGTTCCAATTGAAAGACAATGCATTTAAACTAAATGAAGCAGTAATAATTCAACTATATAATGTAAAGTTTAGCCATGCGACTCCTTTATCTTACACAAAATTAATTAAAGGTGTTCGCAAAAAATGGCCGCAAATGGATTCTATGTGAATCCGTATACTTTACCTCTGACTATGGGTGATTGGCTTGTGTAAATGAGATTGTTGACACTGCCAATATAATACTTTTAGCATTAACTTACAATTATAAGTGAAATATTTAGAATATAAAATTATCAAAAAACGTGCTACTGGCCCTTTAAAGTGGATTTTATATATTTTAATCTATATGAGCATTTCGCTTAAATCGCTTGACGCTTTGTCATTTTTGTATTGACGTTTTATTGGTGTGATTAATAGACGATGTCTTGACGATATGTAGTGGATGATAAGTACATGTCGTCATAAGGAGACCATTGATCGCCCGATCATTTAGCGATTTAATTATCAGCGGAACTTCACCACCGAAAAGGAGAAATATTCAAATTTAAATTTGAATCTAAAACCTTTTGGACAAAGGTTTCTTCAAAATTACTTTATATACATTTATATATATATATATATATTGTGTCATATTTTATGTCATTTACCAACAATATTTTGAAATTGAAAAAAAGTATTTCATTTTTTACTTAAGTGTCTCAAAAAACAGGTAAAATATGTTCTTGTGTGAAAATGAGTGTCATGTGAAATGCATGATAGGAATATGTACAAACAAGCAAATAGTGTTAACGCGGCTCACTGATAACCCCGACCATGCATCCCTGACCATTTGAATAACCGTTTACTTCCCATAACTTAGACATCACGTTAGTAGATTTCTCTTACAAAACATTGAACCTCTCAATAAAGGAACTGAATTTTGCAATTGGCTAACAAAGTATTAACTCATAAAATGACTATCAATATCTATTGTAACTTTGCACTTCATCCCTCCAAATAAGGTACGGTCCAAGTATGTAAGAAGACATGCAACCGGGGACGTAGCTCAGTGGTAGAGTGTCCGCTCGTCACCCGGTAGATCGGGGTTCGATTCCAAGTCGCGTCATACCAAAAGACGTTAAAAGGTTGGAGTTGTTGCTGTCTTGCTTGACACTCAGCATTGTAAAGGCAGAACAACGCATTAACTGGCGCTGCACTGTGGCTGCCGGGTGCTTAGGCACAACCCGAGTTTCCAATAATGTATGTATGTACTGAGGATAATAAAGTGATATTATTATCATTATTATGTGCAAAATTCGAAAACAGTCTGATTAATTGTTTTTCCGTAATAGGTAAGACAAAAAACTCGGTCGAAGGACAGACCTGACGGAATCGTTTATGTCACTATATCATCGACCGTTGGTCAGGGATAGAATATAAACAAACCGACATTCAAATGATATTGACAGCAATTTTGCAAGTAATGTAACAAACTTTTGTTAAGCAGCTGTGTCAGGTCGTGAGCTGGCTTCGTTGATGTATACTTATATAAATTAATGAACACATATTTATATTATTTAATCAATCAAATATGTTTGTTATGAAAAGTTACCGACAAGTTGAATAAAAACTCAGAATTGTAAAAGTAGATATAGTCGCAAGTGACGACAAATGGATTCAGCGCTGTATGGTGTTAATGTAATTCACAAAGGTAATGATTTCAGTCAAAAGCTTGAGCGGAAATGATTCCAATAATGGCAAGTCGACTTAAGCAAGGGTTATCACTCCGTCAGATTTGCAAACTCTAGATGGCAGTGTGAGGACCACCTAAAGGCAAGACATCATTTATGCGTACAATGCTATTTAAGATAGCTGTAGCATCGACAAGATCAGTGGCGTTTTTTTAAATCAAGCTACTGTAATTAATTGAAACAATTTTCAACGATTTAATCCAAGGTTATAAATGTATCAAATCTTTCCAGATGGATGTTTGCCAAGTTTATGACATAAACGGAAATTAAGTTTGTCCTTAATTGCTCTCTGATATTTAAGTAAACAATCAATTATGTGCTGTTTGAGTGACATTCTTGAAGTTGATGGTTGAGAAAACAATAACAGTAACAACTGAATAAGGTAACACTTACATCAAAGGATAAATTACATGAAGTTTAAGAAAACATAGAATGAGTGGGATACCAGTATTTCAGTTATTTAACTTTAAACAGAAGTGCATTTAACATAAAGAAGTCAACAGCAGGATAAAAAACTCTGGTCCGTTTTAGTGATTAAACTGAATTTGTTTCAGGACCATTTGAAGGCAAGACCTCATACATGCGTACAATGCTATTTAAGATAGCTGTAGCAACGAGGCTTCAAGCACATCTGTGGCGTTTTGTAATTCAGCTACTGATTAGTTCAAACAACTACTAAATCCATGCTTGTACATGTATAATGTATAGAGGATATTATATGAGTGTCCATGACATACTATGTTTACGACACGAGTGGCTAAATATTAGTACTGATATTTGGGCACGAGTGTCGTAAACATAGTATGTCATCGACACGAATATTATATTCTGTTTATTACCGTAGCCTTCAGATTAAACAAAATACTCAAAAACCTACTTCTAAGCATATGCGAGAAAGCCGCCGCCGGCCCGTATAGATTGTGACGTCATAGGTGAACCGTGACGTCAAAGCATTGTTAATAACGTGACGTCACAATGTAAAAGTGATATTTTGCCCTAGGGCAACATATGAAAAATATGAACCTCTGTATGACTGCCCTCGTAGGTAATAAATAATATATAAGGTTTCAATATATTGAAATGAACCAGAATGGTATGTTTGCCAAGTTTATGATATAAACCGAAAACACGTTTTTTCTTAATTTCTCTCTAATATTCAAATGAACAATATTTATTTGATTTAAGTTTTTTTACTTAAAGCAGAAATGAATTCAACATAAAGTAATGCATATAAGCATGTACAACTCTGGTCAGTTTTAGTTATAAAGCTGAATTAGTTTTTCAGCAATTTCTCAGCAAGCCTTAATGAAACATTTGGAATTAAGGAAATGTATATCATTTGTGTCAAAAAAATTCGAATTAAAGTAAAATGTATCAATACTTGTATATATGTCTAGGTAGTGTTAGTAAGCGAAATAAAGTTATAAGTACTGAATAACTGAAAGCCGTATTTAGTTAAAGGTAAAGAGTCTGTGTGAATACAGCGTGACAAAAGTCATCTACAGTCATTTTCATCTACATGTATTCATTACTTTCACTTCCACTGAATGCATTAAAACTTACATAATATACTTCACAAATTGTTTAAGAATCCAAACAGCTAAAGGGAGATAACTCTCATCACTGATCTTAATCATATAAAGTCAAAAACGAAAGTTGAATATGTAAAGCTCTTAATTTCAATGTTAAAGGACATATCGGATTTTATTGACAATTTTCCGAGGTTCTATATTATTTTAGCTGTCACACTTCTGAATGCTTCGTTGTTGATGAGCTACGATTTTTTTCAATTGTACATATATCAAATGATTTTAAAACGAAAGTAGACGTGACAATAGTCAACGATCCGTAACTCAATGATATATCATATATCTGATTTTACTTTGAAGTTCTCTGTATTCTATGTTCTTCTGTCTTTCTAATGATATATATAACAATGATTTCTCTTTAATGGATGATAAGCTATGATTTTTTAAACATACCCACCAAAACACCACATGTTCAAAATGTAAAGTTTGATATTCCTTGTGACCGGAAGTGACTGTTCGCGAGCGATTTTGTTCTTTTATCTTAAAGACCTTGCTAATGTCTAACTCCCATAAAAAATCATAGAATTCTATGGTCTGGTTTTTGAGTTATCTGCAATTGAAGTTTACCAAAAGGCTAAATTCCTAATTAGAGAAAATAAATTAAGGTGTGTTTCTTATTGACCATTTGATTGCTCAGAATCACACTTGCCAAATCTGTGTCTTTTTGGTTTTATTTTCGCGTAATTTTAATTATATTATCTTTAATATCGGACCCAGTATTTCACATTTAATAGAAACATTCTGCAGTGATATAGAATCGAGAGTCCTGGTTAACGGATTTGCCTCGGATCCCTTCAAAATCACTCGGGGCTGCCGCCAGGGGGACCCACTAGCGCCGTATATTTTTGTGCTATGTGTAGCAATGCTAGGTATCATGATACGCAAAAACAAAAACATAAAAAGAATTAAACTTGGAAATTTAGAGTATCTCCTCTCACGGTTCGCAGATGATACGACACTTACCTAAGACGGTTCAGAAAAACAACTCTATTCAGCTCTGAATACTTAAGAACTCTTTGCCCGCTTTTCAGGTTTAAAAGTGAATGTAGATAAAACAAAGCTTATATGGATATGCTCCAAAAAGAGATCCCGATATAAGATGCATCTTTATCAGATTTGGAGGCAATCGGATACCAAGTTTATCAGATAGCTTTGTTGCATCTATAACATCCTCCATTATATGATAAAGGATTATATGTGGTCGAGGGGTATGACAATTGACCTAGGCCATCGCGTGACATGAAGTGGCCAAAATGGCCGAAAATATACCATTAATTGAACTATTGTTACCACGTGTATTAAATGGCATTTTATGGTAAGAGAATGATATATTATTGCACTTGCAATAAAAATATCACCCAAAAGTTACCATTAAACAAATCTCACTCACACTTACTTACGTGACGGTGCTAGTATTATGAATTAGTAGACTAGTGCCACGATACTTAAGAATATATTTATAATAGATTTATGATAAATGATATAAATCTTACGATCGCGAAAATTACACAATTCTAATGAAAGAAAGGTAATAGAAAAGTTACATACCTGTAAACATATAAAATTGACATCGATAAAAGATGATATGTGGCCAGGGGGTATGGCAACTCACTTGGCTCATGGCGTGACATGAAGTGACGAATTTGAAAGAGGTAATGCACGAGATACTACTAGTATTACGACCAAAGTGTGAAAAGAAGGGCGTTCGTACCAGACCGAGGAGAAATGAAGCAATATATAAAATGTATTACGGAATACATCCGGCGACATTAGTAATTTACCATGACGAAATAATCAGATAAGATATAATTTTTTCAGCAGCACCATGAATAAAACACATGACAATTTCACAGAAAAGCGAGCGTTTTAAATGAAGATTTCAGCTCATCAGACTTTTCAAGACAAAGACCTGACGAGCAAAAAAGGCATATGAGGAGAAATGATAGCAGTCTAATCTTTTTATTGAAACAAATATTGCAATCAAAATCCGTGTCTTGATGGTGCATTTGTTTTGTTGCTGTCTCTTAAAGAGCCACTACGTTATTTTTATCATATATTGTTTTGCTTAGATACAAACATAAATGGTATACATTTCAAAAATCCAAATATATCATTCATTCATCTAAAAAAGGACAAAAATACGATTATACTTCTTTTCAATGAAAATAAAAAACAGTCATTTATGTTCATGGAAGGAAACGTCCAATTTAGATTGATACTAGTTATATAACCTTTGACTCAGTATCAACTCGAAACTGCATTCGCCAAGTTTCTAAAATTACGTTTGACTGATTGACGCGCGTTATTGTTCTGTTTTCGATCACAATCGTGACTTCAAACCTTTCTTTTGTCACTATACAACGTCGATAAGCTTTGAAATGATACTTTGTTGCAACAATCGATACTTCTCGATCTAATGATCTAATGACACTACGGATAAAGTTTGTCATATGTGACCGCAAACAACTCACAGAGTGACTCTTTAATTCTAACCATATTGTAATATTTAATGTTCATATAAGGGAGAGAGTTTTCTAAGTTGAATAACATTTGTTTTCTGGTGAATGAAATACATCTACAACTTAAAGTTGTTATTGCCCAATTTTTGTTATAACTTTATTGATTTTTGTTTCTGTACTTAAAAATTAAAACATAAGATAACATGAATAAAAAACATTGGTAACATGGTAGTTAACAGGACAATCGTAGAATGAACTGGGCACCTTGCGCAATAGATTGGACTTGCTAAAAATTAAGTGACTTTGATATAAAAAATATATCCTCCCTGCATGCAATAGGTTGGACTTGCTAAAAGTAAGTGACTTTGATACACACATATATCCTCCCTGCATGCAATAGGTTGGTGTTGCTAAAAGAAAGTGACTTTGATATAAAAGTATATCCTCCCTGCATGCAATGGGTTGGACTTGCTAAAAGTAAGTGACTTTGATATAAAAGTATATCCTCCCTGCATGCAATAGATTGGACTTGCTAAAAGTAAGTGACTTTGATATAAAAGTATATCCTCCCTGCATGCAACAGGTAGGACTTGCTAAAATTAAGTGACTTTGATATGAAATTAAATATCCTCCCTGCATGCAATAGGTTGGACTTGCTAAAAGTAAGTGACTTTGATATAAAAGTATATCCTCCCTGCATGCAATAGATTGGACTTGCTAAAAGTAAGTGACTTTGATATAAAAGTATATCCTCCCTGCATGCAATAGATTGGACTTGCTAAAAAGTAAGTGACTTTGATATAAAAGTATATCCTCCCTGCATGCAATAGGTTGGACTTGCTAAAAGTAAGTGACGTTGATATACAAGTATATCATCCCTGCATGCAATAGGTTGGACTTGCTCAAAAGTAAGTGACTTTGATATGAAATTAAATATCCTTCCTGAATGCAATAGATTTGACTTGCTAAAAAGTAAGTGACTTTGATATGAAGTTCAATATCCTTCATCATTCCAAAGTGGGAACATAAGAAATATGGTGTGATGAAATATCTAAATGGTTAAAAAAACAAAGATGTATTTGTGTAAAGTTTAGACAGATATAATTATGTTTGAATTATGCAAACAGGACCATGAATTTCAATGTCATCAAGAGGCATAATTTGAAATGATTAAACATTGAATTATGCAAAATATCCAACGTAATTTTTCATGAAGATTCATATATAACTTGGCCGTAAAGGGATCCTCAAGACTAAAGCATACTTTAACAAAAACAACAACAAAAATGAGATGAAAATAAAAACATGCATGCATGCATATGCTTTCTCTGTTTCAAACCCATGCCTTATGGCTATATGTTGGATTACTTCTGAATCTAACTATATTCGTCGGATAACACTGCACATTCAGGTCTTACCAACCAAGAAATAACCGATCAATAAAGAAAATATGCATATTCCACAACAGGGTTAATGACGGCCTGTCAACTCTCAATTTTAATTTGTATTACCTATAAACAAGACATAGAATGAATATTTCATATTAGTTACATTTTGATACCACTATAATTTCCATATGAGTGCTAAGAATCGTGGTTACAGGAGAAAATGTAGAAACCATGCGTAACCATAGAATGATAGGATACCAAACCTTCCCTATCATATCAAGTTTATATTCCGTGTAAAATGATTCTCCTTTTTTCCGAATCTTAGCGAATTTGGTATCCTATAACATACAAATATGTAATAATATATTTGTATGTGAATATTTTACCATATACAGCTGCGTATCTTAAGTTTGTTCACTTGCTTTTGTATCTTAGTGCAAATATCATGTTAAATGGGTTTAATTTTGACGTTCATAAAATTACCAAAGGAGCATCTACAAGCGGCAGCCAATTATCAATTAGTAAAATAATCATTCCCAGATTCGGGATCGTCTTATCTCTGGTAATGAATTTGAACATTTGGCATGATTAAGTAGACGGATAGGGGCATATTCGCGAAATTCAGATTTTCTTAAATCGATTTAAATATTCCATATAAACACTGTAAGAAGGTAATCAGTTCAATTACATTGCATTTAAGCAAAGGAACAAATGTGACTTCAGTCTAAAACTATTGATCACTAATGAAGGATTTTGTATCGGGAAAAACAAAATAGTATTTCGTAAATTTTGACCCCTGGTCATTTAAATGCCATGCGAAATTAGTTTCGGTTATCTTTAAGGCATGGCATACGACTATTTTAACGCAAACTGTATGTTACCTTATGTACTCAAATTGCAACATTATCCGTTTCGTTTTCGCATTGCTGGGATGCTCCAAAGACATTCCACACTACATGATATTTGCACTAAAAACGCAGGTACGTGAACAAACTTAAGATAGGCAGCTGTATGGTGAAAACTCGAAACTCGCCCTCCATTGATGTGGAGTCAATAGTGAACAATTATCGAAAGGTTGACTCTGGGTTAACGATGATACCATGTGCTACTTATAACAGGGATCCAAATCAACCATCTAGGGACCCGTACACAAGGTGCTAGCTTTCTTGACCAACGCTTCTGCCGATGCGGTTAATTTCGGTTTCGATGAGGTACGTCCTTATCAAAGTCATAGGATGACCAAACTTTCTTTAATATTCAAAAGGCAATGATTCTTTGCAGAGGAAATACCAAACATTTACGAAAAGGATGTGTGCCAGACATAATGTGATGCCATTAGCCCATTGCTATTGGGCCTTTCAGCTACGATGACTATAATTTGTGCAATGCTGTAATATTG
Organism: Steromphala cineraria; assembly: GCA_916613615.1. NCBI lineage: Eukaryota > Metazoa > Mollusca > Gastropoda > Trochida > Trochidae > Steromphala > Steromphala cineraria. Next base: position 25,781,984 of record OU744723.1, on the reverse strand, counting down.
ATGATAGTTAAAATAACTAAAAATTATCCAAGGGCTAGCTTTTCATTGTGTATGAAAGAAATTCAGAAAACCAATTCGTATTTATTTCGTGTTACTTGGAACTGAAATTTCAAAATTCATTTCAAAGAAATCTATAACTCTTTCAGCTAGTGATAAAGCTCGTCTACAAATAAGATCATGCTTTTTAATAAGGTAAAAACGACTATGAAAATATGGATATTTACATAAACGACAATCCAATAGCAACGTACTGGTCTGATTAGTGTCTGTTGTGTCCCAATACCTTCATTCTTTTAATAAAGACAAGAACTGACAAATAATGTTCTTTTGTTTGGTGCGATTTTTTATACGGAGTTTCTTCCTCTTCTTTGTCCTGAATGCAAAATGTTCATAAGAAACTGCATCATTCGTCTACTTCTTTGCTTTGCTCTTCTTTTGGTTCATCGATCACATTAACATACTCGTTCAATTCAGTTGTGTCTTCTGAAGAATGAAATGTTGACTTGTCGATGTTTTAATCATCATTACAAATTTTCACTCTCTCTGCATTCGTTGCAATTGTAGAATTGACGTATTTGCTTTCTTTCGCTTTTTCTTTTGGGAAATGGGGCAGGGGTCCATCGGTGACTGACTTCTGATCAGCACTGTACTTGAGGCTTTCATATGCCATCTCTGGACCTCCTTCACTAGGCTTGGTATAAACTGATTCTTGACACGTATCAAAGCAAGGGTTAGTCTGAGCGGCGTCTTGCCTTGGACCCGTTACATTCGTTAATTCGAGTTCATTGATTTCATCATACGGGTTAGTTTTCTTGTTTATGTTATCACGTCGTGATCGTTTTCGTCTCCTGAAAGACATATATCAAACATTCAATGGAAGGAATTTTGAAATCCTAAAATTCTTTTTCAAGTGTTATTCAATCAATACCTAAAACGACTTTAATTAGGTTTAATCTTTATGGCCTTAAATACTGGCGATCAAAATACTGTATTTGCAGAGTAGCAAATGCCATAAAATCTCTATCAACGAGGTCATTGCAATATTAACATACACTGCATTTACACGGAGAAAAACTTTAAACAACAGTCGTCTTAATCAAAGTTATTTAGATACAGGGTGGTAATCTACCATTTCGCAATGATACATTGTACTTACAAGCAGCAACAGATGGCAAGAACTACAGCTGAGACGAGAAGCAGGAAACCAGCTGATCCCCCTGCAGCTGCGCCTATCAGCCTCACGTTCACAGTACCTTCAATGAATGAAATGGACGATAAAGAGATTAAAAAATAGAGCCATTGGCTCTGTAGCTCATCAGGCTTCATATCAAGTTTGCTTTATACAGGCAAGATGAGCTAAAAATGAAACTGATGTTACCTATTGCAAGAGTCTATAAAAAAATTACAAAACAAATGTATTATTATTCAACACTTTCTAAATCGCCAATATTAGACAGTGAAAGAAGTCCACACTAAAATATCCAAGGAGAAATAAATTTGCCATAGACTGTCATCTAATGGAGAAAAATAGGTTTTTAAGACTGTGACCCCTGTGACCCTATTTAGGGTCATGGGGTCACAAAACCTACAGTTTAGAATCCCAATTGGCCAAGGAGTCTACATGCAGTCTTTCAGCTCAATAGACCTTTATGATGATGAAAATAAGTTTTTAAGGTTGTGACCCCTGTGACCCTATTTGGGGTCATGGGGTCACGAAATCTACAATTTAGAATCCCCATTGGCCAAGGAGTCTACATGCAGTCTTTCAGCTCAATAGACCTTTATGATGATGAAAATAAGTTTTTAAGGTTGTGACCCCTGTGACCCTATTTGGGGTCATGGGGTCACGAAATCTACAATTTAGAATCCCCATTGGCCAAGGAGTCTGCACATATAATTTCAGCTCTCTAGACCTTTTGGAACTTGAGAAGAAGATGAAAATAGTTTTTTAAGGTTGTGACCCCTGTGACCCTATTTGGGGTCATGGGGTCACACAACCTACAGTTTAGAATCCCAATTGGCCAAGGAGCCTACATGCAGTCTTTCAGCTCAATAAACCTTTAGGAGCTAAAGATGATGATGAAAATAAGTTTTTAAGGTTGTGACCCCTGTGACCCTATTTGGGGTCATGGGGTCATGAGATCTACAATTTAGAATCCCCATTGGCGAAGGAGTCTGCACATATAATTTCAGCTCTCTAGACCTTTTGGAACTTGCGAAGAAGATGAAAATAGTTTTTTAAGGTTGTGACCCTATTTGGGGTCACAGGGTCAACAAAGTTACAAATTAGAATCCCCATTGTCCAAGGAGTCTGCACATATCTATATTTACTCTCTAGACCTTTTGGAACTGGAGAAGAAGATGAGAATTGGTTTTTAAGGTTGTGACCCCTGTGACCCTATTTGGGGTCATTGGGTCACGAAATCTACAATTAAGAATCCTGATTGGCCAAGGAGTCTGCACATATCATTTACATTTCTATAGTCCTTTTAGTACCCGAGAAGAAGATGAAAATAGGTTTTTAAGAGTGTGACCCCTTGTGACCCTATTTGGGGTCATGGGGTCACAAAACCTACAGTTTAGAATCCCAATTGGCCAAGGAGTCTACATGCAGTCTTTCAGCTCAATAGATCTTTAGGAGCTAAAGATGATGATGAAAATAAGTTTTTAAGGTTGTGACCCCTGTGACCCTATTTGGGGTCATGGGGTCACGAAATCTACAATTTAGAATCCCCATTGGCCAAGGAGTCTGCACATATAATTTCAGCTCTCTAGACCTTTTGGAACTTTTGGAAGAAGATGAAAATAGTTTTTTAAGGTTGTGACCCTATTTGGGGTCACAGGGTCAACAAAGTTACAAATTAGAATCCCCATTGTCCAAGGAGTCTGCACACATCAGTATTAACTATCTACTCCTTTTGGAACTGGAGAAGAAGATGAGAATTGGTTTTTAAGGTTGTGACCCCTGTGACCCTATTTGGGGTCACAGGGTCGCCAAAGTGACAAATAAGAATCCCCATTGTCCAAGGAGTCTGCACATAAAATTTTTAACTCTCTACTCCTTTTGGAACTGGACAAGAAGATGAAAATATGTTTTTAAGGTTGTGACCCCTGTGACCCTATTTGGGGTCACAGGTTCACCAAAGTTACAAATTAGAATCCCCATTGTCCAAGGTGTCTGCACATATCACTTTCAACTCTCTAGTCCTTTTAGAACTGGAGAAGAAGATGAAAATAGGTTTTTAAGGTTGTGACCCCTGTGACCCTATTTGGGGTCATGGGGTCACGAAATCTACAATTTAGAATCCCCATTGGCCAAGGAGTCTACACACAACTTTTCAGCTCTCTAGACCTTTTTGAACTGGAGGAGAAGAGTAAATAGGTTTTTAAGGTTGTGACCCCTGTGACCCTATTTGGGGTCACAGGGTCACCAAAGTTACAAATTAAAATCTCCATTGTCCAAGGAGTCTGCACATATAATTTCAGCTCTCTAGACCTTTTGGAACTTTTGGAAGAAGATGAAAATAGTTTTTTAAGGTTGTGACCCTATTTGGGGTCACAGGGTCAACAAAGTTACAAATTAGAATCCCCATTGTCCAAGGAGTCTGCACACATCAGTATTAACTATCTACTCCTTTTGGAACTGGAGAAGAAGATGAGAATTGGTTTTTAAGGTTGTGACCCCTGTGACCCTATTTGGGGTCACAGGGTCGCCAAAGTGACAAATAAGAATCCCCATTGTCCAAGGAGTCTGCACATAAAATTTTTAACTCTCTACTCCTTTTGGAACTGGACAAGAAGATGAAAATATGTTTTTAAGGTTGTGACCCCTGTGACCCTATTTGGGGTCACAGGTTCACCAAAGTTACAAATTAGAATCCCCATTGTCCAAGGTGTCTGCACATATCACTTTCAACTCTCTAGTCCTTTTAGAACTGGAGAAGAAGATGAAAATAGGTTTTTAAGGTTGTGACCCCTGTGACCCTATTTGGGGTCATGGGGTCACGAAATCTACAATTTAGAATCCCCATTGGCCAAGGAGTCTACACACAACTTTTCAGCTCTCTAGACCTTTTTGAACTGGAGGAGAAGAGTAAATAGGTTTTTAAGGTTGTGACCCCTGTGACCCTATTTGAGGTCACAGGGTCACCAAAGTTACAAATTAAAATCTCCATTGTCCAAGGAGTCTGCACATATAATTTTTAACTCTCTACTCCTTTTGGAACTGGAGAAGAAGATGAAAATAGGTATTTAAGGTTGTGACCCCTGTGACCCTATTTGGGGTCACAGGGTCACCGAAGTTACAAATTAGAATCCCCATTGGTCAAGGAGTCTGCACATATCATTTTTAACTCTCTAGTCCTTCTGGAACTGGAGAAGAAGATGAAAATAGGTTTTTAAAGTTGTGACCCCTGTGACCCTATTTGGGGTCACAGTGTCACCAAAGTTACAAATTAGAATCTCCATATGCTAAGGTAATTGTACACAAAATTTCAGCTCTCTAATGTGTATGGTTCATGAGGAGAAGTCGAAAGTGTCAAAAGTTTACGGACGGACGACGGACGACGGACGACGGACGGACGACGGACGACGGACGACGGACGGACGGACGCCGGACGAAGGGCCATGCCATAAGCCCATCTGGACTTTCAGTCCTGATGAGATAAAAATGAAACTTAACACAGATGAAAGATTACCTTGAACACAAATCAAAGTTAAATCTATATCTCCCAAAGGGCAGTAACATGGCAGATCCCCTTGCAACTGCCCCGACTGCACATCTGAAATGCCTTCTGAGAGGAAAGACGACCGATTGAAATCACTCATCAAACAAACTATAAAATACTTATATTTGCTATTGGTTATTTGTGTTTTTACCGTATTCGCGCGAACTGGTAAAGAATGGAAAACGTTACTTGTTTACGAATAGTTCCGTCATTAGGGACGTTGCTAGGTGTGATGAGGCGTGGCTTAATATGATGTGACGTCACGAAATTAAGTTTATGCAGGTATGAACTGAATTTTCTGTTACAGTATTCAGCGAATCAGGTAGACGGATAGCAAATGCCATTTATTTATTGCCAAAAGTGAGATCATCAAAAGATCAAAGATCTCATTATTTAATCCTATCACTCCAAGTCGTGAACGAAAAAATCAACTATCAAATAATGCACTGTAGACCATTTTAATGTGGAAACCTTTTGATCATTTGAGGTACGGATAAGGTTTGATGTTACTTAACTGATCAGGGCACACTCAATTTGCACAAGTATTTTCTGGCTGAGTGCAAACTGCCTTTATTGATTTTTTTCCACAAGGATTAAAAGTGCCTGTCATTCTATTTGAACTCAGCTCCTTTTTAGTTTACCAATTGCATAACATGCAAATATCGTTATAACACAAACTTAAAATCAACTTACATGTGTGACCTGTGTAACCGGAAATACAGTTGCAGGTACCATCCACAGTGCTACAGGTGTTTTGGTCGCATCCAACATTACAGGTGTGTTCACAGTAGGCGCCATACGTCCCCTGATGACAAGCTGGAATATAATCAACTATATGGTATATGAACTTAACAGTGTGAATATGTCCGTTTGACAAATCATTTGGCACTTGACAATACAGTAATGGTTTGAATACAAAGCTGCACAAAACATTGACAATATACATAATATTTTATATAAAAACATATACACATTGTTATATCGATTAGTTTTATGATGTTACTCATTGATCTCATTACGTCTAATTTTGAATGATTAAATCAATCATGACAAGCCAATGATCAAGATGACTATTCATCCATCTAACTAAATAGCGGAGACCGGAGCCCGGAGCCCGGAGCCGGTAAGTCCCCTTTTCACTAAAATAGAGATAATAAGGGTTTTTTATGCAATATGCTAGTGTTCGTTTGATCATGTATTGAGACTTATCTTACCTTTATTACAATATTTGTTAAAAGTGCCTAACGTAACTAGTTTGTAAATACTCAGGGACAGGTTTGATCATCTTTGGGAACAATCAGAACATGTCAACAATTAAAGAGAGATTCGATGTTATTCATAGTATTCGATATTTGGGACTTTAAAAATTTATTTTATAATGATATTGACTAATTTCACTTTCCAGTACGAAATGGACTCGGATTTTTTCAATGCGTTGAAAATACAAATCCCTCATACTAAAATAACTTGTTCTTTACATATACGTCTCGGCATGTTGGTTTATGCTCACATAAGAACATATTCCTAAACACAGTCAACATTTGTCAAAAACATAATGAACTGAAGTCGTATAAATAACTCAGCGAAATGAAAAACGGAGTTTCGTCCACAGTTTGTCAAGAACGTGTTGGACTGTCGCCATGTTAAAGTCAGTGTTGCCTCTTAGGAATTATCAAGTTAAGATTAAGTGGCCACCGATCAAAGATTACAGTGAAAAGACGAACATGCTCCGGGTCCGTGCCTGCCCCGGTCTCCCCTACAGACATACGAACACAGAACGTCAGCTTGAAATGCTTTGTATTCTCATTGAGTGAGTGATTACTATTGATTGTCAGTAATAGATCAACTGTTTAATATGTAGATGTTCCCATCCCAAATAGATCGTTAGAGGACTTGCTGTGAGCTTTTTATTTTACTCTTCAGAGCTGCGTAACTTAAGCTTGTTCACTTGCTGGTGTTTCTGCAAATATCATGTAATTTTGGTTTCGTTTGAACGTCAATCAAATAACTCCAGTATCACTGACAAATGATTTCCAATTATCTATGTGTTAGATTACCATTTGCAAACCATATTTTGGCATTGTCTCGTCACCTCTGTATAATTTCAAAATTTGGCATGAATAAATTGATACATGGGGTCATATTTTTTAAAATTAAGATTTTGATGACGTTCTTTTTAGATATTTTATATAATCTCCATGAAAAAGAAATCAGCATACTTACATTGAGTTAGTTCAAAGGAAACATATGACTAAGGTTAAATGCTGTTGAAGCGAAAAACTAAAATAAAGTGTTCTCGAAATTTCGACCTCTGGTCACTTTAATGACCTTCCCAAATTTTAATGGTTAACTGTTATATATGACATAGATATATCATAATGCAAAATGAATGTTGACTGTTGAGAAATTTCAGCATAACCTGTTTCGTGTTTGCAATGCTAAGATTCCTCAAAGACATATTTGCACTAGAATACGCAGGTAAGTGAACACACTTAATGTAGCAGCTGTTTTTCTATCCACGTGTTTCATTTTTATTAACATTTTCACTTGTAACAATAAAATTATGGTGACACTGTTATTACTTTATTCTCGTATTTGCCTTAAAGTTAGCTCAATGTTTGATCTACTCACCTTGTTGACATTGGTCTCCAGTCCATCCAGCCTGACAGTCACAGAGTCCATTTTCCGAGTGACACGCCCCCTCAACACATCTTTTAGAGCAGTGGGACTCACAGTCTACACCGTATCTGTCTGCTGGACACTCGGACTCACACTTCTCCCCCTCCCACCCAGCTCTACACGTGCATCTCCCGTCCTCTGCACTGCACGTGTTGGAACATCCAGGACTACAGGACTCATTGCAGTTCACTCCGTAGCGTCCAGCTGGACATGCTGGTGTTACATAGAGAATTGTTAGTTAATATTAGGTGAACTTCTTTATCTTTGACTTGAAATTATTTACGTGTGAACTGAATTTCATGAAATTAAAATAAAGATATCTTTACATTTAGTTTTGTTGACAAGTTGTGTGAATTCTGAAAGAATGTTCTCGCCGTGCCGTCGTGGTGGCATGTTACCAAGGGTGTTACCACAATATCATGATGTAGCAATGGCCATATCCTACACTCCATGTCAGTGTGACAAGTTTGTTAAATGTTGGTCAAGTGTTTACTGTTTGTTCACATAGTCAATTGTTTGCTTTTTGCCCATATAATTTCCTTTTAAATCAGAATGTTTTAATACTAATTGTATCCTATATCTACCATTCAATATGTAATTATGAATGAACTATGTGTATGAATATTGCTATATGTAAGAGCACACACAAAATGTGGAAAATAAATTTTAAAAGTATTGTTACTATTACCTGTAAAGATTGGAAAAGCAAATTAAACGAAATTAGACAATTTTTTGTTTCAAACTTATAAATGTTACTGAAAGAGCAAAGTGTAAAGAGATTATACGTTCAAAGTAAAATTCTTTGTCTCTGAATTGAATTTATGTGATCTCGTCAGTTGCAGATTGAATTATATGCTAGACAGTTTGAGTGAATGTCATTGAAATCTAGAAAAAAGTAACATGTTTTTACCTACTTTGATTGCAATTAACACCTGTCAAACCCGGTAGACAGTCACAGGATCCAGTCTCTCCATCACACCTGTTATCTATGCAGCCTCCTGAACACTGCTTCGTGCAGTCTGGACCGTGGAACCCTCTGGCACAAGCTGTGGACAGATAACGTAGTAAAATGATATATATGAGAATAAACTATTCAAGTTCTGTTACTGATTTAGATGAACTGTTGTGTTTTGTCCTTTCCAAAACAATGAGCAATGACGTCTCTTGTAAAGACATCACTTTAGCATTATCAACAAACTTGTAGAATGCAATAAAGATATATTGGAAACAATTGAAACAGTTTCTACTACTATTTTTACGACTACTACTACTTACCCTACCGATAATACTACTTCTACTACTATACTGTAGTTAAGAATGTTAAAACATAGTACTTCTAAAACTTAACTCGAAACAATTACTCAAATCAAATCAAATCTTTATTTCAGTACTGAGGAGGCTACAGGCTATAATACATTCAATATATACAGATTTCTTAACAGCATTGCATGGTAGATAAAAACAGCCACATTCTGAATTACAGTTTCATTCAAACAATTCAAAAGCAATGCAAACTTTTCAATTGATGGGTGTACAAAATAGAATTCTTTATTAAAGTGTTTACGTATGCTATCATATGCTGGACATGCAAGGAGAAAATGATATTCGTCTTCAACGACACCATACTTACAGCATTTACAGATTCTGTTTTGTCTTGGGATATTTGTAAATCTACCCTTTTCAATTAAGAGATCATGGGATGAACAACGGAAACGAGCTAAGGATATTCTAATTTTTTAAATATTGACACATGATAAGTAACGTTCAGTATAAATGTACGTTTTAAAGATTGAGTAGTAATTACATTTTGACGATATCGTAATTGTATCAAGCCAATTCCTTTGATAAATATCTTTTAATCTTTGCTCTAATGTATTAAGAAATATTGCCGAAAATTCAACATTTTGTTCGTACCATATGTGGTTGAATCCAGTTGAAAAGAGTAATTCTTTTACATCCGATGCCCAATTCTTTTTACCCTCTTTGTCATATAGTAACATCATTTTATAGCACATTTTAGGCAAACGGTAGGGTGGCATACTTTCCAACCTTATCCACTATTTTATCACTCTGATCTGTGTGGATATCAAAAGTGGATATCTGCCACATTCACCATACATCATTACATTTGATGTGCTCATCTTTACCCCAAGAAACTTTTTACATGCAAACAAATGTGCCTTTTCTATACAATCAAAGTATTTAAACCCCCAAATTTCTGCCCCATATATTAAAAAAGGTTTGATTTTAACATCAAATATTCGGAAGAACGATGCCAAACTTAAGTCACCAAGTATCTTTATATTTCTCATTATACTAATCATTACTTTACGTGCTTGCACAGCTGCATAATTGATGATTAGTAAAGTATACACCGAGATATTTATATGCCGAAGTTGTTTCTATTTTATTGCCTTTATAATACCAGTTTTCCATTTTCGACAATTTCCCTCCTTTTTTGAAGACAACTATTGTTTTATCCGTATTTACTTTTAGACAGAAGGCTTCGCAGTATTTTTCTAATTCATTGATTTGTTTCTGTAGACCACAAATAGTACTTAATATAAGAACAATATCATCTGCAAATAATAGAAGGAAAAGGTTAAACATATCGGGATGTAATTGTATACCATGTGAACAGTTTTTTTCAATCTGTATTACTAATTAATTTATAAAGAATGAAAACAAAAAAGGGCTAAGTATGCAGCCCTGTCTTACTCCGACTTGTAAATCAAAAGTTTCGGGAGAGAAAAGTTTTGTTCTTAACACAAGCTTTAATGTTTTCATAAATATTACTTAAAAGATTGGTCATTTTACTACTAAGTTCATGTGTGTTACATAATACCCATAACTTATGTCTTTGCACAGTATCGAATGCTTTAGAAAAATCAACGAACAAGGCATATAACTTTCCACTTTGATTATTCAAATATCTTTGTATCACACTTTGTAGAATAAACATGTTATCCGTTGTTGTATATCCTTGTCTGAATCCTGCTTGGGATTCATTAATCTTATTCATAGTGTCGCCCCAAAACACTAGTCGTTTGTTAATAATTGATGTGAAAACTTTACTTAATATACTTAGTAATGTAATTCCTCTGTAGTTATCAACATTATCCAAATTACCTTGTTTATGTAAAGGAATGATTTTCCCAACAGACCAGGAGTTTTGAAATGTTCCGCGTTCTAATACCAAATTGAAGATTAATTCAAAGTATGGTAGTAGGAGGTCAGCAAAATGTTTTAAAAATTCGGGAATTAAATTGTCTTTTCCCGGAGATTTATTGAGTCTAAGGTTATTGATACTATCTATGATCTCTTCTTTGGATATAGGGGAATCAAGAATATCCTTTGTAAGGTCACTATTTGGGTCATAATCAGACAAAGGCTCATGATCATTACTAACCAAGTTTCCAACATGTTCAACTGAAAACACTGTTTTAAAGTGGATGAACCACTCTTGCGTTGGATTATGTTATTTGAAACACTCTTACTATCAAAGATTTCAATTCACGCCAAAATATTTTGGAGTCGTTAATATTACTTTAAATTTTACTCTGCTTCTCTTTATAATACGCAATACGTTTTTGCTTGCAATAGGCATTATATTTGTTTCTTGATAAATTATAATTTTCCAATGATATTCTGTCTTTTTGTTTCCTAAACTTATTCAATAATTTGCTTCGTTCGGTTTTTAGCTTTCTACATTGATCATCAATCCAGTCATTTACATCATTTTTCCTATTAACACATTTTCTTTTCATATCTGATGCTGCTTGACAGATAACATCTACAATAAAATCAATGCTAGAATCGATACAAGTAAACGCACTATCAACAGATTTGTCAAGGATATCCTGTATCGAATCTGACAAAATATTTTATCTTAATTGTTCACGTTTGTCGTTATCCCATACAAATTTGAACGCATTATTACAAGTATTGCTATGTGCAAATATCTTCCGAGACTGAAGCGCACGTAACTGCATAATGATCGGAAGATGTGTCGACTCCGCTCGAGACGGTATGCTAAAATCAGTTACATAATCAAATAGAGGTGTAGAAGAAATGATATAGTCAACCAGGCTTGCACCGTTTTTACCAATGAAAGTAAAATCTCCAACACGTGCGTCCGACCCACATCTCCCGTTCATTATGTGAATATTAAGAACAGCACAAGGATCAAGAAATTTCTACCGAAGTTGTTAATTATCTTATCGGCAGAAGAACGCTTCAGATTAAAATTATCACATATAAAATCCAATAGAGTGAAATTTTCATTTTCGACGTGTTCTAATAGATCATCTTCAACTTAAGCTGCATCTATTCCTGTTCTAGCATTGAAATATCCGCCGCATAAGATAAACACATCTTCCTTTACATCAGTAAGTTTATCTAAAAGACAGTCTTGGAATATAAAATCTCTTGGAAAGCCCGGGGCTTACTGTAGAATTTATCGGAAATTTATTTTTATAGGGATTATACACGTTTTGAAATACTTTGTTTCATAGTCCTTCTTCGAATAAATACCATCACAAAATATCACAATTTTGACAAAACACAAATATAATGTTCGCATGCTTGGTTTCGAACTCTGCGCCACTCGCTTGCTAAACTGGCGCCTTTGACAACTCGGCTATAAAGGCCAACGAGAACAATGATGTATTTTCCACAGTGACAATCATGTGAACTTCACGAGGCAGATAGCGCATGTATTTCACGTTCACGGCTTGGGTAGCGAGCGCAAAGCACGTGCAGGGCGCGGATGTGCTCTCCGTTTGCTCATGGTGATTCCCTACCAGTAAAAATCAATGAATCCATTTTTATACTTATTATTGAAATAATTTTGTTACTACGGTTTATCTCGGTTCATAATTTAGATCAAAACCTCGCCCTCGGTGTTGTTTGATAATGTAAGCCCTCAGCCTCGGGAAATTAGGGCGGGCCTGTCGGCCCTTTCCAATTTCCCTCTGCCGCGGGCTTACATTATCAACAACACCTCTGGCTTGGTTTTGATCCTACACATATTATTTCTTCTGCTTCTCTGCTCCTGTTCTTCAAGCTTTGTCTCTAATTCATATATGTAGTCATCTGTTTTCACCAGCTTGTTATTTAATTACAATTACTCGTTATCATATGACTTTGATGATGACTTCCTTTTGATTATCTTAACTTGTTGAACCAAAGTTGACAAAGAGCTGTCACCTTTGAAACCACATAAGCAAGTCGTTTATTTTAAACGTATATTAAAGTTTGAGACAATGCGTTTCAACAGAGGCTTATATATGGCAAATGAGTTACTATGGAAATAAACCATTGTTAAAATATGTTTACATAAATAATTGCATAATAACTACGGACTATGTAATGTAAAAGTACAAACATTGAGTGCACTTAGTTCCTGTGAATCCTGCCCTGCAGGAACAGCGTCCATCTTCCTTGTTACAGGATCCGTCCTCACAGCCAGGACTGCAGGACTTGGTGCAGTAGGAGTCGTAGCTTCCAGATGGACATGCTACAGTGAATAGGAAAACAGTTATAAAGTGTTGTTTTATCGTTATACCATGGCTTCTTACATGTTATATTAGATAAGAACAAGCGTTTGTCACTGAGGTGACATAATCCCCCGCCGCAAATTATCAATCAATTATTGGCTGTGACCTCTTATTTGTTGTCAGAGGGTCACGAAATCTATAAACTGTGACCTTGAAAATTATTTGAAGGTCACCAAAATCGACTGGGCCCGGCGCAATAAGATGCTTTGTGTAAATTATGAAGAGAATCCAGTTAATGGTTCTTGAGATATCCTGCTGACAAGCCTAAAATGCAGGTTTCAATGCTGAAATTTTCAATGTCTCCCTGTGACCTTGAAAATAATGTGAAGGTCACCAAAATCGACTGGACCCGGCGTGTTCCCAATAAGATGCATTGTGTAAGCTATGAAGAGAATCCAGTGAATGGTTCTTGAGATATCCCGCTGACAAGGGTAAAATGTCAAAGTCTCGTAATGACCTTGAAATGAAGGTCAAGGTCTTCCCCAGGGGAAGCTATATGTAAGATATGAAGAGAATCCAGGCAACAGTTCTTGAGATATCGCGCTTACAAGGGTAAACATGCAAGTTCACATGTCAAAAAATTCAAATCCTCCTGTGACCTTGAGAATAATGTCAAGGTCACCAAAATCTAATCAGCGCTAGGTCTTCATCAGGAGAAGCTATATGTAAGATATGAAGAGAATCCAGTAAACAGTTCTTGAGATATCGCACTAACAAGGGTAAAATGACAAAGTGTCCTTGTATCCTTGAAATGAAGGTCAAGGTCACGAAACCCATTTGGACAATTACTCTCACTGAGGTGAACCTATATGCAAAATATGAGAAGGATGTAGAGAATAGTACTTATGTTATTCCATTTTGTACGTACGTACGGACGGTCGCTGCCGAATACTATATCCCCCGCTTTGCGCTAATCGCGCGGCGGGGGATAATAATAACTAGATATTCAGCAAGGATGTATCGATCCCAAATGACTCTAAGGTTTTGTTTTTGCTCCAATTTATGTATTCTAAATCAGATTTTAGGCAAGTCCACTTTACTTAAATTTTGTACGCAACCTCAGTTGGCTCAAGAGTGTGTGAGCTGCTATCTTTAAAGAGAATGAACAATGAATGAGGGGATAAAATAGAAAATGATAAAAAGATTAAATTGACAGTTTGTAGTGGTGGAGTAATTTTTTACTGATCGTTTTTGATACTGAGCCCGAATAACTTTGGAATCAAATAGAACTCGTTTGAGAGGTTAGAGTCATTATGGAAACCAATAAATGAATCAAATAGTAAATACTGTATATTATACCCGAGCCGCACGTTACTCCCGTCCACCCGGGCCTGCAGGTACATCTCCCTGTATCTTTGGAACACACGTCAGAGCACCCGGAACTACATCGAGATGATTAGTCCTGTCCGTAGTATCCATCTATGCATTCTGAAAACGTCAGCTTTATTTCATACCACATTTTAAGGAAATGTAAACTAGCAATGTAAAAAGGAATATGATTGTTTACCTTAAGACAAATTTGACAAAAAATGACGTGAGCAAAAGCAGTGATATTTGGTGGCATTTTGGCGACAAACCCTGAAAGGGATGCCTTACAATAAAGGCAAATTGCTTTAAGAAAACAGTTTACATCTTTAGGTATCAGAGACATTTTATAAAAGAAATGCGGAGATGAAAATAAATTGAAACTGTTAATTGCAACTGATTTTGTCACCTCTAATTGTGTTTTGTAACAAGCACCGGGCGTCCACTACGAAATGGATGCAAATCAAACTACTCACAGTAAAGCACTTTACCAACAGGAGGATTAGGAGAAAAGTAAATGTTTCGCTATATTCTGTCCGATTCTTCCAGCACCCTTTGAGTTTCAAGGTGTATTAAATAAGGTCTTCAGAGAAATGTTTGAAATGGTACCTTCACACGTTAACCCCATCCATTCAGGCCTGCAGGTACATATCCCTGTATCTTTGGAACATAAATCAGAGCACCCGGAACTACACCCAGAAGAACAGTCATGTCCGTAGAATCCATCACTGCATTCTGAAAATATCAGCTTTACATCATATCACATTTTAAGGAAATGTAAACTAGCATTGTAAAAAGGAATATGATTGTTTACCTTAAGACAAATTTGACAAAAAATGACGTGAGCTAAAGCAGTGATATTTTGTGGCATTTTGGCGACAAACCCTGAAAGGGATGTCTTACAATAAAGGCAAATTGCTTTAAGAAAACAGTTTACATCTTTAGGTATCAGAGACATTTTATAAAAGAAATACGGAGATGAAAATAAATTGAAACTGTTAATTGGAACTGATTTTGTCACCTCTAATTGTGTTTTGTAACAAGCACCGGGCGTCCACTACGAAATGGATGCAAATGAAACTACTCATAGTAAAGCGCTTTACCAAAAGGAGGATTAGGAGAAAAGTAAATGTTTCGCTATATTCTGTCCGATTCTTCCAGCACCCTTTGAGTTTCAAGGTGTGTTGTGAACACGACACCAAGCCTTCCTGTCACCAAAAATAACCAAGTCATTTTATCTTCGAATCTCTGTATTGAACTCACAACAGCTCTCTAGAAACATTTGTTCTCTCTAGATAAATCCCTTCTTGTTTTCACATGAGTATTTATGTTTGTTTGTTCGTACATTCGTTTGTATTTGTATTCTGAAACATAATAAAAAACATAAGGTAAGTATAAAGAAGTGATTACACAATTTAACCTAAAGTATAATATTCAAGCACTTAGTCAAAACACACAGTGTATGACATGCTTTGGTAAATGAAGCTCTCATAAAATATTCACTCATCCCTAGACTATCAGTCAAAATGGTGATTGAAACACTACACTAGCAGAGATGAAATTATTCCTACAATATGATAATATGTCCTACTTGAATTGGAAACATGAAAAATACTCTTTACCACACAAATATATGCTCTGTGGCTTAATATTATCATGTATAACTACACTCAGTGAAAATATATCTATATCTCTTTCACTATCAATAACACATGAAAATACTCTATTGGAAATGCTTATAACCTGAATGTAATATAAAATCCTATTTCCATTACTTTGAGAAATATAATAAAAGATTAATCTATGATGGAATACTTATTCTAGCAAAGCCTCGAAAATAGGTGACTTATTCCGCCACTACAGCTATGTGAGCGTGATTACACGCGCCAAATGAAAATTGCTTATTTCGCATCATTTAGAAAATGACATAACATTTGATATATCTAAAACATGTCTAGAAACACTAAGAAAAACAATATACCTGAAGATTTTGGTTAAGCGACTCGGCTTTTAACCTTATTTTGACTCTTTCGACAACATTGTCGAAAACACTTGTAAACACGAGGCAACCATTACAGTTGGGTCTTCCGACGACTAATCGCAATGAAACAATGTCACGTATGACGCACAACTAATAATACTGGTCAGAAATAATAATGATACTCTGCTGGTATAACTGAAACTTCAACTTTACCCCTGGTATCTAAGCTGATTTAACATGATCTAAAATAAGAAATATATTAAACACAAAGCGTCAGTAAAATTCTCAGTCCTTTGAAATAAATTCACACCATCCTCCAACCCGACGAGAAGTGTCGAGTCTTGAGTCTCTTTACGCCAATGTGTTCTCTAGCAGAAGACAACATTGTTGGACGGAGCGTCTGTACAGTCCATGCGCAGTCTTCAGCTGCACATTTCTCACAACCCCATCTCTGCCCGGGTACACCTCTGTTACCCTGGCTAGTTTCCAGTCACCTCTCTTGGAGTTGCGATCCACAATGAGCACTATATCACCTACACTGAGTTGTCTCCCCTTGGACAACCATTTCACTCTCCTGGTCAGCGTAGGAAAATACTCACTCACAAGTCTTTTCCAGAAATGTTGCACAAGTTGTTGCACAAATTCAAACCTTTTCTTCAGATTTGTGCTCTCTTTGAATGGACCTTGGGGAATGTCAGCTGAGGCTCTTCCTATCAAGAAGTGGTTTGGGGTGACTGCCTGTGGTTCATCTGGATTATTAGGTGAAACATACAATGGTCTTGAATTCAACAGTTCTTTAACCTCTGCAAACACTGTAGTCATCTCATTCCATGAGAGCGTCTGGCCCCCAATGCTGACTTGTATGGCGCGCTTCACTTGTTTGATGAGACTTTCATAGATGCCGCCTTGGTGTGGGCTTAACGGGGTTGAGAACTTCCATTTGACACCATATTTGGAACTGTAATCCTCTACATCATTGTGGTTGATTGTCATTTCTTGTAGTTCCTTGTGTGCTCCGACAAATGAAGTCCCGTTATCTGAGAGAATCATCTTCGGCCAGCCATGAATTGACGCAAATCTTCTTAAAGCATGTAGAAATGCTTGAGTCGACAAGTTTTCGACTACCTCAAGGTGAATGGCTCTTACCGTTGAACATGTAAATATGGCGCCCCAAGCCTTTATCTTCTTGTTTCGGCCATACTTCAGAAAGAACGGTCCAAATAAATCTACACCCGTAGAAGTGAAAGGTGGGGAAAATGCTCTAAGTCTTTCAGGCGGAAGATCTGCCATTGTCGTCACGTGGCATGGTTGTCTCATCTTCCTACACTGTACACAGTTCCTAACTATGCCTTTCACCGCATTTCGTCCCCTCAGGACCCAGTACTTTCTTCTGCTTTCCACTAGGGTTCTCTCTGCACCAGCATGGTACACATTTTTGTGGACATCCCTCAATATCAGTATTGTGATATGGTTTGACGGTGGCAACAGTATCGGATGTTTTGCGTCATAATCAAGCGGGCTGTGACGCAGTCTTCCCCCTACTCTCAATATACCATTTTCCATGAAGGGAGATAACTCTTGACAGGTTCCTTCCCAATCAGTAATCTCTCTTTGGGCCTGTCGGATCCAATACCTTTCTGCTCCCTGAAGTTCATCAGGTTGTAGATTGGATGTCTGTTCTGTTCCTTTCTTGCCGCGTATTCTGTTTCTCAGAGTTCGTATGAACCTAAAGCAGAACGCTGTGATTCTCAGGAGCTTCCTCCAGCTTGAATGTCTCTCACAGTCCATTATCATCTCTCCACTTACAGGTTTCCTAAGAACACTGGAACAATTCACCTTTGATTTTTTCTCTTCAGTGGTGTCATCTATTTCTTTTAGTGTCTCTTGTATAGGCCACTGCTCTTTTGGGAGTTTGAGGAACTCTGGTCCTCCAAACCATCTGTCCGTTATCTGAGATACTTTCAGACCTCGGCTCAAGTCGTCCACTACATTGTCCTTGCTGGGCACATATCTCCACCGGTCAGGTTCCCATGTCGTCTGTATCTCGGCAATTCTCACTGCAACGAACGGCTTCTTTGTGGTAGATTCTGACTGGATCCACTTTAGCACAACCTTGGAATCTGTGCACAGCATGACCTCTGGTTTGATTTTCATTTCACTATGAAGGGTTTTGGCTAATCTCGCAGCAAGTAGTGCGGCCATCAGTTCGAGTCTTGGGATTGTGATTTGATGAAGCGGTGCGACTCTGGATTTTGAAGCTACAAGTTTCACACTTCTCTCTGTGGTCGTTGGCCAAGACAGATATGCACACGCGCCATAGGCTGCATTGCTGGCGTCAGCGAACACATGCAATTCTGGAGATGAAATTGCGTTATGGGGCTGTAGGCACCGGTCAATCTGAACATTATTGAGTTCTTCCAAATCTTTGAATATCTCAGTCCATGAGCTACACATTTTGTCTGGGAGAGGATCATCCCATCCGACATCCTTCATCTTCCATATTTCCTGCATGGCTATGCGAGCTCTGATTGTGACAACAGATGCAAGTCCCAGTGGGTCAAACAACATGGATAGTTTGGAAAGAACTGATCTCTTCGTGTAATCTGCTCCTAACAAGGATTTCACATTGAAATGAATTGTGTCTTTCTCGCAACACCACACGACACCTAATGTCTTTACTCTCTTATCACCTGTGATATCAACCTTCTCATTTGTTGATTTCTTCTTCGAAGAGTGCCATTCCTTCACACTGAAGCTTCCTTGAGCTAGTACTTTGTCTATGCCAGCCATTTTCTGCTCTGCTTCATCGGACGACTTGCAAGAATGTATTAGGTCATCCATATACCTGTCTCTCTTCAATATTTCTGCAGCTTCCGGGTAGTCTCCTTCGTTCAGTTCAGCAAGTTTTCTCATGACGAAGTTTGCCATCTCTGGGGAGGGCTTGTCCCCAAACGTCACCCTTAACAGTCTGTATATGGAAGGTTCCCGGGTAGTGTCTGTGTCTCTCCAGAGATATCTGTGATACTGTGTATCTTCTTCATGCAGGCATATTTGAAGAAACATCTTACTTATGTCTCCCATAAATCCAACTCTTTCTTCTCTGAATCTTATCAGAATCCCAAAGAGATCTATCAGTGTTGATGGACCCTTATGCAGAAATTTTGTTCAATGATGCCCCTTGATACAGCGCGGCAGAATCAAAAACCACCCGCAGCGGGGTGCTTGGTTTTTCAATGTTTACAACTCCATGGTGTGGCAAATAGAAAACATTTTCTGCTGTGTTGTCATGTACCTCTTCTGCCCATCCTCTCTGAACATAGTCATTCATGACTTTTCTGTAGGCCTCTTTTTTCACTGGGTTTCTGTCTAAACTCTGCTCTAAACTGTAAAGTCTCCTCTTTGCATATGCAAAGTTGTTTGGAAGTTCACTAGGGTCTCTAGCTCATGGCAGTCCTATTGAGCAGCGGTCATTCTCTATCTTGAAGGATGATTCAAAGAAATCTAGTACCTTCTTGTCTTCTAGCGGCATCTTTGGACATTTACAATCAGCTGCCTGTACTCCAACCGTCTCTACTTCATACAAGAACTTTACATCCTCTTGTACTGAGTTCATGCAGAAGGCTATGGTTGCTATGGGAGGCTTGTGACTGTTCCTGTATTCTGAGCCTATCACTACCCATCCGAGTCTTGTGTTCTTGGCAACCGGCTCAAACGCTAGTCCCTCTCTGATTTCTTGCTCAACATGCAGATGAGTATACTGCACACCCAGTATTAGATCAACTGGACCTTCTCTGTGTGTTAACTTGATATCCTTCAAGTGATTGAAGCTTGACAACCATCTCTTATCAACTTGTGAGACTTCCGCTATCGTTTTATCAAGTTCATGTGCTTCCACTCTGTATTCCTCCGCCCCGTCTAGCGGCGATATCCAGAAGCCAACGCGTCTACTGTCTCGTTGTTGCTGATTTCTGCCTCCAACAACTGATATGTTTAGACCCTCCTTTTTCCCTTGTAACCCAAGCTGCCTTGCAAACTCCTTCCTGATTATAGTTGTCCCAGCACCACTGTCTATGAGCACATTGCCTTCTCTCACTCTTCCATTGTCTGCTCGGAATCTAACTCTAACAACTGGAAGTATGCTATCTCTATCTAGTGCACTGGTCCCACTCGCAACAGGTGCGTCAACATGTAGAAGTGAATGGTGAGTTCTTTGGCAGTCATTCACTCCACAGCTTTTCTTGTTCCTACAGTCTCTGGTTTTATGTCCATACATCAGGCATGAGTAACAGAGCCTATGTTCCTTCGCTGACTTGAATCTATCTTCAACAGAACAGGATTTGAACTTTGAGCAGTATCTCACATGAGAATGATCTGTCTGTCCACAAACTTTGCAGGATTTGGTGAACTTGTTGTTTGAGACAGGAGTGTTAGCATTTACACCTTTCTTCACTTGCACTGGTCTGCTGTCTCTGAAAAGGTCTCCATAATCTGGGTCAAACTGAGCTCTGACATTTCTCTGTATGAAAGTGCTGATCTCCTGTAGGTCGGGGTTTCTTCCGCGATCTCTGATCTCCATAGCTCTGGTCTTCCATCTGTCAACGAGGTAGGCCGGCAGTTTTCTAACTACTTGACGCAGAAACTCAGGTGAATTGGCATCTGATAGTCTATCAAGTCGTTTGAGTGTGGCTATGCAGTTAATGATGTCCAAGGAGAAAGTACGCAAACTGTCCCGATCATTTGGTCGTATCACATCACCTCTTGTGATCCTGTTGATTTGAGCTCTAACAATCACACTTGACTGTCCAAATTCTCTTTTGATTGACTTCAATGCTGTTGCATACATTATGCCGCTGGAGCCTAGACCTTTAATTGACTCTTCTGCTTTACCCCTCAGTGCCATCTTCAAATGTCCCATTCTCTGATCATCTCTTAAAGTAGCTTTCTCATGAACATGGATTTTGAATGTCTCAATAAATTCTACATAGTCCAATGGGTCTCCACTGAATTTGGGCGTTTCAACAGGTGGCATATCTTTCCTGGCTTCAATTTTGAATAAGGCTGTAGCTATTGACATCTCACCTATTTCATCAATCTCAGGTAACTTTGTTTCAACAAACTCTGTAAGTCCATCAATCCATGAATCAACACTCTTTACCTCTGAAGGAGATAAAGTTGAGATTTGTCTATCTTCACTGAACTTTGGCACTTTATCATGTGATGCCTTCTCTTTCTCTGTATCTGTACTGTCTTTCTGCTCTGTTTCTTCCTTTCCGGATACATCATCCCCTGTCTCTTCAACTTCACTTGAGTCAGCCTCCCTTACTTCTTCCTCTATGGCGGAAATAGTTTTCTTCTTTCTTGCACTTGACCTCTTTTCAGTCTTTTTAGGGTTGGATGACACAGTGAGATAATCTTCAACTTTCTCCTCAATACTGTACACATCTCTAGTGAGATCTTCTTCCCATCTATCAAGTTTATCTGTATCAACTCCAGGAAACATGTACAGTTCACCATGGTACTCAAGAGCAACTTTGAAATCTTCTTTTAAGTCTCTTAACACCTTATCTGCTCTTCTTTCAGTCAGTTCCTTACTTTTAACACTTTCTTTGATTCTATTGATAGTTCTTGTTATTTTCCCTTTAATCACTTTTCTCTTTAATTTAAGATCTTTCTCTTTAGTATTCACTTCTAACTCTTTATCATTTTCCTCAATTTCTTCCTCTGTATTTTTGTCTCCGTGGATCTCAACTTCTACCTCTTCAATGTCCGACATTGCTATCTTCTCTACTCTGGTGACAGTCTACTTCAAAATCTTCAGAAGCTTTTATGTTGTGAACACGACACCAAGCCTTCCTGTCACCAAAAATAACCAAGTCATTTTATCTTCGAATCTCTGTATTGAACTCACAACAGCTCTCTAGAAATATTTGTTCTCTCTAGATAAATCCCTTCTTGTTTTCACATGAGTATTTATGTTTGTTTGTTCGTACATTCGTTTGTATTTGTATTCTGAAACATAAATAAAAAACATAAGGTAAGTATAAAGAAGTGATTACACAATTTAACCTAAAGTATAATATTCAAGCACTTAGTCAAAACACACAGTGTATGACATGCTTTGGTAAATGAAGCTCTCATAAAATATTCACTCATCCCTAGACTATCAGTCAAAATGGTGATTGAAACACTACACTAGCAGAGATGAAATTATTCCTACAATATGATAATATGTCCTACTTGAATTGGAAACATGAAAAATACTCTTTACCACACAAATATATGCTCTGTGGCTTAATATTATCATGTATAACTACACTCAGTGAAAATATATCTATATCTCTTTCACTATCAATAACACATGAAAATACTCTATTGGAAATGCTTATAACCTGAATGTAATATAAAATCCTATTTCCATTACTTTGAGAAATATAATAAAATATTAATCTATGATGGAATACTTATTCTAGCAAAGCCTCGAAAATAGGTGACTTATTCCGCCACTACAGCTATGTGAGCGTGATTACACGCGCCAAATGAAAATTGCTTATTTCGCATCATTTAGAAAATGACATAACATTTGATATATCTAAAACATGTCTAGAAACACTAAGAAAAACAATATACCTGAAGATTTTGGTTAATCGACTCGGCTTTTAACCTTATTTTGACTCTTTCGACAACATTGTCGAAAACACTTGTAAACACGAGGCAACCATTACAGTTGGGTCTTCCGACGACTAATCGCAATGAAACAATGTCACGTATGACGCACAACTAATAATACTGGTCAGAAATAATAATGATACTCTGCTGGTATAACTGAAACTTCAACTTTACCCCTGGTATCTAAGCTGATTTAACATGATCTAAAATAAGAAATATATTAAACACAAAGCGTCAGTAAAATTCTCAGTCCTTTGAATAAATTCACACCATCCTCCAACCCGACGAGAAGTGTCGAGTCTTGAGTCTCTTTACGCCAATGTGTTCTCTAGCAGAAGACAACATTGTTGGACGGAGCGTCTGTACAGTCCATGCGCAGTCTTCAGCTGCACATTTCTCACAACCCCATCTCTGCCCGGGTACACCTCTGTTACCCTGGCTAGTTTCCAGTCACCTCTCTTGGAGTTGCGATCCACAATGAGCACTATATCACCTACACTGAGTTGTCTCCCCTGGGACAACCATTTCACTCTCCTGGTCAGCGTAGGAAAATACTCACTCACAAGTCTTTTCCAGAAATGTTGCACAAGTTGTTGCACAAATTCAAACCTTTTCTTCAGATTTGTGCTCTCTTTGAATGGACCTTGGGGAATGTCAGCTGAGGCTCTTCCTATCAAGAAGTGGTTTGGGGTGACTGCCTGTGGTTCATCTGGATTATTAGGTGAAACATACAATGGTCTTGAATTCAACAGTTCTTTAACCTCTGCAAACACTGTAGTCATCTCATTCCATGAGAGCGTCTGGCCCCCAATGCTGACTTGTATGGCGCGCTTCACTTGTTTGATGAGACTTTCATAGATATGAATAAATATATGTCATTATTGATAGCGTGTGATATATATGAAATCTCGCTTACGACTGCTAACCAACGACATACATGATACTATTTTAGTAGTAGTATTATACGACCAGGTACACGGTGTGCCAACCGGAGGACGTACCGGAGGGACTATAATGTATGCAAATATCTCATGAATATGGTAATATATGCATGACGTCACAGGTCAGAAAGGTCGACCAATCAGTTGACAGTAAAATGCACTAACGCTCATTAAGTGATTCATCGTCATTACTGCAAAACAAAGCTTTCTATAAGCCTACCCTAAACCAGTCAAGGGTATCAGTTCAATCAGAAACCAGTTTTGAATGAGCGCGCCAGAGCTATCTTTAGCGTCACGTGACTCAGCGACGAGGCGTAGGTAGACCGCTGTTTGCTTTGAGCTTTAGTTAAGGTTTTGACCTACTGAATGACAAAAGCCTCTCGCTGTGTCAATAAAGTTTGGCTCGGTAGAAACAGAAAAATACCGAGGTTAGTTTCATGCTATATTTTCAATGGTATAGATCTTACATGGAAAAATTCATATGAAAGTAAACCCTAGTGTTAATTGAAAGAGACGTTAATAAAAAAACTGTTAACATTAAAGCTGTTTATCATTTAAGACTCGCATTATTTTATTTAAGCATGTTCAGACACGATGTATCACGTGACTGTATCACCCGACTAAAAGGCGCGCTCTATAAAATCTCGTTTTCTCATCCTATACCTCACTTGACGCCTAGACAGCTATGTTATTCACTTTTCTCAGTCTTATTGCTTATTACCTGCAAGATCACGTCACATTACTAGAACCATGGCAACGTACAGTGAAAACACGACTGACACTTGCTCAAAAGAAGAGAGGCAAGCACGGACCGTGAAGAGTAAGAGAGTTTGTTTCATATAGGAGCTACCCGCTATATAAACCATGTGAAAAGTAGTCTGACTTCATTTGCCACATAGTCTAGCTTACCATGGAACGAAAATTATACATTCCCGATGCACAGAAGTTTATAGACTTTTTTGAGCGTCGGCGTGGGGGACAGAAAGGAGGCCAAGCTCGACCTGGTTCTCGTATCATCAGCATTAGTTCTCCAGCTGATGGAAGTGAAGACCAGAAGACCAAGAGATCACCAAAGCGAGTCAAAGCTATCAAACGCAAAGCAGAATACGACAGTCTACCTTCAGAAGACCAGAGCTCACCCAAACATTCTTTTGTAGGGAAGCCATCTCAGCCTAAAGATTTCTTTCTAGTGTAAACAAGGACTTGGCCAACTGCGCATGCGTCATAGTCTCTGTACTCATGCGCTTCATTTAAATGTAACCATCCATGAGAAAGAGCGGCTATCATTTAAGATGTCCTTTCAGTGTACTGTCTGCCTTGGTTTGCTCCCTGTAGATGTTTTTGGGGAAGATAACAGAGGATGTTTTACTTGTGTGTACTGCAAGACTAAGTTGAAGTATACTTACCACCGGTTCTTGGTTCACAGCGATAAATGTACCGTGAAAAGAAAACTATCACGTCACATTCCCTCGTGTATTTGTTACAGCCCTAAGACAGCATAAAACGCGGTCACACCAGGCTCTAGGTGTTCATTTATCTGTAACCAGCAGACAGATCACACCTATGAAAATGAAGAGAACGTCAGTGGTGAGACCCAAGAACATTTTCAGTACCGGTGATAAGGTCATAAAGCCCAGGAAACCAAAGAGTACTTTGAAGAGACAAATCAAGACGAAACAGGCTACCTCTAAAAGGAATAAGCAAAGCAAACCGACTGAACTTCACATAAAACGCATCTCGACCACACAAGGCGTTGTGAACAGGGCGAAAGCTGCCTTGAAACGACAACGGATCCGGCAAGGGTATAAAATGAAGCTTGAGAAACACTAACTCTTTATACATTCTAGGTCGCCATGACGGTGGTCACCTGTCCGGATTGTGGGAAGTCCTTTTCAAGAAAAGATGTTATGTATCGACATAGGAGGAATATACACTCGAACACAGCTACGCTGCCGCCACGCCACCGCCGCCACCCTCAGTGCATTACACTACGCCGCCGCCACCACCGCCACCGCCATCCTCAGTGCAGTACACTACGCCGCCGCCGTCGCCGCCATCCTCAGTGCAGTTCACTACTTCGCCGCCGCCGCCGCCGCCGCCGCCATCCTCAGTGCAGTACACTACGTCGCCGCCACCGCGGCCGCCGCTGCCCTCAGGGGAGGTCAAGTCATCCCTGGTGACTTCATCACTACCGCATCCGCACACATCTTCTCTAAAACGACCCTTCCAATTTGGGATACCCTCCAACGGCCTGTTGGTCGGTCCGAGTGGCTCGCGTAAGACAACCTTCATGTTCAACGTACTACGACAGGGACTGATCAAGCCCCAGCCCGACCATATCACCTGGTGTTATAATGTATGGCAACCTCTGTACGATCGTATTCTTCAAGTCTTACCCTATGTGCAGTTTGTGAAAGGACTCCCTTATAATCTCGAGGATGAACATTACTTTGATGCTCACCAACAGAACGTGTTGATCCTGGACGACTTTCTGGCTGAAGCCAAGAATGACAAGCGAATTTCTCGTCTGTTTACTCAAACCTCACATCACAAAAATGTACTGATCTTTTTACTCCTGCAAAACCTGTTCCCCAGAGGCAAGGAATCTCGTGATATTGCTCTCAATTCTCATTATGTGACTTTATTTAATTCACCCGTGGACAGACAGCAGATTAAGGTATTTGCCAGAAGAATATTCCCCGAGGACATATCTAAATTTATGAGTCTTTACGAAACAGCGATGGAAACGCCTTATGGAAACTTAACAGTGGATCTTAAACCTGCTACGAGCGAGAAGAACAGGCTACACATGAATATCTCGACATCTCACCCAGCCACCACCACAACTACAACAACAGGTCATCAGCAGGGTGGGACGTTAGTTCAAGACCACCAACGAGAGATAAAAGCGATCCCACCAGCCTTAGACAATCAGTCAGGTCGAGACCTTCTTGCTGAACAGACGTTTCTCGACAACCCCATTGAAACAGCTTCCCCTACGAGCAGTGAGGAGTCGGGACCCTTCACTATGGCTACAGCTTGCGCCGATTGTGGTGTACTCATAGACAACATGCACGATTTACAATGTCACATCAAGTCCTGGTGTCCAGCTGTTAATGACAAGGCATTGACGTCCAACAAGAGAAAACGGGTCAGATACAACAGTGAAGATTCGGATGAGGAACAGCCTGTGCAAAAAGGGAGTGGTATTGATGATTCAAAACCACTTCCTCGTTACTGGAAACCCATAAACGACATGGCAGCCGAGGAGTGGCAAAACGTGGGCCTGCAGCGTATCTGGAAGCGAGTGTACGAGCTTTATGAAGGTGACATGGCACTCAACAGGAGGAAATATAAGCGGCTGGGTCGGACGGCAGACTGGATAGACAGAAAAATGAAACAGCTTTGGGATACTAAATTGATGGACACTCTCAACAGCGTCCTCGAATTTACTCAATATTTTAAAGAAGCGCCCCTGTTTGTACCCATCTTCACCAGTCTGGATGAGATAGATCCGTCCTCAGAACAGAGCATGGTGAAGGGGAAAATCAAACGCTTTATCAATCCTAAATTGAAAGACATTCTCACTCGACTGGATAGGCCTGAATTGGACACTGACGCTGAATCGGACGTGGCTACAGATGGCAGTGCGGCTGGTGATGAGGAGAGTGATCAGGACTGATTTATTACAGAAGGCGTAGACTCATCCACTGTTAGTTCAGTCTTTACCTCTGCTGAGATAGGATGTATAAACGAAGCTTGCTTCATGTGGTGAAATCACCGAACCCACTCCAAAGACAGACCCACAAGAACGATAAGAAAAAACCTGTTTCTCTCTATGTCAAAGGGGTGATCAAGCGAGGACCGCCTGGGCGACGGATATTGGATAGGATAGAGACCAAAGGATAGAGATCAAAAGATAGATATGCATCCAAAAGAGACAATTTTATAATTCATCTACCTGTGTAAAAACCTTATATCCGGAAATAGGTGTAATCAAACGTGTTCCTTACATGTATACCCTGACTTACTGTTTGTATCATGATTTAGTTACTTAATGACTTAATGTTGTATCCTGACTTATGCCTAGATTGAATAAATATGTTAGAAGAATGTATGTGTTTGTTCTCAATGTGGATGGTATTCAAACTCGAAACAGACAGGTAGTCATAGAACATATAAAACCAAGTGAAGCAAATATTACCCGTGCTTATAGACTTACATATGATTCATATACAATCATTTCAACGATAAACCTATGGTTGTATAAAACACAAATGTAGTTGTCTGTACATAGTTGTCTATATATGAAACAAAAATATCACCCCTGTATAAGCACATTTCATGACTTGATACATCGAAAGTCATGCAATTATCATGATTAGTTTTGCTAGATCCGTCCCATGAAAGCAGGTTTCATCAGAACGCATGACCATAGGGTTGTTGCGGGCTTTCCTCTTAAATGTATACCTCCGATTGTGATCTAGAGTTTAAACAGGATGAAAAGTTTTCACTCACTCACTCACTACACTAGTCCGAACAGGAGTTTAAGATGGGACAGAGTTATATTTGTTAAAAAGGCTTATTACATTCTCACAGTAACATTACAACACATTATCTTGTAAAATGAAAATTTATTTATCACATATGAACATTACTGACTCGCTCCAACACATGTATGTTAAACCTCTCTGTCCATGAACAGTGTCTACCAAAGGTGAGGCGAGTGGAGTGTGTTGTCATGACAACGACACCTTCAATGTTTACCTTAAAGGTTATGCTGAAATTCCTCTGTATTCATGATACCCTATATTTAACACATTACAGTGCATTATTAGTTGCTTGGGATATTTCGGAGAAAATACGACCTGGACTCAAAGTCAGGGTTTTCTATTCCTTTTCCATGAGTTATTTTACTTATGTCTTTAACATATCATCAGTGTGGATATAACTCATATGGAATATTTAAAGCTCAGTAAGATAAGAACTGCTTTATATGTTTACATAACAAACTGAATTTTTAAACCTAAAATACCTAAAATATCTGTACCCATCAACGAGATTGAACCTGTACCAATTGAAACATGAATGCAATACAAAGCAAAAGTTCTCCTGTCTTCTTCTTTAGGTTTTCATTTCCATAAAATATACCTGATAGAAAAATATCCTTTTTAACTGAAGATGTGAATGAAATACGACAACTATCGGAACAAACATGAAAATTGAAATATATGTTTTGTATCAAATAGACGTTCACCAAGCAGTCTCCCCTTAAGTTAGCACGTTACGGGTGAATGATTCGTCAACAGAGCAATGGACGTTGTCCTCGCGAGGTCAGATCCTAAAAAGCAAATAAGACACGCTTTCATAACTTCTGCTATATTTGTCCAATGGGATGTGAGGAATATATACTTGGATGGCGAGCAAATACTGGTTGTGTGTGTCGTTTGAAACTGAATCATCTTACCAGTTTAACACCTTCATTAATATGAATGGAGAGGGGTATCTGCCTCGTTATAGTGCATAGACCCAAGTCTAGGTATGAAAACTGGTCAAGCAAACATGACAAGCCGAGATGGACTTTCGCTTACTCCCTCTCTTCTATGTGGTAAACTTTCAGCCTTCACGAATACGTTTTGGACTCATCGACCGTCTATTGATATTTCACGAGTCTATATTGACAGAGTTGAGTCTATATTGACAGAGTTGAGTCTATATTGACAGAGTTGAGTCTATATTGACAGAGAAGAGTCTATATTGACAGAGAAGAGTCTATATTGACAGAGAAGAGTCTATATTGACAGAGTTGAGTCTATATTGATAGAGTTGAGTCAATATTGATAGAGTTGAGTCAATATTCATACTCGCAAGTTTCACTCCCTTTGATCTATCATTCTTTTATCCTAAAGCAAATAAAACCCATTGAAATCGGGAGGGAAGTCTTTTGTGTGGCTGCAGATCCTTGGTTTCTATCTACTAAGGTCTTCAGAGAAATGTTTGAAATGATACCTTCACACGTTAACCCCATCCATTCAGGCCTGCAGGTACATCTCCCTGTATCTTTGGAACACACATCAGAGCACCCGGAACTACACCAAGAATAACAGTCATGTCCGTAGAATCCATCACTGCATTCTGAAAATATCATATCACATTTATCACATAAGGAAATGTAAACTAGCATTGTAAAAAAGAATTTCATTGTTTACCTTAAGATAAATTTTCTATATTGAAACATTTTTGCAGATTACCGCGATGACATGACGTAAACCAGTGATATTTGGTGGCGTTTTGGAGACAAACCCTGAAAGGGATGCCTTACAATAAAAGACAAATTGCTTTAAGAAAACAGTTTACATCTGTAGGTATTAGAGACATTTTATAAGAGAAACAGTTAAATATTGATACTCAACCTGTGCGGAGATGTAAATAAATTGAAACTGTTAATTGCAACTGATTTTGTCACCTCTAATTGTGTTTTGAATGATGATTTTTTTTATCACTTATTTTCTGTTTGTAGGCACCACAATGCAACTGACCTATTCATTTTCTTCATTATAAAAATAGTTATCGATTAGACATGGTATACACAACTTACAATGGTGGTTACAAATTATGTGAAAAAACTGTTACATGATGACCAGAAGGAAATAAAGGAGATAGATAATGAATTTGATTTGTAAACATCTTTCAACATTGGTTCTGAAAAAAAAAGATCTTTATCACGTGTCACGTCTATTCAAGTAAGATAAGATTCCCTATCAGATATATGTTTAAATTGTACCATGATCACAATTTGATTCCGTCCACCCAGGCCTGCAGGTACATCTCCCTGTATCTTTGGAACACACGTCAGAGCACCCGGAACTACATCGAGATGAACAATTCTGTCCGTAGTATCCATCACCGCATTCTGAAAATAACGACATAATTATATAATTCTTTCAGGAAATAATAACTTCTCAGCAAAACAATTAGAAAATGTCTGCACATTATTTACGCTGTGGTATGAAAGTATTTTATATTTGAAGTATTTGTAATAATCTGCTGCTCTAGGCTATGCGTAAGGCTGTAGGTGAGAATAATTATGATTAATAATTGGGAACAAGAAGACATGGTCATTAACATCCCCTGTCAAATAAGTTTTCATTAAAGCTCCGAATATTTTCCTAAATGGGTTGTAACTCTGTAATAAGTAATTGCATTTACCTCATGTTTGAACTCCATCAAGGAATTGATACCCTAAAGACACTGCAAATTTTGTTATTCTATCTTAAATAGTTTTTGAGAAAAATCGTCCCCCTTGAGGACTCACTCGAACAGAGTCCAAAAACACGAAACAAAGGGCAACGACTCCGTAAAAAAGGATTTAACGGTTTTGATTTTCGAACTCCATCAAGTAACTGATACCCTGAAGACCCACAGCAAATTTGGTTGCCCTGTCTTTTATAGTTTCTAAGAAATGCTGTCCCCTTTAACTCAGACGGACGGACACACGGACGGATGGACACACGGACGCACGCACGGAGCCCAAACCTTGTACCCCCTTCTATTTCGTTCTGGGGGGGGGGGGGGGGGGGGATAAATTATATGGTATGATGTAGCTAGTTAAGAGTGTGTTTCGTAATGATGTATGCTATGAAGAAACAATATGTTTTGCTTTGAAATGACAAGATATGATTAATATGAAGTGAATTTTTCAAAAAGAACATTCGTTTACTGGACAAACTGGTGTTTTGAAGAAAAATATATATAAATTGATATCGTGTGAACATGAATACATAATTTCACTCTTTAGGAACATATAGTTTTGATTTTGTTGCTGTTGAAACACACATTGGGTGCCAAAATCGTAATTTAAAAATGTGTTTTAAATTCATGTCCTGAAATTATATTTAGAATTGATAAACTTTAATGAGTAGGTTAGACAACAGTGTTGTCGATATGATGTCATTTTACATTGATTTGATGACGAGTAAATGCTGTAGGACGTTTTCAACAAAATAAAGTGATCAATGCCTCTCTGCTATCCCGCTTAGATTTTTGAAAAGCTTGTTTTTCTCAAACATGTACAGATACAGTTTCAAAAACATAAATCAAAGTATAAAGTTGGCCTTAAACAACAAGAAACCTCATAATTTTTCCCATGTTAATTGGTAAATATGTACAGAAAACATTGTCAACTTAAAAAAACACCAACAACGTTTTCATCGGTCCTCTAATAACAAAGATATCGCCCTTCAAAGCGCGCAAATTTGAGGCTTCTCAATTTGACAGTCTGAAAAGGGATTCTACCGGGTGAACGATATTGCCTTTACTGCGCATGCGAGAAAGAGCGATGTGATGTGGCAGGTTATAATTGGCTGAGAGAAGTTTTACAGATTGTGTATTATAACATCATATACATAACGGAAATGGGCCTAATCAATGTAAATATAACAGACAATGGTGGTAAATAAACAGAATAAACATGTTTTAGCACGATTTAGAAGCTTCATCTGTCCGGCAATAAAACAGAGTAGTAATTAAACAGTTATCGCACATCGTAACTGATTGTGTAATTGCAGGCCTAGGGAGTCGCGCTTGGGATATTTCACACTCTTTGACAATGTTGTTACAAGAATTAGGGGATGTTGTTTTAGAGATCAAGCATGTCTGCCCATCTATGACACGCCCAGTTGTCAAAGCACTAGTCATCCATTGGTCAACAATAAGACACTAGATCCAATCAAAAATTGAACATTTAGAATTTATCATATGCATTGCATCTGTCTTGAGATGAACACATTCAGTACACATGAGATGGAGTATTTTGCGTTTACAGCGACTTCAATAAGGTAGGCTTTGGTCACATGATATGTAAACTAAACTTTGTGCATTCAAACTTATATGTATACATATTTGTTATTTCAGGCAGTTGTATGCGTTAGAAGTTTACAAATATTTAAAATTTGAAATAACATTATCTCAAACAAAGATATAGAAGGGTATTTATTTTACGCTGATGAGTTGTCTCTTTGTAAACTAACATTGTTTCTTTATTTGATTGAGAAACGCTCAAGACATGTTGAAACATGGTGTCAAAAGGTGTATCAAATTGTATTGCGAACTTAATACTCAATGACTCTCTTTCCGAATATTTCGTAGTGTGTATATAGCAAAACCTCATTCAGATTATATAAAATTACTTCAGGATTATTCATAAATTCCTTAAAACATTTCACAAACTTGTTTAATTTGTCTTCAATTTTATCTGGCCACTCATCACAAAATGTAAACTTAGAACTAGTAAATTCAAAACATAACTATACCGTTATATCTAAGAGATTTTCAAAACATAATTGAATATTAAGATTTTGCCTTGATGAAATATCCTTATGTTTATACCATTAATATATAATATATATTAATATATAACCTAAGCATTTAATTGCTTTGTTGTATGTTTTCGAAAATCGTTGTTTCAATACTGTCACTGTATATGATATGTGTACTGATCTGTCAATGTTTACGTTACGTCACTATTTTGTTAGGGAGCGGCATAAATATAAAAATATACCCCGTTTCTTTTTTAAAAATGGATATGCGAAACATAGTTCTTTGACAGGGCTATGACATACCCTGTAGTCTCATTGTTGAATTGACTTTAGATCCCTCTGTAGAAGCCGTGATTAAGCTATCAACAGTCAAAAAGATTCAACCAAAATTAGTAAATGTCTTCATTATATGTCTCACTAACTAACCGTCATACTGGAAAATTGTTTTCTGTGTTTGTATAGTAATTATACGCCAAGTAAGTAAGTGACCGCTTGACCCAATACTGTAAACAATAGCAATAGCCTGACCAGTTTTGCGAGAAAGGGCGATGTGATGTGGCAGGTTATGATTGGCTGAGAGAAGTTTTACAGACTGAAAATATGATGTTTGTTTTCAAAGTCATTAAATGACTATTTTGCGCATGTTTTTGAACAAACAAAATATCGATGTTATCTCAAGATATCTTTATGTATCCATTTCTGCATTGTGTACCCCCTCGGGGTTACATGTTGTTTAAGGGAATATTTGTAACTTTGATTCTGTCTTAATAATCACCCGTGGATTAAGTCATCTTGAGACTTGGTTGTTAGCGTTTCTATTAACACTAGTTAACTGATGTTTTATGCATTTGACAAATATGAAAGTATTTGCTAAATGTACTTAAATAAATATTAAATAAATATTAAATAAATATTAAATAAATATTAAATAAATATTAAATAAATATTAAATAAATATTGATTGAGTGCATGGAAAAGCAAATATTAATGTTACCATCGCACAGACTTCCTGTCCATCCGGTTGTACACTCGCAGGAACGATTCAGCACATCGCATGTGTCCGGTTTACACCCGTTTGAACATTCAGTGCAGTTCATGCTTTCAGAGGGACAAGCTGTTGTGGGAACAAAAAGGGCATACATTGACAATATACATTCTCTCTGTTACTGAAGAACGCCATTGGAGACAGCCGGAAGTCGTTTTGGATAACTCATCAGATATTGTTTTCAAAGCCGGGACCTCTATGTTGTCAAGTATACCTTTACAAGTTGAGCTACCGAGGATCCATACCATTTAATGTACATTTTGTTGTTTCATGTCTGTATTATTATTTTCCCCTATAAATATATGTTGATATTGTAATGAAATAGTTTTTAATGTAAGGAATCAAGTTTTTAGTTCTAAAAACCTAACCTATTGTAAGTTTTCTGAATGTTTATTTTCATCAAGACACATTTAACCCGCAAAAGTTACCACTAAAACGTTTATAATATAATCGTATCTTAACAAATTTATTTGAGGCGGAGAATAAGTGCTCCGAGTGACTGTAAGCCAAATAATAACCCAAGGGCTCGGGTTATTGAAATATCCTGTGTCCGGGCTACGCCCTCGCAAGGTTTTTTCCCATAACCCCTCGTTACCGGGTTTTTGTTTACTATTTATTTATCTTTTAAACATCCGCGAATCTGACAATAAACAATCGTTTGCAAGAGATTTATTTCACCCCTCTTACCTCCGTTGTTATGCAACAGTTTGGCTGAATTACATTATTTGTTCACTTACCTTAGCATAAATATGCGAGTATCATTGGGATGCTAATACATTGTAGCATTGGAAAAGAATTCGAATATGTTGAAAGTTTCGTTACTGAAGTTTAGGCTTATATTGACAATTGACTTTTTACTAATACAGAATGTTTGAGTAATGTCATTTCTGCTCAAACAAAACACAAAATATATGATATTTTACTAGATACACATGTCAAGCAAGTGAACCTACTAAGGGTGGCTTCACACTGTTGACCAACGACAGAAACACGAATTAGAAAATTTGAAATTTATACGATTTGACCAGAATATGGGTAAAAAACAGTCGTCATCGGAGGCACTCAGAATAAAGACAGAAAGAAACACGATGTTGAAAGAATGAAGCACGGCCACAAAACGAATTAAATGCGAATGGGTACGAGATCGTAAAGAAAATTTAGTTTCGGTCGATTTCGATTGGCCAGAATTGATAACAGTTGGTATTGATTTGAACTTATGCCCATGCTATGGTGGCTACGTGATTAAGCTATCAGTGGTATGCAATCGAGTCTAAGAGCGGTTGTGTGGCACAAAGTAAAATAACCAGCCATGTTGTTAGATTATAATCTGTTGCCTCTTGGAACATATTGAGGCAATGGTCCTATGATATAATTTTCAGCTAACTTGCTAGAAAACAATCGTTAACAATTGGAAATGATTCAAAGCGTTCGAACTCAGCCTTTACGAAGTCTGCACGAAGACAACACATTGGTGCAATCGTGTCTCCATCTTCGTACAACAATAGCTACGAATTCGTTCTTGGTGCATTCGTGTCTCCATCTTCGTACAACAATAGCTACGAATCCTTGTCCTCATTGTAAAAGCAGCTGGAAATAATGGAATTCCTCTGGTGACCTATTTGCCAGGGGAACATCCTGGCATTTCTCATGCCATGTAGCCTATGACAATTCGAATGATATCGACAAATTTGCCTTGAAATGCCTCAGGCAAAAACTTGCTTTTCGGTATATTTTGCAGCAGGTGCATCATGGGTCATAGATATTTCCCAGCAAACATGTCATAACTGGGCCAGTGCTGGCCCTTTACTGGCTGATACAGGCATCCATAACTGGCCCAATTCAGGCATCCAGTACTGGCCCTGTACCAACTTGCACATTGGCGCGGTACTGGCCCAGTACTGGCTTACTGTATTGGCCCAGTACCGGGCCAGAATCAGGCCATTATTGAAACTGTATACTTTTGTATACTGGCCCAATTTAGGTTAGCCATTAACGTCCCTTTAACGGACCAGTACTGGGCCAGTATCATTCCAGAACTAGAACGATACCAAGCCAGTACTGGCTGATTTAAGTTCAACCATTACTTTCCCGGTACCTTTACATATGTACACAATAAACATTATAGTATCAAATTATTTATTAATGGTACACACTATACATAGCATTTTATAATACTAAAGAAGTCAAATTATTAAATAATTCGGATTTTTGATTACTCATCCCTTTGTTTAATTGCTGATATGTTATGTAAACATGGAGCAATAGCAGTAATTTAGGAACATCTGTACTCTTCCAAATCTGACGTTAACACTTGATTGTCAAAAGAACTATCAAAACTATTGACTTGAAACATAAAAATATGTCTTACAAAACAAAAATAAGGTTAGACAGACATTACAGACTGTATTAGAGATTCATTAAAATCAAGTAAAATCATCTGAAATGTTTTAACTTTAACTTACATTTAAAGGATACCTGAATGTTGTCTTCCCCTGTAAACTCTCAAATGCAGACGACAGTTTTAATTTATACCCAGAATTCCCTAACAGGAAATGGCATGCCAGAATTTGGCCAGTACTGAACCGGTACTGGGCCATTATGGAACCACATACTGGGCCAGTTCTGGGCCAGTGCTGGCCCTTTTAAGATATCCCATAATGCTTATGGACAGGAAGTGTTATGCCTCTACTGGGCCAGTACTGGACCAGTACAGTTGTCCAGTACCGTATTGCCAGTACTGGGCCATTACAGTTCTGCCATAAGTGGCCCGATTCAGGAAAGCAGATACTGGACCAGTACTGGTTCTGTACCGTTTGCCTGTATGCCTTTATCAACTTTATCAGCCAGTATGAAACCAGTACTGGCCCAGTAACGTCATGTTTGCTGGGTTGTGTCAAAATGTCAAATATATTTAGATACCTGTAACTTGACGTCAAGTTATCTCTTTAGAAATTTTATAGAAATTAAATTTGGGTTTGATTTATTTCCATATCTATACGATGGAAAGATTTTGAAAACATAGATAGAAAATGGTCACCAAATCTGTTATATTTGTATGGGTTTCTTACACAATAGTCTGTACATTATAGTGAATCCACTCGCAGTATCACTGCCATCTGAACTAAACTGTATGTCCAAGGTTCCAGCGAATGGATCTGAAAGAAACAAAAATAAAAGGCATTTAAAAGAATAGGATATTCCATCATGAGATCAGGGAAATCTACACGCATTTATTCTTTAAGAAGAAAGATGAGCTGTTCATTTGTAC
This sequence comes from Steromphala cineraria, assembly GCA_916613615.1. Lineage (NCBI taxonomy): Eukaryota > Metazoa > Mollusca > Gastropoda > Trochida > Trochidae > Steromphala > Steromphala cineraria. The sequence goes on along the minus strand of OU744723.1, from coordinate 25,744,497 downwards.
AACAGTCAAATTAATTCTATCTAATTTAAAAATGTGTAACAATTAAACAGTCACTAAGAAATTAGTTAACAATATAACGAGTTTAAAATAGACACCAGCTCAATTATACATATATCATAAACAACTTACAAAATACTTTCGTTGCATTCATTTCACTCCCAGAAAATGTTCTTCTGCCAATGGTAAGATGGTCATGGAAGTCTTCAGTTTCAAAAGCAACAAACGTGAACTCAATCCTATTCATGGTTGGACGTCCATTGATTGTATATGCGCATCGAGCATTATGTGGATAGGTTGTTGTGCCTGGAACTACAGGGCTGCGGATTTCTCCAACATCTGTTGTATAGGTTGTATTGCATCCATCTGCAAACATAATAAGACACAATTACAGGCAACAAACATTTCAAAACATACATATGAGAACTCATGAACATTATTGACTCTGTGTATATTGAAATTAATGAGGTATTTGGTAGATATAAAGAGGTAACTGATAGAGCTTGTATTACTGATCAAAGTTTTTTAAACAATATAGAGGCAATGTTCAAGAAGGTTATCTATATAATAATATATATATAATATTTCATCTTGGTCGTAGTTGGTGACAAACCCTCTGCATGTAGGTTTATTGAAAGAATTCATATTTGTTTCAGGAAATGCAGCCACTCTTCCTTAAGCCTTATTATATGTGCATATACCGCAAGGGTTTAAGGGTGAAAGGGCAGTGAACGGGAAATTTTATTGATTTCCTGATTTATCTGTAACAAATTAAGTTTGTCTTACAACTTCAAGGTTTTCAGGACCAACAGTAGCTACTTTTAACCCCAAGTATGCCAGACTGTAGTGGACCACGACAAGGGTTACGTGATTTAATGCCCTCATAAAGGAGAAGACTTGAAGGCGGTCGGATGGGACTTTCAAGATAGATTTATTATATCTCATGATGTTTGGAAAACATGTTTTTCTTTGAAAAGAACAAAACAGTTATCCCAACTACAAGTTTTTTCCTCGACTGTTATGCTTACCCTTGTAGATGTTAACTACAAGTTTTTTTTATGGATTAACGTTTTGAAAATGGACCCCGGGTATTAAATGAAGGAGTGCATTGAGGATGAGACTATTAAAATCCAAAGCCCAGATGGTTATTTCATGTTTGGAGATGACCCCTTCGCCCTTTTGCAAGTATCTGAAGAAGTCTTACTTCACCAGAGGTCTGACAAACGGAGAAATAGTAACCAACTGCCGGCTTTCAAGACCTCAGATGACAGATTTTACTGACCACTTTTTAACAAGGGCCTGAGGTTTTGAGAACAATTGTTGAATCAGCAGTTACATAACATCAAGACGCCCAGATATATTGGAGCAGATGATGTAGTCGTAATTGTGTTGATGATGATAACCCTGTTCAATCAAGATTTCGCTATACACATTGTTTTACCATCCCCCGAATTCAATAACGGATTCCGTTTCAAACAGCCCATAAACATAAAGCCAGTTAAATGATAGCGAAACATTGATTAGAGCACTTTAATATAGCTAACATAGATGTATATATCAAATAAATATACCTGAGAGTTACCAACGGGTATCAATATCCGATATTAATGAAATGAAGGGAAGGCTATAATTGGACGTTAAGAAGTGCGGTAACAGAATATAGTACGTAATGAAATAAAAGCAATTTGAATGTTTATAGAAATAGGGTCAGATAGGAAGGTACTCTCTAGGAATGCCCGGCGCTTACTCTAGAATTAATCGGAAATTTTTTTTGATTTGGAATTATACACGTTTTGATATACTTTGATTCAAAGTCCTTCTTCGAATAAATACCATCACGAAATACCACATTTTTGACAAATCACAAACATAAGGTTTGCATACCTGATTTCGAACCCTGCACCATTCGCTTACTAAACTGGCGCCTTTGACAACTCGGCTATAAAGGCCCACGAGAACAATGTTGTATTTTCCTCAGTGACAATCATGTAAACTTCACGAGGCAGATAGTGCATGCAGCTCACGTGCACGGCGTGAGAAGCGAGCGCAAACCACGTGCAGGGCGCGGGTGTGCTCTCTTCATAGCAGTTGAATTCCAAGAAAAAATACATTGAAACCATAAAAGTACCCAATATAAAAATTATGTCTTTATTATATCTTTTATCGGTTCATAAGTTAAATCAAAACCTCCCCCTCGGTTTTGTTTGATAATGTAAGCCCTGTCGGCCCTTCCCAATTTCCATCTGCCGCGAGCTTACATTATCAAACAAAACCTCCTGCTCGGTTTTGATCCTTAATATATCAAATAGAGCCAGGATTGTTGCAGATAACCTCCAACAGCAGAATATCACCACTTTACCAGGGCCGAGCCTGGCCCAAATTGGAAACATTCGTGGGAACTCTGATTTTTTACCCCAGATATGATTTTGCACTTGTTACGGAATAACTCTGTTCCAAGAGAATTCTAAAGGAATGGCATAAATTATTGCACCTTTCATGAATTTCTATTCATCTTTTGTTTCATCCTTTGCCTTATCCTTTGCACGTTATGACTTATGAAAATCTCGGACGTTTTTTATAGTACATGTATACCCTTTAGGAAACGAATGTCACACTGTCAAATCTGTATTAGTTTTATACTATTTACATGACACATTTCCGAATGCTATCATTTATTTCACTACAGATTCAAAATATATCTGAGTCATACACACTATACCTGGCTAAAATCTGTGATTTACACAGCATATTAATTTGAGCAAACGTGGAAGGGATAAATTGAGACACTTAAATTCCCCACATAGCTTTCATTACTTATTCACCCTAATTTACACTCGAAATGTTTCTTTTGAGAGAGCCGAGGATATTCACCGACTTAAATTACACTTAACTCAATGCCTATTCAAGAAAATGAATTTTATATTCATAAATTTGAAATTTCAAGTGAAAAACCTGATTTGAAATACAACACTCCATTACCGAGAATTAATAGAGCGAGGGAAAAATAGGCTGACGTCACAAGTCAGACAGACAGACAGACAGACATACAGACAGACTTTACATCAAAGGAGACGTAAAACAGATACAAGAGTAATTAAACAATACCCTAGATCATATCCCCCACCCTTGTTAAATCATGGATGCATCACTGCACCGTTTTAAATACTACCACCGGTATTTTGGAATGAAGATCGAGAAACTTGTATATAGGATTCAATGTATCAACTTTTCAAAGAGATATAACCTCACACTACTCATTGCCAGCATTTATCGATTCGGGTGATATTAATTACTACTGATCCTGGTCTTGCAAGTTGTTGTGACAGACAATGGAAATACACTCTCACAAAAAAGAAACGCATAACTGAAATGTGTTTTTCAAAGTGGACTAATTTAATTATTAAGGCTTAAAATCAATACAGATGTTATTGGTAACTGTTATTATAGTCTTTAAAATATATCATTGTACACGAACACACCATTTGGTGAACTGTCGCCAAAATACGACACCTTGAATTGAAACTGTGAAAAGGTGCATGGATAAAAATATGTAAGCATGCTGCACGTGCAAATACGGGTATTAAAGCTCAACACCAGTGGGTATATAAACCTGGGTGTCTCGTTGCGAATCACTTTCTGATATTATTTTTATGCGAACACCAATATGCCAAGACTGAATGAAGACCGACGAAATCAAGCCATCGGACGCCTGGAAGCTGGAGAAAGTCAGTTATCAGTTGCCAGGGACTTAAATGTTAGTCAGAGTACAATTTCCCGCCTCTGTCACCGTTATAGACTACACAACTCCACGAGAGATCGACCCAGATCTGGACGACCAAGGGCGACAACTCCAGCGCAGGACCGCTTCATTCGGGTGTTCCATCTTCGAAACAGGACAGTCACTGCAACATATACGGCCAACCACGTTCCTGGACTACGTAGAGTCTCAGCGCAGACCATCATAAATCGGCTTCGAGAGCATGGGATACGTCCAAGACGGCCACATACAGCGCCTGCCCTGCTTCGTCATCATCGCCGTGCCCGCCTGCAATGGTGCAGAAACGTTTGACGATGGACTCTATTGCAACTGGCGAAGAATATGGTTCAGTGACGAGTCACGGTGTATGCTTTTCCGCCATGATGGTAGGACGCGTGTTTACCGACGGAGAAATGAACGTTATGCACGACACTGCATCCTTCCACTTGACAGATACGCCGGAGGAAGCGTCATGATGTGGGCATACATATCCATGAATGCTAGGACGAATCTGGTGCGTGTACAGGAAAATTTGACAGCTGTCCGCTACCGTGACGAAATTCTCCAACATCACCTTCATTTTTCAGCAGGACAACGCTAGGCCGCACACTGCACGTCTCACCACCGACTATCTCACCAATAACAACGTGAATGTGCTGCCATGGCCATCGAAATCGCCAGATCTCAACCCCATTGAGAATTTATGGGATCTCCTTGACAGACGTGTACGACGTCGACAGCCTGAACCACAGACACTTCAACAGCTGAGTGACGCATTGCAGGATGAGTGGAGAAGGATCCCACAGCATCAGATTCGTCGACTTATTCAATCTATGCCCAGGCGGTGCCAAGCAGTGATCGATGCGCGTGGTGGTAACACCAGGTACTGACTTTGAAAATGTGTCGTCAGAGACACAGACGTTCACCAGTGCACATCATGACTTTATCTGGTAGTGGGAACATACACCTAACTCTGTGCCAACTTTGGATTTTGAATGTGCATAAGTTTTTATGTAATCGTGAATATTAAAACATGTAAATCAACACTGATTTTTCTGTTATGCGTTTCTTTTTTGGGAGAGTGTATCTTGAGCAACTTTAAAAATCTAGACCAGTAAAAAGTGTACTTCTTAGACATCGACTTGGCAGAGTGTGTTGTAGTCAACACCTCCTTAAAAAAGGAATAAAAAGATAGATTACATATGTGCAGTGGCTGAAACAATTCACACATTGATACTTAACATATAGCTTATCTACTTGAAATTTTTCTTCTGACTGCTTTGGTAAGTTTCCAAAACCATGTCTTTCAAATTGATGCGCGTCTCTGGTCGATTTCAAATCATCATCGCGACCTTTCTTCTTTCGTATTTTGAATGTGCGAATACAATAATCATTAGCTGGTACTTTTCATCAAGGATTGGTACCTATTATCACCATTAAGGCATATTTGACAAATAATTTGTTGAACATACTGTAGGCAACTAAATGTTCAACACTTATTATTTATTTGATATTATTGAATAATTATCATTATTACTTACGAGGGAAATCAAATCATGTGAGCCCCAAATACAAAACATCACGATTTTATCATGACAGAAATTCAGAATGACAGAATATTTGTGCTAATGGCATACTATGTTTATGACAATTGTGTCTACATACCAGTATTTTCTCGCTTACGCTCTTGGCATACTATGTTTATGACAATTGTGTCTACATATCAGTATCTTCCTCGCTTACTCAGGCATACTATCTTTACGACACATGTGTCTAAATATAAGGATCCTGTCGCTTACGCTCATGGCAAACTATGTTGACGACACTTGTGTCTACATGTACATATCAGTATCTTCCTCGTTTACGCTCATACTATGTGTAGGACACGTATGTCTACATATCAGTATCTTCCTCGTTTACGCTCATGGCATACTATGTTGACAACACTTGTGTCTACATATCAGTGTCTTTCTCGCTTATGCTCCTGAAAGAATATTTCCATCAAATAGTATGTTCAATTTTATCATCAATACAACATTATTACACCATCGAATCAAAATTGAATGCAAGATAATGTATGTGCTTTAAATCTTCGCTGTTCTACAATTATCAAATTTATGACTTTTTAAATGTATTTTCCCACAAAAAGTTTCCTTTTTTTCATTGAACAATTAGATTAATGATTTGGTTTTTTTTGCCTTTTATTGATTTGCATTCTTTTAACACAAAAATCATAATTACTTCATCTGACTGGGTAACTGATATCCGAACTAAACATTTATTATTCAAAATGCCTGGTGTCAAAGTGTCACCATACAGGGTTTTTTTACCAAGAAGGTTCAAACCCTGCAAAACTCTATGAATGCACTTCTCGGTCATTTTGGGTGGCTGCCAGACTACATCCAATCTAGTTAAAACTAGATGTATGTATACGTTACGTGAGGACTTAGGGGATGTATACATTACAGCTAGTTTTAACTAGCTTGGAATACACCATAGGTCCCACCAAAAAACTGTCATTTACTTCTTAAACTTAAGTATTTTGCATCGTCTTTCAACTTTGTTGAAAGTAGTATATCTATGTCAATCTTGTTTGTATGAGATGAGACATTAATAAACAAATTCTCTCTCTCGCTCTCACTCAACTTAATTTCCAGATTGTGCAGGACGGTCTGCGTGTCTGACTATTCATTAATAACATATCATCTTTTGTATGAAAGACAGATAAGTGTTCACATATTAATGCTACAAATTGATATTGGTCTCAAAATAATTTTAAAGGTTATGATTGAAGGTAAAATCAAAACACTTTCAGCACTGAATGATTTGGATTTGTTAAAGCAGCGAGAGCTAAACTTCATAGCGCTCCTGGAGGAATGTAAGAAAACAAGTTACAGACAGACAGATAGTTTATTCAGTCTCACCTCTTATATACATAAAATATCTAAACAATGATACATTGTTAAAAGCCACTAAGCCCCGTTTATATTTGCGGTTACCCCCGGGGGTAAAGGCAATTTTTTGCCCCAGGGGGGTAAATTTCGTCATGTAAACGCAATTTTTAAGAGGGGTATACTTACCCCCGGGGGCAAAGTGCGAAATATTTACCCCTGGTCTGGAAGTAGGGTAAATCAGATACCCTCGGGGGTATAAATACCCCTGGGGGCAAACCTGTCATGTAAACACTTTACTTTGTATACCCCAGGGGGCAAAACTGAATATCCTTATAAAAGTCAATATATGAAGAGAAAATAATGCCCCTAGGTATTGCAATTTCATTTCATATAAACGCAATGCAATATTTGGCTTTTGCCCCTGGGGGCAAATTTACCGCCGGGGGTATAATACCCCCAAGGGTAAATGTGCGGCATGTAAACCCAGCTAAGAGACTAATCGTCGTAAAATGACGCGTAAAATGAACAACAGTTTATAAATACATAGGATGAAGTAGAAGAGTACATATGGATTAAAGTACATATAACGTTTAATGATAAACGTGTTAAAATATAAATGTAAATAAAAAGAAATATGATACATTGAATTACATCAATATGGGAAATTACAGGAAAATAAATTATCGTATAACTCACAGCAGAAAGGTCACAGTAAAAAGTCACAAACTATATCATAAAAGTGCTGATCAAAGGTATTTATACAATATCACACAAGATTAATTGTGTTTGCTTTGTGCTGACAAAAAAAATAGATGGTGTTAAGTAGCTTAGTATGACCTACGATTGTAAGGTGGTTCTGTTAGTGCCCTGATTTATGGCGTATCAATTACATCAATCCAATTAAGAAAGCGGATAGCGATCCACGCGATCCCGCGGTATTTCATTGCTTTCAGTTCCCTGTAAGATTTACTCTGATATCCTTAATTCCAGGCTAAGTCAGTGGTTAGAGACCCATGATGTTTAAGTTGAAGAACAAAACGGTTTTCGGGCTAAGCACAGCACTCAAGATCATATATATAGTTTATATTCTATCATTAATAATCGGAAGACTAAAAAGAAATCAACGTTTGTATGTTTTATTGATGCTTTAAAAGCGTTTGATAAAGTTAATCGTCAGTGCCTTTGGTATAAGCTGCAACAGCTTGGTATAAGGGGTAGATTTCTACATGTAGTTAAATCTATGTACGAAAGCACCTTTGCTCGGGTACGTGTTAACGATAGCTTCACAGATACATTTGGTGTTAATTCTGGGGTAAGACAGGGCTGTGTGATGTTTCCAACCTTGTTTTCCATTTATGTAAATGATCTTGCAATGGATATCAATAATTTGCACTGTGGTATAGATATAGATGGTTCTATGCTTAGTTTATTGTTGTACGCTGATGACGCTGATGCCCCAGATGAGTTGTCGTTGCAATGTATGCTTGACTGTGTCGACGTTGGTGCGAGCGATGGAAGTAAAACTAAGGTAGTCCATTATCGCCCCCTCTCTGTTAAACGTTCAGTATCTAATTTTATTATTGGCAGTAATAATATTGAATACTCTCATGCTTACAAATATTTGGGGGTTTGGTTTCAGGAATTTTTTGATTTAAATTTCACAGCTAGAGAAATTGCTAAATCTGCAAGTCGTGCACTGGGTAGTATTATTTGCAAATTTAAAGCTGTCGGAGGATTTTCCTTCGAGGTTTATAATACTTTGTATAAAAATTTGGTTCTACCTATTTTATCATACAGAGCAGCAATATGGGGTACTAGGCAGTTTAATATTATCAATTCTGTCCAGAATCGGGCGTGTAGATTCTTCCTTGGTGTCGGTTGTAAAACTCCAAATTTAGCTGTTCGTGGAGAGATGGGCTGGGTTTTGCCTTTTACAAATCAAAAAATCGAAATTTTGTCGTTTTGGAGCAGGCTTAAAAAATGGATCGTTCTAGATTACCAAGTTTGATATTTAGATGGTCGGGCCAATACCCAAAATCATGAAATAATACAGTCATGAAATATTTTGATAATATTAATCTGCCTTTCGATCTAAATAATATTTCAGCAATTGACTTTGCCTATATCAGAATTTGGATGAGGTCCCTTGATAGCCAATGTTGGTACAATGATTTATTTAACGATAAAGGTCAACAGAATGGTAATAAATTACGTACTTATAGATTATTTAAGAAACTTTTGACACCAGAATTTCATGTTATTACTTTGTTAACAATATCTCAACGTAGTGTACTGAGTAAGCTGCGCTGCGGCACATTACCACTGGAGATAGAAGTCGGCAGGTATACCCGCCCCAAAACACCTTTAGAAAAAAGGATTTGTAAGTTTTGCAGAAACAATGTAATTGAAGATGAGATACATTTTCTTGTTGATTGTGGCTTTTATTCTGATCTAAGGTTTAATGTATGGCAGGATATTTCCTGCGTCAATCCTTTATTCACACAGTTGTCCTCAACAGCTCAGTTTGTATTCTTATTACGTAATGAGCGGTTTGTTAAGCCTCTTGCCGCTCTATTAATAAAAATGTATAATAGACGTAAGCATGCCATTTGCTTCAATAATACCATTTAAAATAGAATCACATAAATCACAAAAACTCTTGTAAATGTTTGTATTGTTATGTACATTATCATATATATATAAATGTGACTCATTTTAGACATTCTTGTGTCTCATAGGCCTTTTGGCCGGGTGGTACGCCTATTCTAACATGTTTTTTACAACGTCCGAATCAGACCATGTACCACGTGACACATAAATAAAATATTTTTCTTCTTCTTTTTTCTTCTGTTAATTAGTAATTCCCACATCAATGCGTTTATTTGCTTAGAAGAGTGAGAAGAATCCTCTGTATTTTCAGGTATTTATTTATTCTTCAAATGTTTTTTTCATAGATTTATTCATTTTAACGTTGCTTTCATTTCCTGAAAAAATATTTTACGTATTTTATTTCATAGTTCCATTAAATCATTAAATGCTGCCTATATCAATCGACCAGTAAAATGGAAAGACTCTCACCTACGGTCTACATCGTCGCTAAAAATGACCAATTGTAGTGTGTCCTTTGTGCTATCAATTAGAAGTGTTAAATCAATGCGAACCGTGACATACTCAAAATGGACAAATATGTAGGTTTTGGTTTAGATCTAATGAAAAAATATGCTCTTGCTCTTATTGATGAGTTATAAAACTGTTGTGACATTTTCACTGTGATTTACAAAATTGCTTTACAACATACATGTTTATGTGACATTTTATTTTGATTTGTAATGCAAAAAGTTGATATGAACAAGCAAGAATAAATTCATGATCGTATGCGTTTAATTTCCTCCAAAACGTGATATGGTGTTACTGTTAAAATAGCTAATGTTCTTATTATGATATTATCGATTGGCGACAATCCGTAGAATCGCATTCTTCTATATGTTTAGTTGAAGCTAAACTTAAAGATATCTTTCAGTTCAGTAAAACATGACATTCATCTTCTATAAAATCAGAACAATGTAAACAGAATCTTTCATTCACCTCTGTGCTATCATATCGTCCCGTTTCAATGCGTAAAGGGGCAGTACCACATCTAAAATTGGCAAGGGCTCGTCTGTAAACCGAGGCATAAAACATGTCACATACATACAATGAAGGTGAAGGTCAATGCGGCAGGTTGGACATTTTCTCTCCCTAAACAGGCAAAGTGAAAAAGTTGGTTTACGGAAATCGGTAAAACATCGGCAGCAATTAGTGAGAAAACAAACCTGTTTCCGTGTTTTATAAACTGTATATGAATTCGAACATTAAAGCCGACGTTGTTGCAATACAACACCAATGACAATGGATATAGATTCGTCAAAACATTCTGTCGACTCAGTCATGTCGATAAGGACTCAACATCGAGATCCGATTTTCAGATGAGCGAAAGAGACCCTTAAGTAGTGATAATGAAGAGATGGATAGGTTCATTCGCTCTAAGACCAAAATTTTCGGCGTGTATAAACATGGAGCGAATTTCGTTTTCGTCTTCACGTTAACGGTAGCACCTCCCCAATTTACTCCAATCTACATTAAACAATAGGTGTTTGTCTAAACAACTCCGATCTTCAACACCAGGCGACACAAATCTATCGGTGGTTCCCCCGACCTTGTGACCACATACAAAACACAACTTTGCATTATACTAATTATTATTTTATTTCTTACATCTTGTTCACACATTTCTGTACATAAATACAAATATATAACGCACAAGCACAGATAGAGTACAAGTATGTTCCCACTTCCAGAGGTGGTAGATATCTTTGTGTTGGAAATTTCATGTATCATATGAGAAAACGAGGAGCAAATGGCGTCGACTATTGTAAATGTTCCACTAAGAATTGCCCAGGAAAGATAACCACAAGACAGGATATACCTTTACGTAAGAAACTAATTTATAGGTACCTTAATTGTTTTGTTATTATTATACTTGATTGAAATCAACTCATGCTTTTGACATAAATTGTGAAAAATGTTCACATATCAATAGTTTATTTCATACTGAAAGGCCACAGGCCTGTAGTACATAGTTTTATTATTTTACAGGTAGTAACACATTCTTTCTTAACATAAATGCTTTGTGTATATAAATGGACAAATTTTCTAGATGGGATTTACTTTCGCTCTTCATAAGAGATATAAACTTATTAATATCAGGGCGCTTATGGGAAAAATTCTTTATGTACATAATTCTCAAGGAATTGTATGCTGGGCAAACACATAAAAATGGTATTCATCCTCGACTTTATTAAGATCACACATTTGACAGATTCTGTTTTCTCTTAAGATTCCTTGGTATCTCTCAGTTTCAATGTTTAAATCATGCGAAGAGCAACGAAATCTTGCCGGTGAAGATTTGTATTTTTTTGTTAGATAAGACCGAGAGGTAATGTTCTGCATAGATAGAATCTTTAACAATTTTGTAGTAAAACCATTTGTTTGATAGTGAAAGACTAGCTGACCAGGTTTGAAAGGATATATCTTTAAGTCTTTGCTTGACAAGGCAAATAAAATGGGAGTGCGATTCTACAAATTGATTATGCCAAGCATTACCGAAGCCGATGGAAAATAACAATTTTTAGTGTGTGTTACCCAGATATGGTTTCCTTGGCTATCATAAGTAACATCATATTGTAACATTTTCTTGGTAATCTGCATGAAGGCATTGTTAACAGTCTTAACCAGTAACTAATGATTTTAATGTTTGATTCAATATACAATGGATATCTCCCACATTATCCATAAACCATACAACTAGATGTGGCAGTCTTTACACCTAAAAATCTCTTACAAGCATACAAATGAACTTTTTCTAAAACATCAAATGATTTAAAGCCCCAGTTTGGTTTATTTTTGTGTCAAATATTTTGAAAAAGGAATTGTAAGACAAATCACCCAAAATATATATGTATTTTATGATACCTATCAATATTTTCTTTGCTTGCATAGATCCCTGTGATGTGTGTATTGACCAAGAAAGATGATTCGTAAAATGTACACCTAAGTATTTATATGATGTTGTAGTCTCCAATATATTTCCTTTATAGAACCATTTTTCGTTATAAGCTAACTTCCCTCCATTTTTGAAAACGATTATTTTTGTTTTAGTCTGGTTAACAGTCAGTTTCCATTTTTCCCAATACCTCTCTAATTCATCTATCTCTTTTTGCAACCCTTCAATTGTACTTGAGAACAAGATGATATCATCAGCAAATAATAGCAAGAAGATTTGTATTATATCAGGATGTAGTTGTATACCGTTCGAACAGTTTTCTTGGATTTGGGTTGCTAATTCATTTATGAAAAATGTAAATAGAAAAGGTCTTAATATGCACCCTTGTCTCACTCCTAACCGACTCATGAAAGAGTCTGATATTTCGTGGTTACTCCTTATGCAGATTTTGACATTTTCATAAATACTTCGCAGTAGTTTTCCCATTTTGCAACTGACGCCTTGTTCATCCAGGAGATTCAATAATTTGTTTCTATTAACTGAATCAAACGCCTTTGAGAAATCTACCAAAAAAAGCATAAAACTTCTGTCCCTTATATTTTAAGTATTTTTGGATTATAGAATGTAAAACAAATATGTTATCAGTAGTGCTATATCCTCTCCTAAAGCCAGCCTGTGATTTTGTTATTTTGTCTAGGGAATCTGCCCATTCGATCAGTCTCTAATTCTTGATAGTTGTGAATATCTTACTAAATATGCTTAGTAGTGTTTTACCCCTATAATTATCAGGATCATTTCTATCACCTTTCTTAGGAATTGGCACTATTATACCAGTGGACCATGCTTTAGGAAAATAACCGTTTTCCAAAATAACATTAAAAAGCAATTCTAGGTGCAGCACCAGCAAATCTGCAGAGTGTTAAAAGAATTCTGATATAGTAGAGTCTATTCCAGCAGATTTATTAGGTTTTAAGTTTGAGATGCTCTGGAGTATTTCCTCCTTAATTATTGGACAGTCAAGAATATCTTGTGCTAGACTTGAGTTAAGATCTGTATGATCAGTATTCACATCCTCTCTATAAGACCTGGCATTAGGATTGCTGTTATTATCGGAATCTGAATATAGATTTTTAAAGTGGTTGTACCAGTCATTTATTTCTATATTATTTCTCGGATGTATTTTCCCGTTAAAATCCTCAGCATAGACCAAAATGCTTTAGAATCATTTATGTTTTTTTATAGTTCTAGTTGTTTCATATTAGTAATCATTTCGCTTTTGTCTACAAATGTCATATAAGCATTCCTACTGCGATGGTAATCTTCCAAAGCGTTTACGTTTTTCGATTTCCTAAACATATTTAAATTTTTACATCTTTGTTTTTTTATCAATCCACAATCTGCATCATACCAAGGATTTTCATTTGTTCTAACGAGGTTATTATTTCTTTTCATAGTACTGGCAGCTGTGCATTATAAGAGCTTCAGTTATTAGTTCGTTACTTTTATCTATGTCAATATACGCTGAGTCAAGAGACTCGTCTAGTAATATTTGCACATTCTCAGAAAGAATTTTTTGTCTGAAAATTTCCCTTTTGTCATTTTCCCATACAAATTTAAACATGAGTGAAGCGCACGTAACCATAAAGTAGTTGGTAGATGGTCAGATTCAGTGCGGGAGGGGATATCAAAGTCACGAACAGACTCAAAAAGTGACGATGAAGCTATAATATAGTCAACTACGCTAGTGCCATTTAGACCCAATATATGTAAAATCGCCAACTTCAGCATCTGTTCCACATCGACCATTCATAATGTGAATATTTAATATCGAACATAGACTAAGAAGACTCTTTCTAAAATTTTTGTCAGTTGAAAACCTTTTGGTGTGAAAATAATCTAAAAGAAAGTCCCACATTGAGCTTTCCCCACCCTCTGTGAATCAATAATATCATCTTCAACAAAGTCTAGGTCTGTACCAGTACGAGCATTAAAATCTCCTCCTTACAGAACATGTACATCTTGCATATTATACAGTAAGTCAAGTAAGTTATTTTGAAACAAAGTTATATCATTTTTACATAATAAACCAGCTTTGTTATAAAAGGTAGATCCCTCTGGGTGGATATAGGCACACGCGTATAACAAATCACTATCAAGTTTAAAGATATTCGTATCCATTTTAAGGAAAAACACAATTTTCAGTTATTTTCGACCAAAAGATATATTTCTCCAAATGTTTTTTATCATCACCACTATCAAACCAGAGAGCCTCCCACGTGTAGTTATCTTTTCTGCTGGTTTGTTGATAGTCACATAATCTAAAAATTCATCATCAATATTATCAACAGATGTCCATGTTTCCGTAAGCCGTACAATGTCAAACTGTTTAATAAAATTCACAAATTCAATATCTGCTAGTTTACTGGAGACACCTGCGACATTCCAGAAAACAAAGTTCACGTTTTCTTTGATGCCAGTTGTTTTGTTAGAGTTATTTACAGAATGATGATACACCGTAAAATCGCCCTGGCCTAGCCCCTATCTCCTCTGTGTCCTGTCGGTGGGGGGCGGACTGGACCTGAGACCCCGGCGACTGTGGTCGTCCCTGGAGGAGTTACCCCTGTTTGATGATGTTTATTGGCCACTAGAGTTCTCCTTAGGCCCTTCAATAAGCATGTTACCCTTAAAGTAATACCTAGTATCGGGGTTGCCAGTACTTAGACAATGTAGCTCCTGTCATTGATGTCGTGTCAGGTCGTTTGCTATTCCATACCCCAACACTCGCAGCACGCTCTCATCTTCACAGAGTGCCACTTATCTTCCCAATGGCACATCCTGACGATAATAGGTCTCACTTTATCTTGTCTGGGTGAAGATAACCTGTGGGCTTTCTCAATATCTCTCGGGGTGAGGGGTTGTAGTTCCTTAACTTCCCTAGCCTTGTTAAGAATATCCAACACCTTTTCTTTACTTTCAGTGTAGGTTTCCCGTGGAGACTCTGGCACTCCGTAAATAACCATGTTATTTCGGCGACTTCTTTCTTCTTGATCTTCTAGTCTTGATTCCAAGTGTTCACAATACCTCTCCACTTAATCGTATTTATCAGACAGGGCGTCTACGTCAATCCTGAGTATTTCTTGTTTCTCATTTTGAGACATAACATTTGTCTTTAAGTCAGTTATTTCTGACTTGATAACTCTGATATCGTCCTTAACGGAGTTTATATCTTTTGACAGTCTATCTTCTGATTCTTTGATCTGAGTGATGATGGCCTTTTTCAGGTCATCTAAGTCTTTATTGGTAGGTCCGGGGTTAAGTTCAATATCACCCGTATTAAGGATGGTACATATGGGGACATAGAGAAGAATACTTTTATCACATTGTCCGGTTTTCGATTTGTAAATAAACATGTTGCCGTGGCAGTGAATAAGTCACACATCTCACCTTTCATACACAAAGTCGGCGGTGGAATTCAGGATGGGGCATTTCTCTCAACATAAGTCGATGTAAATGTTCCTAGACAGCTCACTATAAGTATCAAAGTACCACACAATAACAGTCTATACCGCGTACTCATACCTGGCGTCCATTTCAATGTCGGGTGGTAGGGGTGGATTTTTTCAATCTGTCTTGTGCCCTTCGGATTCACAAATCCTCCGATTTTCACACGCCAAGCCTCCACTGGAACTTCCATCCTGATGATATGGTAGAGTAGGGTTACCCGTGATGTGTTAAATCGATGAAAATTGTCGTATTTTCGGAGAGCAAATGAAGTGTGTCTACTACCCAGGGGAG
This sequence comes from Steromphala cineraria, assembly GCA_916613615.1. Lineage (NCBI taxonomy): Eukaryota > Metazoa > Mollusca > Gastropoda > Trochida > Trochidae > Steromphala > Steromphala cineraria. Next base: position 25,728,512 of record OU744723.1, on the reverse strand, counting down.
ATAATCCAAAAATCCATATCAGTTAACCATCATGAAGAAGAAGAAGAAGAAGAATATAATTGTGAGAAATGTACCAGAAACGCGTTCTGAAGATGTATGTGGCAAGGTTTACAGTTTAATCAGGGAGGGCTTGAAATTGAGAGATATCCAGATCGACTCAGCGGAGAGAATGGTATGCAGACATTCTAGATACCCGGGAGTTATCATCGCAAAGTGCCGCTCCACTGAAGATAAGAGACAGATTCTAACTGAAAGAGGGAACTAGGTGATAGTAGAAATTATAGTAATGTGTACATGGACACTCAGTCAGGCGGTGTTTACAGTGACAGTTCTCAACGTGGGAATGTTTATCAAATTCAAATTCATTTATTTTCATAAATGCCAGCAACAGTGGTACATGAGCATAGAAATATACAACAAAAATTTATATTTTCCAAGATGAACAGAGGAGATTTTCATTAAGCGAATAACAAGAGACTGAAGATGGGTATAAGCATTGATTAAAACATTCATAGTCACAGTTATTGTACAAGCAATGTGAATCAGGATTTAGATGATCTTTATAAATTTCGATAGTTTTTTCAATTTTTTGGTTTCATTAATTGACATTAGCTGTTTGAATTTGAAAAGGTCTGCCCAAATAAAATAATAATTGTCAATGAGCTGGACCCGATTGTGATGGAGAGCCTCACACCTCAGTAGATAGTGAAACTCATCACCAATAGCGGGCGAGTTACACAGATTGCATGTACGTTCTGTTTTAAGAATTGCTAGCCATCTGCCTGTTTCATTTGGTAGTTTGTGGTTGCTGGTTCTGAATTGTAATATGGCATATATATCGATTTATCAAGATAAACATATTCCTAAAAGGAAGGATTTTTCTTAAATAACTTGTAGTAAAAACCTTTTGAGCTTGTAGCTATTTCTGATCTCTATATTTCAGTGAATTGATCTTTAAGGATTGAATCTACCATTAAAACAAGCCAAGGTGTCAAGCAACTAGATGGGTTGTAAAAAACATATGAAAGGCCACAGTTATCAAGGATATATTTTATCGAGGACAACCAGGGGTTTAACACTAGAGAATCTCTTACGTTCAGAGCCATGAAAGAATACATGATCTCGGAGAGCTAACGATTCGAGGAAGAAGAAGCTAATTTATGCCAAAAAGATAACATTCTCTTGTAGATAGTTATAAACAATGGAAATCTTCCGAACTCACTATAAAGCATAAATGAAGGCGTAGACACTCTCAGACCTGCTGCTAACTTAAGAAATTTTAAATGAACCTTTTCAATCATATTCAGTTTTTCATGGCCCCACACCTCGCAGCCGTAGATCATGATAGGAACAATCATAATGTCAAAAGCAGTTAAAAGGCAATCTAAAGTGATACTCATATTTCGAGCTTTCTTAATTAATGCAAACATGGCTTTTGTTGCAATTTCCGATATTTTTTAAATGGCTTTTACAAGTCGCCTATTTCTATGAAAAATAATACCAAGGTATGTGTAATCATCAACTACAGTTATAGGATTGTCTCCGATTGTAAAAGAAGACTTTGATCTATTTGCGGGACCACTTCCAAATATAACAACCTTTGTTTTCGAGATATTGATATTTAGTTTAGTTTAGGTACACCAGCGAAAGTGATGAGTTTTTGGAGATTAGTACCCTCGAATGTAATGATAACTGAGGGTGTGTTTTGTTGTTGCTTCTTAATCCTTCTGGTTTGTAGGATACGAGTCCTGTTGCTTTTGTGATACGGAGAGAGAGAGAAATAGTTTATTAATGTGTCACGCATAAAACTCAACATTTTGTAACATATTAAAACATATATATGAGTTAATGCCCAGCCATTTTGGCTTATGAGACACAGTTGTACAATGTAGAACAAGTTTAATGATAAATAAAAATACATGTTAAGAGCAGTAAAAAAGACAATAAAATATACATCAGATATAAGACAAGCGTTTTTAACCAGAGTAAGACATCCTTCGTTTGTATATTTTAAAAAGAACAGAAGCTAAAAGTGGTTGTATATATTGATGGCTAAGAATACATCTAAATTTAGAGCTACTATCCATAAGATTAAAACCTGGTATAACGTTATCGAGCATTATGAATAAACTATATCTTAAATCTGAGTAAAATTGACAGTCAATAAGAAAATGGATTTCATCCTCTAAAACCAACAGAGTTTTGTTTTCAGTACAGTATTTACAAACTCTATCATTGATGGGCGTGGGTGGCTTGGAGTATCTTCCTGTCTCAACAGCTAAGGGGATGTTTCCACATCTAAACTTGGATAAAACACGTCGCTGGTCCCAGTATTTTACTGTTCGCACATATTCGCTTACACTTGTGTCAGTCTTGTACAGTCTGTAGGAGCGAAGTTTGTTGCCGTTTGGTTTGTTTTCGTCATCCCACAGTTGGTGTGTCCACTCAGCGTTGTCTAACTGTGTAAAAACGTTGTTAAAAGCAGATATTTTTCTCTTTACAGACATGTTTTCATCTAAAATACCAGCAGCACCGTGGTCGTCCAGTAATTTGAAGACTCTTTTTTCCCATGATCTTGATCTTCCCTTTCCCCATTCAAAGATTATACGGGCGATTCGGTCAGTGTGCATCCCGTGTATCCGTGTAAGCAGTCTGCATACCTCTGTCCTCTGTGTAACTGTACATGATGCCCAGCCCATGTCTCCACTACCGCTATGTTAGAGGCGTTCTGTTCGGTTCCCAGGAAGTACTTGCACGCTCTGTTCTGTATAACTTGTACTTCTTTATACTTGTTGAGTCCCCAGATTCCCGCGCCGTAGAATAAAACTGGTTCTACTAGAGTCTTATACAGTTTCGTGTAGACATCGTAGGGCATACCTCCGGCTTGTGAGTGCTCTGCTTGCCGACTTACAAAGTTCCCGTACAGTTTTCCTCATATCCAAATGCTCGTTCAACCATATTCCAAGATAACGCTAACTATCTCTATAATCCACTGGACTCTGGCCACAATTGAAGTTATAATTGTCTCTTTCTCTGGATGGAACCTGGAAGTGTAAAATCTTACTTTTCCCAAAAAATATGGAACGCTTCACGAATTTGCGTTATTATACATTGTTGATGTTGTTCATCTGTGAGTTTAGGGTTAACTTTGGCGACTCCTTTAGTTTGTTCTTTCCAGTTTGGCGTGTCATATTTGTTAGAAATTTTAAGAAATAGTATCTCACCAGCATCTTATATATCCAAATACTTGAGCTAGTGTTCACTTAATCAATGTCAACCAGTCTAATAATTTCTTTGACTTTTAAGTGAGTGAGATAGTATTCACTGATTCGTTCACTTAATTGGCTCCTGTTTCGTTATGGAGTTCAGAATTTTGTATTACCCAAATAGTTAATCCCTTGCAACAACACACACCTTCTTCACCCTGACATGAAAGGACTTTTACTGGAATAACAAATGTCTACTTCCCAGGACGACCCCTATAGATGTATTCTTGAAATTCAATGTTTCACATTTCATCATGGAAGTTATCAAGACCAACAAGGGAGGCTTAACACATACACTAGAATGCAACTCGGAAGTCTAAGATTGTTTGGAAGTGTAGCCGCAAGTCCAGTATCAACTGCAAGGGCAAAGTTTGGACTAACTTGCAAAATGAAAATCCAGAGGTTTCCAAGACACATAACCATTATCCTGATGACTCTCAGGTATCTCTTACCAAACTAGGCAAAACTAGCTTCCCTGAAGCTTGGCGTGCTGCACTAATAATACCAATCTATAAGAAAGGTAATGCAAATGAACCTAGCAATTACAGGGGCATTTCATTACTTAATACCATGAGCAAACTTTTCACAACTATTATTAATAAGAGAATCGATGATCATGTTGAAAGTACTGGCCTTATTGGTGAATATCAAGGGTTTTATAGGAAAAACCATTCCACAATTGACAATATTTTTATTCTGCAATCTATCATTCAAAAGTATATAACAAGAAAACAAGGAAAACTTTTATTGCGCTTTTGTTGATTTCAAAAAGGCCTTTGACATGGTTAATAGGAAAAAGCTGCTTTATCTTCTTTTAAATAATGGAATACATGGCAACTTATTCAAAGTTCTACAAGATTTGTATAACAAGGTAAAATCTGCAGTCGTTATCGAAGGCTCGAAGCTTTCTGACTATTTCAATTGTTCTACAGGTGTAACACAAGGGTGTGCACTAAGTCCAGTGCTGTTTTCCATTTGTATCAAGGAACTGTCAGAATCTATGAGTGAAGCTTTTAATAATGGCATATTTATATCAGAAGACATGTATAATATCTTATCTTTACTTTTTGCTTATGATTTATTTTTAGTTGCTGATACACCTCTTAAGTTACAAAAACAACTAGATTTTCTCCATAGGTATTGTTTGAAATGGGGTATGGAGATCAATACTGATAAAACTAAAGTAATTGTTATCCGAAGCGGGGGAAGGCTATCAAGATTTGAGAACTGGAAATATAAGGAATTAGAAATTGAAGTGGTAAATGCACACAAGTATATCGGTATATATCTCGATAACTTGTGTGGACGAGAGCATGTAATATTTTAGCACAACAAGCCAACACAGCTTTATTCCCAATAAAAAGTATTATTCGTAAATATGAGGTTAACATTCGGGATGCATTCAAAATATTTGATATGAAAATTGTGCCAGTTTTAAATGTATGGAAGCGAAATATGGGGATATAAAAAAATGAATCAACTTGAAATCGTACATCGATTATTTTTTAAATTTGTATTGAATGTTAGTAAATCGTTCTCCAATGTTGCTTTATATGGAGAATGTGGGAGATATCCCTTGTATGTAAATTCTAATATTAATTGCATTAAATATTGGTTCGGGTTGATTATCATGCCATCATATAGGTACCCGCACCAATCATATCTTATGTTAAAGAAAACCTGTGACAGGAAACGAACTAACTGGGCGTCAAAGATTATGCAACTTTTATTCACTTATGGGTTTGGACATGTCTGGATACAGCAGGGAGTAGGGGATAAAGATTCGTTTTTAAAGATTTTCAAAGAAAGACTAATTGAGTGTGCTAAACAGGACTGGCACGCAGAACTTACAGACAAAAGCTCTTTACAATTCTATTGCACTATATAGTCATTATTTACTTCTGAATTGTATATTTATGAACTGAAAAATGTTAAATACAGGAAAGCACTACTTATTTTCAGAAGCTGTTATAATCGTCTTGGAATTCAATGTATTAGAAAAGGTTTTAGTGATCATGAAAGTTCTGATTCTAGATGTTCTTTATTTAATGTAACCGAAGATTAAATCCATATTGTATATCATTGCCCAATGTATCAAACTCTTCGTGATGATGTACCGCTTCTATTCAATAATAACAGAAATATTAATGAACTCTAATGATTGTGCTTTCATGTTAGGAACATTCTTGTACAATGTATTTCGTGTACGATGAGAAAGGATCTAATTCGCATGTGTATATTTTCATGTATGATATTTGTTTAATGTGCTGTATTATGGGCCATTTGGCATTGAAACAATAAAACTATTGATTGATTGATTGAAAACTACGACTCTTTTACCGGGACTGTTTTACCGAACATCAACAACAAGTCACTGTGTCGCGTCCCTGTCTGACTTGAGTTACACTCTAGCACAATCACACCAACTTCCTCCTTCTAATTGAATGTATATTCATTTCAAAATTTGAGCAGCTGATTTAGCCTCAGAGGACAAAATATGAGGATTCACATAAAATCCATTGGCGGCCATTTTTGTGTGAACACCTTTAATTCATTTTTGTAAGAAAAAGGAATCGTATGGCTGAACTTTAAGTTATATATTCAAATTATAACTGCTTCATTTAGTTTAAATACATTGTCTTTCAACTGGAACCATTTATTTTCATTTTCATGACATCACCTTATATTCCCCCTAAAAACGTGCTACTGCCCCTTTAAAGCCTGTGGGAATGGACTACATTAACCCGTCAATTGGACACTAAGACCAGCTATGAGCCTTTCACAATCTAAGAATCGTTCTCTATTTTACATAAATTGAAGACAGAAAACCGCTCATAGCCCTTCACAATTTGGAAATGGAGCATACTTACCCGTCATTTGAACATTTAGACCAACTATGAGCCCTTCACAATCTAAGAATCGTTCTCTATATTACATAAATTGAAGATAGAAAACCCGCTTATAGCCCTTCACAAACTGGGAATGGACCACACTAACCCGTCACAAAGACCAGCTATGAGCCCTTCAAAGCGTAAAACATATAAATAACTATAGAGGTATAAGTTTGATAGAAACGTTTGGGAAATGTGTTATAATAGTTTTAAATACAAGATTAATTAAGTTTGCTGATTTGTATGAGAAGATTCCAGAAGCACAGGCTAGCTTTAGACGTGGTTATAGTAATATTGACAATATATTTACTTTACACTGTTTGATTCAGATATATCTTTCGAAAAAAGGAGGAGGATTTTATTATGGTTGTTCGTAGATTTTCAAAAAGAATATTGAAATATTCCTAGATTGTGAGCTCACAATCTGCTCACAAACATTTTTCTGCTCACAATGACTTTTCCTCTTTGAAGATATTATGAAGATAAATACATTTGACCCTTGACGTCTTTTGGGTGGAATAAGTGATGTAAACAACATATTAGTATCTAAGGAAAAAATTAAAAACTATTTGTATCTTTTAAAACCATTTAAAGCAAGACTAGACACTAAATTGAGATGGCTTCAGTTCGGGATACTCCATTTCACTACAATTATATTTCTGTAAATCAATACGAATTAAAGACTATACTTATGTACTGTTTGTACTGAAGAGCATTACTCCATTTATCACTTGTTTTGGGATTGTGAATTTGCACAAATGTTTGGTCAAGATGATTGTAACAGGATTTGAGGAATGTTAAAAAGAAAATCAACACGCATTAGAACCCAAAAATACATTTGAGATAAAACCTTCATTTTAAATGTAATATTGCTTTAGATCATTTTAGACTATTAGAATCTGGTAATCAAAAGGCAAAAACTATGTGTCTTAATCAGGGTTAATAAATGCTAGTACGAGAAACATGTTATCACCGTAGATGAAAACATTTTATGACTTAATAAAAAAAGTCCTAATGTGGCCTCTAATTATAAAGGTATCAGAATAGTGTTTAACACCACAAAAAATACAAGCGTCTAAATTGAAAACATTAAGAATTTATAACTTACCAGAATTTCCTAAAATGAACACAAAAATAAAGAGAGGCAAGAGTAGCGACCCCATATCTGTCCTTCTCGTCGACATTACATCCCAACAAGGAAGTAAATTTGTTTACCATGACGTATTTATATTTATCATCTTCCTCATGGTGAGCCCTTTAGTAACATATCTCTTTGAATACAATCGTAAAACCAGTTTTGTTAGTGTAAAGTGATACATAAGGAAAAAGAGGCGCTATCTCAGTCTTAAAGGGGCAGTAGTACGTTTTTTTGATAATTTATATTTTTAAATTTCCACTGATAATTGTAAGATAATACTTACTGTAGTATTTTGACAGTGTCAAAAATCTCATTAAAAGGAAACCAATCATCCTTCGTCAAAGTACAAAGTATGAAGATTCACGTAAAATCCATTGGCGGCCATTTTGTGTGAACACTTTTAATTCATTTTGTGTTAGAAAAAGCAAACGCATGGTTAATCTTTACATTATATATTTGAATTATTACTGCTCCGTTTAGTTTAAATACATTGTCTTTCAATTTGAACCATTCATTTTCATTTTCCTGACATCACCATATATTCAACCTTATACTACTGCCCCTTTAATCCATGTGTGACTTCACAAACGCCTTTTTTAATGTTTTACATATATTTAATTACATTGTACGAACAAAATAAATGCAATTTTCAGTGCTCGCTCATTGGATATCGGGCACAAGGTCACGCTGCAAATGATCCATCCATGAGTTTATCATTCTCTCCCAGCGGCGATGCAATTGACTACTCTTTCGGGTTTTAATTGCACGTGCTAGGTATTTCCCACGTGCACTCTCCGCTTCACTCGTCAAATGAACAACGCAGAGTTCATACTGACAAACAAACTGTCTTCATCTGTGTGCTCTGCATAGCCTAGTGGATAAAAGCGCTGAGTTTTCTTTCGGAGGGTTGTATTTTTGATTCTATACTCAAGTCCTACAAAAAGTGAATTTAATATTAATAGATTTAAATTTTTTATTCCTGAAGCATTTGAGTAGACACTATATTTGTAATAATAAGACCATGAGGGGCTGTTGTCTAACTAACCATTTAAACGATTAGACAACAAGGCCCGAATGCTCTAACTTACCTAGATCATGGACACACACGTAATTCATCAAACGCTGTTTTGAATCATAAGATGATACTATTTTCCTTGAAATGATTGCGAACTATTTAACGATGACCGTATCGCACTAGTAATTGACATAGAAAACCATAGAGCTCGTGAAATTCGCGTTAGGGCGCATCCTCACGGGATGCACGTGCAGCTTCACTTTCGACATCGAAGGGCTCGGTCCTATATTGACATCTTACCCTACGCATGTGGAACCTTAGAAAAGAGGTTGTTTGAAAATATGGTGAGTATTCAAACGATAAACAAGTACTTAAGAAGAAACAATATACAGTCTATTCACTTGAGATATTTGGCCGCTGCTTGGATAAAAACCGCTTCATATTGGTAAAAACACTGTAAACATTCTGAAAGCTGCGTTTAAAATGTTGTCATACCATAACTAAACTAAATATGAAAGTCTATTGTCCTGATTACGGTTTATATCATTTACAGGTATCGGGTAAGCCCTGTGCAGTCATCGCAATGCTACAACAAGAATGGCTTAAATACGGATGACGGATGCCGAAATTCAACGGAGATACCCCATGCATTTGGAGGGTACCTATTGAAATGAAGCTGTTAATGCTTTCTACTTTCTGCTGCTCAATCTTTAAAATTGATTTTATGTAATAAATGCATGTTTTGTTATGTTGTTTGTGATAGACATTATCTTGCTCATAAAAAGTAGTTTCGTCCGTGGTATAACTGAAATTGGCGTTAGTTATACCATGGTCCACAACAAAGGAGCCATGGCCTAAATTAAAAATATTAAACCCATATTAAACACCCATCAATGCCTGGATAGTCCAAGATTAGTGGATTCTTAAATTCTTAACATATAATCAACTGTTGAAACAAAAGAGTGACAGCTACTGAGATCAAGATCGGCAATTATTTTACACACAAGCTAAATACAATATCAATCCCTATTCAAAATGCCATAAGTTTTTTAAAAAATTGCGGATGAAACTCATTTCTCTCTTTAAATCTAATGGTTCCCTAAAATATGTTGAAACAAAACTTTGAACTTTTGAAATTTGATAAAATAAAGTATATATCATGTTTATATGGCATTTGCACGAGCTTCTCGTGCTGAAATGTAATCTTCTGAAATGTACAAGACCCTTCAAGCTAGACCGCAATTCATTGCATAAACATTATCAACATTACATAGTTTAAAGTAAACCCTAGTTTAATATATGTTGATATTGCGTTATCAAGTTTGTACATAAATTTATTGCCGCATCAAAACGATTTGGTCCATTTTGAGTTTTTAGTATTATTTTCATACCACCAAACAAAACCTTTCATGAAGCATCCATTTTTACGGGGGTAAATGCCAGAACCAAGGACAGATGTTAGAAAGTTGGAAATCGGGATTATCAAGACAAAAGAAGTAAATCCTTTGCTTTTATCGACCCATTAGGTCAACATTCAATACGAAAGCCTTTTTAAAAGATACGTGAACCTGAAATGACAGAAAAGCCTTTTGAAAGTTTCGTTGTAGCGTTGCATATTTACGAATTGAAACCGGAAGGTATATCAACACACCTATTCATGGTATGTTTATCTGTACAAACTCAGTTGAGGATTATTGTCACGTTTTAATTTATATAATCCCTCATTTTTGTTCCCCGCCGCACGAAGTGCGAAGCAGGAGATATAATATTCAGCTCCGTACGTTCGTCCGTCCGTACGTCCGTCCGTCCCGCTTCTTGTTAGCTCGATATTTCACTAACCCTTGCACCTAAAGCCTTCAAACTTGGTATCAGTCTTCATTGGGCGGATATGCAGACACCAGTTGGTTTTGGTGACCTTGACCTAATTTTTAAGGTCACTTGTAAACTTATTGGTGTCTTGATTGGATTTTTTATTTCTGCTATAGATATATATCAATATTACAATAAAATAGTCTTTAATGTCAGGATTCAAGGTTTTCGTTCTTTAACCCTAAACAGGGGATATTGTAAGTTGTCTAAATGTTTATTTTTATCAAGACATGTTAAACCCGCAAAATATGTCTCAGAAACGTTTATGAGTTATAGAGATTATTACACAAAGCAAGTGTGCCATACGAATTATACGAAACGAGTGTTTCATAGCTCCGCTTTCTGTACGAATTTGGTACATGTTGAATGTCCCTAAAGTTTGGATAATATCTACCACTCTTCCTGTAGTTTGTCCATCAATTTTCACAAGAGTATTTACCCGAATTTCTGACAGGTCAGCCATGACGTCTGCTACAACGACGATGACTACGTCTGTACAGGTTCTTATGTAAAACGTATTAAAACCACAAATTGATGGATTTCAATAAAAAAATAATTTTTATTCGGAATTGTTGTTGTGTATTGATTGAGCAAAATGCATGTTAAAATCAAATGAAGGAAATCTCGCGTAAGCGATAACTTAGTAATGAATGAAATTTACACATTTGGAACGGACGTAGTAAAAGTTTATGAATGAAAAAAGTAGTTCCTTTATGTGACGTCAAACGGTCACGGTCGCTTTCAACCAATCAGTGACGAGAAGTGTCACGTGAAGTGATATGTGCACTAGTGCTCGTATTGAAAATACGGCATGACTTATGTTCAACCATATGGATATTAAAGAATTGTTTTCAATGAAAACAGTCATACATTTTCACGGAACCAAACTTCAAACATATAATTTAAATAAATACTAGTTCCATAGCCTATTAAGCATTATCAATTCATGAGTATCATTCTGACTGCTTTTGATAAGTTTTACAGTTTGAAGAGCGTCATTGTCCGGTTTTCGATCATAAACCGAACTTTAACCTTCATTTTATCACTGAACAACTTCGATTTGCTTTACAATGATACTTTTCTCAATAAAATGATGCTATTTAATAAGTTTTGAATTTGCGACCCCACACAACTCACCGAGTGGCTCTTAAAGTAGTACATTACCTACTTTCTCTATAACATTGTGTTTGATTGCAATCATCGAATTCGTGGTTCAAAATATGCCTGGCACGCGTTCTGTTTATTAGTGATACTGGGCAGATTTAGGGCCAACGAAATTTATGCCTGTGCCCTAAACATGTATTTGTTAATCGATCCTGTGAGATTATGACGTATGGTTCATGAGATGCACGTGAAAAACATGTTGATATTGACATAAAGGCTGGGATAAACATTTTGAGATGTTGAGTGTCTCAAGCAGTGGGAGCAATTTAAAGAATAAAAAGTAAATCAGCATTGTCCTTGTTCAAGAATAAAACGTAATTATGAAAGTGAAGGTGCCGGGAGTTTTCTCACGGTTCTAGTTAACAAGCGGATTTAAAATAGAGCCACTGGCACTATAGCTCATCAGGCTTCATATTCATTTCTGCTGTAAGGTGTGATCAATGTGGTCCCCCCTCTTGTGGGGAGGGGGGAGGCACAGGGACACCAATCCTACCATTAATCAAATTAGACATTGATATTGCTCATAAATTCAATTATAAGTTAGGCTATAGGATCCAAAGGTTCACCAAGCCCTTCTTAAGGGCCATATGGTAATATAATCCTCAATAGTAAGAGTCTGTACACAGAGTTTCAGCTTTCTAGGCCTGCTTCTGCTTCTGGAGAAAAAAGAAGAAAATCGATTTTTAGCGCATGGCCTTTTATAAATCATAATCCTTACTAGTCACATAGTTTGTTTAGCTTTCTAGGCCTTATGCTTATGGAAAAGTCGAAAATGCACAATGTTTACAGACGGACGGATGAACGGACTGCCGCCAGACACCATGCAATGTCATGAGCCCATCGGGCCTTGATGAGCTAAGCTTCCAATATCAAGATTCATGTGAACACATGTATTGTTTCAAAAATACACTTATACACGTTATTATTTGTTCCCATATTTATTTACAGGCAGATAACAAGCATTTAGACATATACACATAAAAGTGGGTAAACACAATGTTTAGTAAGAGGGTCATCATAAGTAAGTTAAGTTTATATAATGAATACTTGGAATAAAGGTAACCATTTGTCAGAACATCTATAATTATTATTTCTTGTCGCTTTTTCCACAACATAAATGTCTTTCAGTTCTGTTTTTATATGTTATGTTATTTTGGAATACATTTGTTTTAAGTGCTTGAGTAAATATTTTTCTTGGAAAAACGTGCAATATCGAGTATCAATTGGTTGTTTCCTAATGTCAAAAACCATTCCAAGATTTTAGTTATTATAAGAGTATGTATATTTTTGGTAATCCAATTTTCCAGAGCTCTCTAAAACGATTGGGTTACCCTACATTCCCACTATACATGTCATAGGTTTCATTTTCTACTTTACCAAAACTTTATAATTTATTGTCAACAAGTTCCATTCTAAAGAGCTCTCGTTTTATAAAAAACAAGTCTGTGCAAAAACTCAAATTGAAAATCTAGAAGTTTAACATCGTTGAAAATCATATATATGTATAACAAATGATTTGCAAATTCAGTTCAATATCATAAAAAACATTTTCCATTTTTAACAGATATGAAGCATAACATTGTCAGACAAGAGTTGCTCACAATACATCCTTGAGCCTTTTCTTGAACTCATAAAATCCTTATGAAATAAATTTAAATCAACATAATTTGCATCAAAATATCCGTGACGTATCTTCCACGTCTCAGGCAAAATATATATTTCATAACCATGGTTCATGGTACCTCTTATATCAAACTTGATCTTCCGGTCATTCTCCTGTTAGCCCAGCGTCTAATAAAGTGGCATTGATTTTTAAAATTACTAGTTCACCATAATGGCTATGCTAAAATTGTATAAACATTGTCTTCATCTAGGACTTTCCTAACACGATATTGTTTGATGCTGTTAAAACATCTTTCCAAAATGGATTATCAATTGTAGCAATCATCTGAAAATTCTCTACATATTTTGAAATTTCATTTAAAGGAATATTACAAGGATTACTTTACAAGGTGTTAATTATTTCATTGCATTAATGAATGTTTTAATATCAATCCTGTGAAAACCTCTTTCTGAATAATCCTTTTTTGATTTTATCATGTTTGTCATTCGAATCAAATCTGAAAAGTATACTATTTTGCCTTTCAAAATCTAAGTCTTGACTAGTATATCTCTGCTTCCTGTAGCTTTGTGGTGTTTTACTATTTATTGTTTATGTCACTAGAATATTGCATACTTGTATAGAGTAGTCCCCAAGCAGAGATTTCATTAATTCTTTTTACATCGCGAGTGAGTGTCATTGAATGGCGTCATCCCTAACGAATGCAATCTAACTCGGTCACTGTCATGTATATAAAACGACTAACGGTGTGGCGCCATTATAAACAACATAATGTATAAACAGAAACATAACTATGTTGATGCAAACTGTCATTTTCTACACAAATCATCTGAAACAGAAATTGACATTCTTCCTTATTTCAAGTCAGACAGAAAAATTGACACGATTGCACCGATTTACCCGCCAGGCCGCTATGTCAACACACGGCGTGCACGTGCTGCACGCTTTTTGCGTGCTATCCGGTGGCCCTCTGCCTTGCTGAGGCAAGAATTGGTGGAGTATTCAGACATTCCGAATTTATGTTGTATTCTTGCCGTTCGCGGTTATAACACATATGCAACATATCTTAATCTATATAATGATTTATTTCAATATATATTGAATAATAATATTTAGTAAACCTTTCTTATTAGAATGTGTTGTTTCAAAAGGCTATTCTACCTAACGTTATTTGCTCTTTTAACCCCCTTAGCGCCAGCCTGAACATAAATGTACATACACGAAACACCATCCAGGTGCCGGGGTGTACATAAATGTACATTCCCTGACATTCCCAACTTACAACTAAATATACATTTAATAAATCGATAATTACATATAAATAAATATCTTCTGACTTAAAAAATCTCTCAGCATTAATTTGGTACCAAAATAATAGGTATTCATACATTTTTATTGGAGTTACACCTATTTTCCCAAAATCAACTACAAAGCAATTTGAACTTGGCGCCATGTTTGACTTTTTGTTGACGTCACAAAGTGTACATTGAACGAAAAAAAGACGATACGTTTTTTTCGTTGCAGGTATTGAAACATAATTGACTGAACATTGTTACTAGATATCTAAACTACATCTCCATAAGCTTTGATGATAGTTTTACTCATCGGATAGATCGCGCGTAACTAAAAGTCATCATGTAAACAACTTTCATATCTGATGAAAAATGACCAGGCACAGTTTTCGTGATACTACGTAAATATCGCGTTCAAAAACTCCGATTGACATAATGTCACGCGAAAATAATTGCAACACCAGTAAATAGTTACCTGTCCATTGTTATTTTTGGCAAAATCATACTTCTTCATGACGCCTTAGACTTGGGCCGTCCAAAAACAGTCGACATTGAATCGAGCACCTTTCTCTCGCATGTAAAAAATGGCGGATGCAGTGTCACTGATGTACTGCTAGATTCGCATTCCCTAAAGACTGTCAAAGGGCGCACTCGTTTTGCATAGCGGGTCGGCTCCCGGTTACCCGTAAACTCGAAATTGCCCGTATGTAAACCGGCACGGGCACTTGATTGGTCACGGTAAGCCGCACGATTTTCCCGCCGGGTGATCCGGATCATCCCGCTTTTGGAAGAGCGGGTAAAGCGGGTTCAAGATGGCGGTAAGTTCGGTCTTGATGTGTTTGTGTAAAACCAAATTTCGCTTATACATAAAATTGTAAATAATTTAGTGTATAAAGCCCACTGAAAACAATCAACAAATACATAGGTATTGTTTGAAAGTTAGTTTGTTTCATGACATTAGGTTTTAGTTAGATAATCTGGGATATTCATTTGGCAGTAGGACGGTTTAGAATTTTTCATTACAAGCAGTGAGATAACGGGTATGTTATTACGGCATTTCAAGTCTTCGTAAATTGGCATCTTGTTTAATTCGTTTTTATGTTAATTTGGTGTATAATTACAATTATTTTCTACACTTTATTTAATTTCCATAGACGTACATGTTATTAAATCAGTGTACCATACGTAACATTCCTTGACAGATCTATTGTATTTTTAGTTTCTTAGTGTTGAATCACATTGGTTGATGAAGTCACTGAAAATACATTAGCTGTGGATGGGGTAATTCCTAAAATGTGCAATTTTTGAAAACAATTCAAGCAGAATAAGTGGCTTATCTGTAAAGCCTATTCTTTGAAACAAAACTGTTAAAATTGACAATTCTTGATGACTTATCAATTTATGAATGACAGTGCTCACCTCGATCCAGTGTTCATAGAGTAAAATTGTGTTTAAGAATGTCATGTTCAAACCTCTTTTTAAAGAGATTGAATGAAATGTGTAGCTGCGTTTTAAGATATCATGGCATAATGCTATTCTTTTCCAGTTCCAAATGAATGACTTAGGCAACGAAAGTAGAGGAAATTCAGGATCCGGGTCGGGTTCCTCCTGTCCACCAACAAGGTGTGTGTCGCCATCTCTCTGTCTACCACCTAACATAACTGATTATAGCAATGACAGTGCCCCAACTGAAACACCAGGTTCACCTTCTTGTAGTTATGATGGTGGTTTGCTGTCAACACAATTAGACATAAGTGCCCTGACGGCTAAGCTACAAAGTCTTATGTAAGTAATGTTTGAATGTAATACATGAATGTTAAAAAAATCTAATGGTCTCTAAATGGACAAATCACTACTTTTTAAAGTTATTTGCTAAGATTGCCAACTCTTGCTAGACTACACCAGATCTTGCTGAAATATGTTAATGACCTTGTTTTATTAGCATATTTTGTAACTTGTGATATAAAATTTAAAGTTTTCAGATATTATCTTTCCTTTGAATCTTTTCAGAATGACATCTTTGACAATAACCAGAGGGTCTGAAGAAATTGAGGTTGAGTGCACTGAGGAACTAGTTCAAATAATATCTTCACCTGACACAGGTACCAGTATCCAATTTTTTAATAACCAAAAACATTGTTGCAATTAAATGTTATGTTTACTTTTAAATGTTTATTAAAAGTTTTGAAATGTACATTAAAATTTAGCAATATGTTAGGGATATTGCTAAGATAAATGTGCTTTAGCAGAAATAATAAAGTAAGGCTGTACAACATTGTCGTAATACATATTGTGCAATACAATAATTGCAAGATTTTTTTCATTGAGCAATATATCAATATTTTCAAACAAACTTTTATCAATTATCAAGCCATCATCTTTTTTAGATACAGTATCATGCTAAGAGCTAAAGAAAATTATTTTAGTGTGCAAGAAAAGTTAATAGGCCATTAATAACTCTATAAAGTAATGTAAAGTGAAAATCTAGTAATCTCTATTCAGTATAATTTAGAATGGCATTTGATTATGATCTATTTAATTCAAAGAAAGAATATTTCTTCATTTTAGAGCAAGTGATTCAACTAATTTAAAACTTCATTTACTTATCATAGAAAGATCTACCTTGATAACATATTTGCCACATCTTATCATTGTTGTAATATTGCAACTCCAAATTATGTCATTTCAGAGGATGCAACCAAACAAATAATAGTGGATAATTTACTGGAGTCTCACAAGGTATCTAAAGAAGCAGGAGAGAAGATGCCACTCATCAAAGAAGCAGATCAAACCAGTAGTGCGTATGGTTCAATATCAGTTTATCTTTCAGACTATCTTGACAAATGAGCAATCAGAAGGGTCATTTCACATTTAATTATGTAATTGTGAAAGGCTTTTGTAAATTGGTGTAATTACCCCTATTGACAAGACCCCTTTTCATCCTCTAAACTTTTAATTGCTAAATGAAAATTATACAGGTTATTAAGATAAATTGAAATTTATTTTAATAAAAGGCACCAATATAGTCTTTAAACGTTAATGTCAATGAATTAAGTAAACATTTGAATGTTCCAATTAATGGTTATTTTTCTGTTTAAATTACTTTTGCCAAGAAGAATTTGTCATGAAGTATTATTAACTTAAAGCATTCTGCCTTTTGTCTCCATGCTCAAAGTCTAATGCATTGCCCTGGATGGATATTACTTTGCTATATCTTAATCCTCATATTGAACTTGTGTCCTTATGATACAATGACAAGAACCTGAACCTTTCTGAGAGTAACTTCTGACATACTGAAAATCTGAAATTGTAGGTAACCAGACATGGACCAAAAGTGCCGAAAAATTGCTCTTAACGGAATACAGATTAATTGATGAGAGCAAACCTCCAACAAAGAACAAATGGAAAAAAATATCCACGATCATCGCAGATAAAGGGTACGACTTCACAGCCGAGCAATGCAGATTAAAGTACAGGGCTATTAAAGAAAAGTATCAAAAAGAGAAAAAAAAATCCAACACCTCAGGGGAAGGGGGGTCAGCAACTGACTCACAGATAGAAGAAATCTTTGAAAACTGCCCCGACGTAAAGCCCAAGGCAACACTCGACTCTGAAGTACCTACGAATACCCCTGGTTCGGTGGCCAATGAAGATAAGACAGAAGACAGAAAGACAGAAGAGATGCCAAGTAAGCTTATATAGCCTTTTTTTTGCTAGTTACCTGTGAGCATGTTATGTGTACAAACATATGAACTAAAGAATTATTCCCCTGGATTTGTCTGTCTGTATTCACATTGTTTACGGAGCAGAATTGGCAAACCGTTACACATTTTCAACTTTAAGTAATTTGTTATTTTTCTCGTGGTGCGCACGGGCCTGACAGAAACATAAAATTTGAAGTACTGCTTTAAAAAGACCTTATTTTTAGCAAGAGTGTTTTTCCAGCTGTGAAATGACTAAAGTAGCATTCCTAAATAATCTTGTGTTGACCTCGGTCAAAATAACAATTTTACCATTCAGGTTGTCTCATTACTTGATTTTGTATGTATCAAAACTCCATCTCTAGAACAGTGCCACGAGTATATTACTTAGCTATGCAGATGCATTTTCGTTAATCATTCGTGAGAATTGACGTAATATTCTGAAATCGTTTTTAATTTGTTTACAAATATTCTTTCAGAACCAAAGCAGAAGAAGAGGAGGAGCGGAACTGAAGACATAAAAGACTTCCTTTTAGAGAGGGAAAAAGAGCAGGAAAGAAGACACCAGGAGAGAATGGCAACGACAAAAGAACTAATCAACATATTGGGGAAATTGGCAGACAAGTGAAGTTGGATGTCATACACAAGCCGTCTCTAGTCTACCTAAAAGCATTTCATTTTCTTCAACCAACTGTTATGTAAGTATATATTAAAGCTCCAGTACTATGATTTATTAGCAGACCGGTCTTAGTACGGGGATGCAATCAGTATTTGTGCAGTTCAAAGGTCAAGGTCACAAGCTATAAAATCACTAAAACATTCCTTTTAGACGAGATAACTTGAAAAGTTTTTGTGCTATGAAGCTCTTATTTGCTATATATCATCCTTGAAAGAGTAAAACAATTTGAAAAGGTTTTCTCTACAATCTGTCAAAGGTCAAGGTCATGACTCAGCAGGGTGTAGCAAAACTGTTTTTTATTAACTGTGACTTTTAATCAATACATGATTGTTATACATATATCTAGTTTTACAATTCCTATTACTGTCTAAGATTAGGAAATGTTGAGAAAATTTATGATAATTTCGGCAAGTGTTTCCCACATGAAATGATGTGGAAAAAATGTAGGTGGAATTTAACAGTCAATGAATAACATTCTCTGGTAAGCATTTCATGACTTCACAGTCTATGACCAGTAATTATGTTTGGATGAGTATTAATTATTTTTCAAAACTTTGAAATTAAAACTTGTTGCAAATGCTATTGAATATGATGAAACTACCAGCTGGTTGAAAAAAAGGCCGTCTTCACTAGACTTTTTGTTGCGCGCCAGTGACCTGAAGTTTTATTAAACAACTGGTCAGTGACTTATGAACTCAGTTGAGGCTCAAAATCACTGCAGTTCATTAACTTTCAAAATACTTGTTGTAGAAAGTTTATCAACACATTATATTGTAACTGTTTGAATTTCAGAATTATTTATTTGCTTTATTGATGACTTCTGTTCTTTATCTGAAGGATACTTGCTTAGTTTGTTCCTTACTTTTTTCAGATTCAACTTTAATTCTCCCCAAAGGATGGCGGGAAGTTTGTGTTCAGTTTGTGTTCTTGAAGAATAGTTCAAGTTTAAGAATAGTTCAAGTTGTGTCCTCGTCTTAGGACTGTTTGAAGAGGACCTGAGTTTAATGTTAAAAAGGTTTGAGTTGTTGCCTCTCTATAGGATCAAGACTGTCCTTAGCTGATGATTTCACTTACTCGGTGCTGCACCATGTATGATGCTATCAGTTTTATCCCTTTTCCTGACAATGATAATCTTGTTTGATTTTAATTAATTTTAATATTGGAAACTCTACATTGAGTTAT
This sequence comes from Steromphala cineraria, assembly GCA_916613615.1. NCBI lineage: Eukaryota > Metazoa > Mollusca > Gastropoda > Trochida > Trochidae > Steromphala > Steromphala cineraria. The sequence continues at coordinate 25,708,694 of OU744723.1, read as the reverse complement.
GTTAAGCAAACTTGTTAGATTATGAAATCTGAAAAGAAACTTTGAAGTCTTTGCCAATTAAACAATGATAACACCATCTGTCTTTCTAATTTTTATTTGATATCTAAGCACATTGTTTGTAATAACAGGATTGTCATGATAAGTCTGCAATGCTGATCTCAGCTTACTTAACATATAGAATTATCTCGATGTAATGATAAGAATGTCATTCACTTAAAATGTGTTTGTGATAACAATTCTTTTTAGTCGTCCTTGAGCATCATTTTCCTGTAGTGCAGGAACTGCTGGTGCTTGTACCGCATTGCCATCCTGGTCTATTACTTCTTGGAGATGATCATTTTGCAGAATGCAAATATTGTGTAGCACACAGCAAGCAGAAATGACTTTGCATGTTTCTTCAAGATCGATGATGTGGACATGCTTTAACCTGCGGAATCTTGTCTTGAGCAGACCAAAAGCCCTTTCAACCACCTGACGCTTGGCTGACAAATACTTATTGAAACGGGTTTGTTGTGGAGTCAAATGACCATTATCCCTGTAGGGGGTTAGTAGCCATTCCTTTATGGGGTAAGCAGCATCACCGAGCAAATGATACTGTCCATGAACTGATTTTTCGTAACCAGTCTCCCACAAATTGGAATTTCGCAATACCTTGGCGTCATGTACGCGTCCTGGCCAGCCCACATAGATACTTGTGAATCTGGTGTCATAAATGGCAACTGCTTGGAGAACAAGCGAGTAAAACCGTTTTCTGTTGTAGTATGCCTGTGGACTATCATGTGGTGCCTCGATGGGAATGTGACTTCCATCCACAGCACCCATAACATTAGGAAAATTTACATTATCCAAATTTACAAATTCCTGTGCGATTCTCGCCAGGTCACCGTTTGGCCAAACAATGAATCTCTTTAACAAAACATCATTTACTGCAGTAATGACATCTCGTCTACATTTAAGAGCCGTAGACTCTGTCACGCCAAAGAGATTGCTGATTTCTAGAAGTGTCAATTGGGATGCCAGATATCTTAAAGTCAATAGAACTTTTTTCTCTAGGGGAATTTCCTCTCGTCCACCAGGATAGGCCCTTGGAGGCACATTCCCAGCAAGTAACTGGCATATGATTTCCACTGTTCCTCTTTCCATCCGAAAAAACCTTTTGAATGTATCATCCACCAGGTTTGGAACGGTAAACTCAAGAAAGAGTTGGGTCTTTATATGGTCTTCTCTGAATCTGTAATAGACAATTTCCATTGCTAAAACCAATAACAAAAATAGAGCCATGGGCTCTGTAGCTCATCTGGCTTTACATTTGATTTTGCTTTAGGGTGTGGCCAATGTGGTTCCCCCCTTAGTTGGGGACATAGGGCCACCAAAGCTACAATTTTTAATCCTCACTAGCCAAGGAGTATGTACACAAAGTTTCAGATTTCTAGGCCTTATGGTTCTGGAGAATAAGTCGAAATTCCACAAAGTTTACGGACGGACGGACGCCGGACACCATGCCATGCCATAAGCCATTCGGGCCTTACAGGCCAGATGAGCTAAAAACCTATACTTGTTCAATTTTTTTTAGTGCAATTGGAAATTCAATTTACAAGACCAACAGTATCGTTAATTGTTACAGATTTGAAGTCTCATATATTTCTCTGAGGAACAGTAGCACACTTCTATGCAGAATTAAAAGGGGCAGTAGCACGTTTTTAGGAGGAATATAAGGTGTCAGGAAATTGAAAATAAATGGATCCAATTGAAAGACAATGCATTTAAACTAAATGGAGCAGTAATAATTCAAGTACGTAACGTAAAGTTCAGCCATGCAATTCCTTTTCCTTGCACAAAATGAATTAAAGGTGTTCACACTAAAATGGTCGCCATTGGACTGTAGAGTATGGATCTTTAAATGTAATGGTATTTTGGCCACTATCAAAATAATATATGTCCAGTAACATTAACGTACAATTATCAATGAATTGGCCATTCTAGTTTAAGATGCCTTTTACACTTGTATGATTTTAAGGCCCAAAACATCGAACAAAATATCAAGTGTTTTGTCTAGAGTTGATAACAGAAAACACGTATTTTGGTGTTTATTTGTTGATATAATGTTTGACAGATAGGCCTACATCTTTCAACAGATGCAGTTCTTTTTTGGGCATTTTAAAATTTTGCAGGTTGAATTCACAAATCAAAATTTATTTGCATTGCTATCGCTCCTTAGATGATAATGAAACTGAGGTTGTAGTTGACACAAAATTGCTAAAATAAACAAGGAAACTAGCTAAACATTTTAACATGCATCTCTATGGGGAGAACGGCAATGTCCGAAAATAACGGGATGGGACTGTTGTTGATGTAGGTAACTAACAATTTTATTCCTAGAACGTATGTATACACACATGCTACGAATGATGAGGGCATCTTGTAATGCATTGTCATCTTCATCACCGAGTAGCTCGTCCAGAACGTGGTGAGCAGTAATGCCGCCAATAAGGTACGCCATCTTGAAATTTTCCCGATTCACTCGATTCGTATTTCGCGGGTATAATCACGATCACGTGATCGTACTGTCCCGGTTTCAACCGGGATCTCAACCGGCAGGGGCGAAACGAGTGCGCCCAAAGAGTTCATGTTCGGTACCGAGCGTCTACTGGTCGACTTGACATAATCATTGTTCATTTTGAAAGCTTGCAGTGTATAATTATTGTATTTTTGTGTGGATAAAATATATTTATTAAACACATATGGATTGGTATCTGTAATTCACATAACGGGGGTAGATGAATTTTACCAGTACTTATATTCACTGTAGTACAATAGGTATAAAGGAAAAGAAAACTGTAAGAATATCGGGGACGTGGTCAAATTCATTACTGGGCAATACTCTATAATTTGGGTTTAAAAAACTGTAGGATTGTCTCGCTGTTTGAGTAAGGAAAATATGTACATTCGCTGTCTAACTGTGGAATGTGATGAAATATAATGGATTTATTTACACATGTATCGAGTCAAATTTTGTCAATAATTCGGAATAATTAAACTTAAAAGAATCGTATTAATTTCAATATTTACGAATACTTTTATTTCGCATGGCAGGTGAAGGGAAAATGGGGATATTTGATATAAAACCGCGCATATGTGGATTGATCCGATAGACGGCTTCACTTGCGCCAATTTGTCGTCTGGAAATTAAGCTCGCGACAAGAAGAACTTCCAAACCAGTTCGTTCCGCCCAGGTGCGCTCAGATCCAATGCCAACTCTCGCGTGGGGAGGGGGCAGTGCTTGTTCACATGTGTGAGTAGGTATTTTATGTATTTCTTGGTTATGCTGAATTCCTCTTTTTACGTTTTGTGACGACTAATATACTTGTTATAAATCTGTTGATTTTTAATAGATATCTGACCATAGATATTGACAGATTCTATCGATAATTTCGGCGTGCTATGAATATTCATGAGATGGGCCCTTGCCATTGAAATGTAGTCTAGATCTAGACATATCAAAATATTTCTTATTCATTGTCAAATAATTTTCCAAAGTACCACAATCCATCCCCGATTGAAATTGTCTTCTGACTAAATATTCGTTTTCATTTTTTCATATGCATTTATTCATATATTGACGTGAAAAAATAATTTATTCAAATTAATAATTTAATTATACTGAATCCTTTTGTAATAAAATAAACATACTGTCAGTCAGGTACATGTCAGTGAAAATAGAAATGATTATATGCTGTATTTATAAAAAAATTCAAAAAAGTATAATATGCATATGCAACTCAAGTTTTGCTTTTGGTTTTAAGTTCTTAGGTTTCATGGATATATATGCTTTGTAGATTTCTGAATATTTCATTAGTCAGTTAAGTTGTTTGTATTTCAAAAACTGTAATATCTGTTGTATCAATAATCATTATCATTTTCAATTTGTAATTTAATGATTTATGTATTAGTTATAATTATAAGAATTTGTTCATCATGTCAAATAAAAGTTTGGACTTTAGGTTAATTCAGCATGTTGTCACAAAAACAATTTTCAAGAGAAAAAATCTATCAGTATTTAAAATAGGAATGTGTGTTCTTTGGCAATAAATCTGAGGCTAAATGAATTATTTACAGAATTTCTCAAATGAATTTGACTTATTTGGATAGGGCTTAAAATAACCAACTGCTGATTTGATTTGATACTGCATGTCATTTGACCTGTAAATATACTTCAAGATTTGCAGTGGGAGAAGACAACATTACACATATTAGACTAACGATAATCAAAATATTTTAAATATAATCTTTTGGTTAGATTGTTTAATATAACATAATAGTAGTACTGTATGTCCATATTTCTGTCTAAGCAGTAAGCACATTGGTAACAAGTGACCCTAAAGGCACATAATATCCTTGTTCTTTTAATATTGCATTGGGCAAACAATTAAGGTACATGTATGAGGGAGGGGGGGTTAAAGAAAAGACAGTGATATAGCTTGCCTAATAATGATTAGCTATAAATTTTCCCCTTATTTGAATCTCTTTTTTTTCTGAAATTGTTGAAAGAGAAAACTGATATTTTAATTAGACTATATTTATCTATTTGTAGGGTGACAGTAAGCCCTGCGTCCATGTAGATGACATCAAACAGATATCAGCTTCTGTTCTGAATACAGGTTCATGTGATGACTTGGACTTGAGAGCTATTCATCCGCTTATAAAGAACAAACAATAGTTTACATATTTACATTTGATGTATATTAATTGAAAAAAATCTATATAATTCAATTTTGCCTAAATTCTTCTTCCATATATTTATTTCCCTAGCTATGTCACACTTTTTACTTTGATTCCAATACCTATTAACAATCTATGAATATTATGGAAAATGAAAAAGAAAAATCTATGAATATATCAAAGAACATTGGCATGAACAGGAATGACACCTTTGAGTCTCTGATTTGCTTCCAACCTATGAAATGTTTGAAAAGTGAAATTTTTGTTTTGTTTTGTTTTGTTTGTTTTTCTTTTGTTCCAATTGGTTACAAGGCCAGTGCATATGTAATTAATAGACATCATCATTCATTCATTCATTCATTCATTAATAGACCTAGTAAATGTATTATAACATTAATGTACTGAAGACTGGAATGAGTGAGAACCATTTTTTCTTGAACTTTTCAATTTCATTGTTTCTCTGCGATAGTAAATTTTTTCACTAGAAATATCTGTTTTAATATTTTTTTTGTAATTAATGAATTTTGGAATAATATTCTTAATATTGCATAAATTAATATATTTTTTGGCTGAGATAATGATTTGGTTCATCAAAACATTATGTTGTGATGCAACAAACCAAATCAATTATTTAGAGAATGTGATATTTTGTGGTAAATAGTTGTTTATCCAAACTTCAAGTTCAATCAAGAATTTAATGGTCTCACCACAATCCAATAAACATGACATATGCTCTCAGAGAAATCTTTACAAAAGCTACATAGATCATTATCAACTAGATTCATTCTTAACAATTCCTTTTTAGTATAGACAGCTCTATGCAAGAATCTGAATTGAAAATCAAGAAGTTTTACATCCTTCATAGATAATCTATAATTATTGACAATGTTGTAAGTGAAAAGTGAAAATTACCCAAGTTATGAGAAACAAGTTTTTTTTCCATGTGACTTGATTCTTCAGAAAGAAAGAGAATTCATTTGAAAATATTTTTTCCTGGAAAGCTTTTTTAAAAATGTATTTTTGATAACTATTTAAAACTTAACATCTCGAAGTTCTTATCAACATTATATTAAAGTTGGATTTTGTTTCCTTTTTTCATGTTTATTATCATTGAGTTTGTTAGGTAATATTCTCTTCAATATATCTTACCTCTCAAGTTATTTTCAAGCCCTACTGGTATGTTTTGAATATGTGATTTTTCAATATTTAACAAGTCATATAATTTCATAAGAAATGAATAACATTGAAGTCAATGAAGACATACATGTCTGAAACAAACACTTGTGACAGTTATCAAACATGGTCTAAGGGAGACAACTTGCTGCCCTGTGTCCTTGGCCCGTTGGGGGCGTGGCTAACAATCAAGTGATGTTGTCTGTTTATTCATATTTCAAACTTCTTTGTAATTTAGAAATGAGTGTTACTGATTAGGCTTGAGATTCTTAAGAAGCCTAAACATACAACTACGCAATGTTCCCGCCATATTTTTTCCGCGAAATAAATCGTGTCATCTCGTAAAGGGGGCGGAGCTTACACGATGAAGGGCCGTCAGTCAAGTTTGACGGCCGGTTCGGATACATGTATTACTGAGGACACTGGAAGCTTATTATTCCGTTTAAAGTAGGACTATTAAATCCAAATAAAATAAAATATGATTTTAAAATTTCTTTTTAAAACTTGTAAGATATAAGTGTTATGTAAATTTGTTTTATTTTAGTAAAACGAGGTAATGACTGGTTTTTTTTAGATTTCAGTTTTTTTCACATTTGTGTGAAAAATACTTTGGATTTTATACATTTTCACTTGACACATACTTCAATTAATGAATTTTTTTTTGCTTTAGATGTCTATAATACTAAAAAATTTGTTTATAATTGTTTTGTACGCTATTTCAGCGCAGCGGTGATAATCAAAGTTCACAGCCAATGCGACCAAACAGTAATGGCGAAATTTGCCGTAACACCTTTCTGATTGAATTACCTGATTTTGTATGAAGTGGGCGTCATATATTTCACTTAAAACATCAAAAGAAAACTATATCAAATGAATGCCTGTGAATTCATTTTTGCCAATCTTTGATTATGGATGTATTTTGTCCATTATGTAATGATCAGTTGATACTTTGGTACGTAGTTGCAAATAGTCGCTTGTTTTCAGTTTCCATCTCGCCGAAAAACAGTTGTCGTTTGAAGTCTGATTAATGCAATGTAATTTCCGTGCTTATATATCTGAAATTTACATCATATTTAGGACGAGAGAAATGTCTATCGGTGGCTGAAATTTCAGCCAGTATCCATTTGTCATGAAAACAAACGATCGACTGCTATGCATAGTTCATTTTCCGCGCATTGTTTGTCAATGACGTCACAAGACACAATGTTCAACAAATTGGTTACAAAAAGATAACTTGTAGTAGTTCCGGATCTAGTAGGTGCATGCAGGAAGTAAACACACCACTGTGACCACTGACATTTTCTCTCTCGAAAAGTGTAAAATAATTTACATTTTATACAAATGGAAACTTTTTCCAAGCAATGGAGGGTCGGGATACCAACATGTAGTTTACTGTATTTACCGTAAAAACACGGTCTTTCTGTTTGACAGCATCGACAGTCGTCATTCACCTAAATGGTTACAGATTTTTTTTTATTTGTCATTAGCAAATTAAACTGTGAACAAGTGTGTGTAATTTGGCGATTTAATGTCGCCGGACAAAAAATATACAGCCGAATTACGAAAATGTATCAATTTTCGTTGACGTCACAGAAATTTATCTGGCACGGGGTAAGCGTCAACGTTATTTTTATGAAGCACTAAGGGGGTTAAGGGCTATGCAGTGTTCAAAGATGTACATTTGTCATGCTTCTGTTTAAAACAAATAATTTGGATGACTAGAAAGACTCCTTGATAGAAGTTAAATATCCTCGGCAAGCCTCCGATATCTGTTCCTTCTATCAACTTGTGTTGATATATTTGATATCAGAAGAGATTTTCTATATACCTATTAGGAATCCAGAGAAGTTTCGTAATACATGAACTGTATGAATAGATATAAAGATATTATGGCACCACGTTTTCACATAGAAAAGTAAGATTTTCAGACTTAAAGGGACATTATTACGGGATATCTAATCATTTTGAATATATGTATTATGATATTTTTCTCAATAGACAACCTAATGAAAGAAAATATGGCTCCTTCTCGCTGATGAGACTCGCATATCGTCACTGTGCACCGTGCCCTTCCAATCTTCAAAGCAATCTTTCTTGAAGAGTACTACCTGACACAATACTTTCAACATCAACATTTTCAATACTGAGAGAACCATGTGCCTGAACAAGGAAGGATGTTAAAGATCGTGTCCCGAATGTAAGTAATGATGAATTGATAGTTCTTGAACAAACTGAATCATGTATATACAACGTTTTGTTTATTGAAGCCAAATAAAGTTTATGATGTTGCTCACAATTTTATTTGAGAAATTTCATCTTTACCAAATATTGTTACAACGAAATTAGTTGTTTAAAATAATTTAACAAACATGATTTATCTAGGTCAACCAACACAGACACATAAAAGAACGTCCGTGATTTTCTGTAGCAAGGGAGATAACTAGAAGTAACAAATTATCGACGGAGAGGGTGTTATTTTCAAACCAGACAAATCAAGGGTCGACAGCAAGGGTTAGATAAGCCAGGCGTTTTAAACTCCGCATTGGAAGATAATTGGTGAGCCGTTTTTTTATTGCTGACTGTTTTAAATGCTTCTGCTAGATAAATACATTATTTCAAATTCTGACAAATTGTTCCTCGCAACTCTGTAAGTACGGAAGATATCTATACATCGCTCTCATTTACATAATTATGTAAACAATCTTCAAGCTAATGATATCTCTGTTAAACGATGTAATGATTATTGAGAAAGAATGATAGCTCGTTTATGACTTTGATAAAAATAGTATTAACTGTTAGCAAGATTAGTATTCCCAAATCAATAGGTCTTATTGATTACAATGTGATTAAACGAACATTTGTGCCACCGTAAGCCAGTGCTGATTTTACGTTGACCGAATTACACAAAATTGTGCTGTCATAGAGCCACCCGTATCTAACTTATTATATATGTATAGGACATTTTACGATAAAATATAGATAAGTAATCACAATAAGGCAGGTTGAAAACATCACCTATTCAGAATTTTTTTAAATCCCTTGGATATCGAAGCATTGTCTTGTTTTTTACATCATGCGTTTCGACAATAAAAATGCAATATCAGCTATAGTACATAACTTTTTTTACCAAATGTGCTTCGTGCATTGACACATCGGAGCCCACTTATATGGTAAAATAATTTATTGAGCTTGGCATTTTTTCTAGTGATCATTTAGGGTAGTAGCAAACCTAAGAACCCCTCCTTTGCAAATAATTGGTGTTGAGTCTAACTGGCGTAACACTCATGACAATGCACATTTTCTTGACTGCAATTAGAGTTACTTCCCTCTTGTAACAGCGTTGGCAAGACATGTTGTGTTATTGTTATTTGTGAAAGCCATTAATATTCGTAAATGTTTGCCAATCATACATACGCCTCAGTACTTAAATCAATTTACATCTATGTAATATGTACTTACATGTATCTAGTTGCATCAGTGACTAAGTTTCAAGTTGAAGTTCTGTTATATATATGTTTGAAGTTTGAAGGTGTTCAAAAATGATCCATTCCTCTGAAATGACGCTTCTGTATTGCTTTTAACTGTTCTGCACATATGTTACAAAAATTGCTGCTGGATGTGCACTCACCTGTGTCTTAGATTTGGAAGATGTCAGCAGCCAATGTTTTTGAAACAACAACTTACTTGCATATTAAGAGAAGATCCTAATTCGGATAATTCGGTGCTTCTTGCTGTTTCGAAGGTGAGTAATAGGTAAGGTTCTAATGCGGGATGTTCCGCATTGTTTAAATGAGTCAGGCTTGTGTAATCATCACCCGCTGTCCAAAAAATTTAACCATGATTTTTGTTTTCTTTCATTTTTGAAACCAATTTGATAATGATATTAGACACTAGAATTCGTTCTTGGTCAATATTGTTAAATGGACCGACAGAAACCTGGTATTGACATCCATTACAATTTTGTTTATTATGATATATTAAAATTAAGCAAATTGAACCATTACTTAAATTATATAATATTTACTGACCAAGTGTTCAGTGGCAATGAACCAACTCTGCATGCGTTATGAACACTCCATGGGTATGTATTCGAAACAATTTTAGAGGTTAATTTCTAGAGGTTAAATAAGACATTTCTATTTTGTAATGCGTTTATTCATATCTTCTAAAACTTGGATGACAGCTTAAATTAAATATGTTCTTTTTATCAGAACCGGTGATTGATGGCCAAGATGACGATAGAGGAATTGACGGTGACAACATCGCACAAGAGTTATCGTTAACACAGCAGATGTACACAGTTCAAACAGGTGAACGCATTTTTTAAATCACTCTTTTCGCATGTACTGTTTTGACATAGCAATAAACAATTTCACAGGTCACATTTCTTAACCAATGCTCAATTGTTTTGTTTATTTCCAAATGATTTGAAAGTCCAAATGACAATGTGATAATACGTATATAGGATAAGGCTGATATCAAGGGCTTTCCATGGAAAGAAAGCTGTCTGCCCGAGGGTTAGGCCTTTAATCTGACCCGCGGCCGATCCAAACGGCATGAGCTTCAATGAGCTTTTCTATGTTACTGAATGTATAACCAATATTATTGTTGAACCATAATTGATTCAATTACCAAAAAAGGCGTTACAATTTGTATAAGTTATTATCAATAAACCCACAGCAAAACAGTATATTTTAAATATGAAAACGCTATTCTTGTTGTTTTTCCAGAACCTAAATTATAAGTGATGAGGAGTCATTTGATTGCTAAATTGATATCCTCAGATATCAGAATGAGCATGTGACAGATTCACAGATATCAACAATTAAGTCTGCAGTCGATGTCTCTGACATGTCAGAACAGGAAGGAGCATGCCAAGTTGGATTCATTTAAGTAATTTCAAGGCTTTTTCATGAATTTCCATCCTTCCTATACATGCTGCTCAGTGGCGTTAAACGTCAATTGATTATGTCTTCTGCAGATGTTGGTCAATCCATTTCCGTATTGCCAGTTGTTGGTACCTCAACACTAACTGACATGCCCACAGGTGAAGGTCAGTATTTTGCGCTCAATAATAGAATAACATAATGATTCTTTTGACCATGTTTCAAATTTTCAAATTCAAGTGAAACTTTATTATAATTGCATCAGTTGATATGTTCATTGTAAAACTCCTAATGATCTTTCGATTTTTGTTCCTTTTCAGTTTAAGCAACGTAAGTAAGTTGACATAACAGATGTAGACTTGCAAGAAAGGGCCAAACGGTTTGTGCCAAAGAATATAATGAAGAAGAACAAATGGGCTTACAATTTGTTTCAAAGATGGAGGAAGGAATTCTTCAAACTGGAAGAAACAGGAACGGTGATAAAACAGAAATCTATGACTTGCTTGCAGACGACCAAAGGGATGTAGCTGACTATTCTTCCAGGGAGCTAAATATCATACCACGAGCTTTTTTTTATTGCACTCCACAAAGAAGATGGCAGCGAATATAAAGGGGAGAGCATTCTGGTGATAATGTGCGGTATCCAACATTACATTTCTTACATACTCATTTGGACATTCACTCGACTTTTTTAAGGACGAGAAGTTCCAAACTCTGAAATTCACCATCGACACAACAATGCAAAGAAAGTGTACAGTGGGTATCTGCTTGCAACGATGTCAGGCTCTGTTGGTAACTTAAGATAACAAAGCTATCTTGTGGAAGAAAGGTATTCCTTGGGCGGATACGCCACTGTCTCTTTTAGACACTGTCTTTTTGATATATGTATGCATTTTGGGCTTCGGGCAGAGACGAACATAGGAAACTGTCATTTCAGAATTTTGTAATCAACATTGACAGTGACGGATTTACTTACCTTCAGTATACGGAATCAGTCTCTAAGACATTTTGTGACATTATCTTTAAGTACAATAACGTTTCAAACATCACTATCATCTGAAACTATAACATGATTATCAGTATAGATTCTTTGATAGAGCTCTATAGAGATCGAGTTCATTCGCCGAGTGCGAGAAGGCGTGCGAGTCGCAATGCCTTCTTGAAATTTTCAGTAGATCCTGTTAAAAATATCATAAAAATAGTTTTCTGGAGATACCCAAAGATAAGGAGATAGTCAATAATACTTAAATGTTAAATCAATTTTAGTGAAGTTTGATACAATGGAATAAGTCTACTCTATTTTGATTTATCGTCTTGTCTTCAAATCTGCTTGACTGCATATTATTATCTGCGGGCTTTGTAGTCCGATTTTCAAAAACAAAACAAAATCTGGTCAAGAAGTAATTTTGGTATTGAAAGCTCTTATATCATCATCTTGTAACTTAATATTTTATATTTATACATTATTTATTGATTGTCAAGAAATTCATATATTCGAATATCTCAATTTCAAAGTCATAGAGAATCTAACTCCTTTTTCCATTTACTTTAATATTTAAATGTATTGAGTATCGTTTGGAGAATATTATTGATATATGCATGTACATCTCATCAGATTTCAAAATGCAAATATACGTTTAATGCTTTAATCATTACATGTGTTTGTACTGGTGATGAAGAACAGCTCCGCCTTTACAACAAAACCATCATCTTTTTAATAAGGATATTTAGTATAATGATATCAGTTCCATGTTTATAATTGATATTGAACTTGTGCTCATTTTTTGGACTTTATCATTTTAAAAGTGCCAATTAAAAAGTTAGTAAACACAATTTAAAGTTTAGTCATTTTATTAGGTTAATCTCAGGAACAGACAGTGCAGCAATATATATTACTGGAGAATATCATTGTGTTATTTAATTCATAGCTTTACATCAGAAGATCATTCTTGTGTAATTGTTTATTCAATGTTGGTGCACTCTAGAAAAAATTTAAAAGTGAGGGAAATAGATTAAGTTAACTAGTACTGCTAAGACAATGTTTCTTGTCAAGAAATAAAATCTCTTTATAACAGCATCATGATTTGAGTTCTGTTTATGTAGCACTTGACTTAATCTCTAGGTTAGAAGGGACAAGGGGTGGGTCTTCAGCCTCACACTTTTCCTGGGACTATAATTTTGTAACTTGACCACCAGGACACCTGAAGTATATATTTCAATCAGGTGATATATAGGCCTATACATACATTATATTATGAGCAACAACTCAAAGATGTCAAGGATAATGGTCAGACTTCAAATAGATCTGAGATAGACTACAAGTTAATATTTTTTCTATGAAATAATGATTATTCAGACCATCCTTTAGTACAGTAATTGTAAAATAATGTTCTTGAGCATATAACATCTAAAGGTAAGGCTTTAAACCTACTTATGTTTTGAAAAATTATATTTTTGTAGCCTTTTTATTCACTTAAAGTAAGTGAAATGTATTTAAATAACCTAACTGGAAATTAACTTCTGGTCAAACAACAGGCAAATATTTTGTTAGGTTTTCATTTAATAAAAAGATAGATAGAAATTCAAATCAAAGAAATTATTTTTTTTAAAACCTAAAAGACAGCATTATTTATTTCAGATGGACTATGTGTAGGACCGGCTACAAAATTAATGTTTAATTATGGATATGAACAAATAAATTCACTTATTCACACAAATATACTTCTTAATAATTATTAGTAGTAACACTTAATTATTGATTGAAGTTCATTAATACATGTTTGCTTAATATTGTAAGAGCTTTAATTTAATTGATCAAGGGTACAAATATATTTTCGGAAATAAATATTTAACAAATCTTTCAAGCTATGTTGCACAGTATATATATATGCTGACAAGGCCTATGTTATATAGTAACTATCAATCAAACTTTGCACTTTGTCAAGATACAACAGCTAAAAAGATAAACCAAAACTATCAGACAAATGTAAATACTGAAACCAAGGGAATAATAGTTATTGATATAATGTTAAAGATTGTTTGCCGTAAATATTCGATAAAATATTTCCTATTATGTTTGTCTCATTTGTCCCGTTCGTCCCGGTCATATTCTGACGATCATCGGGCAAGGGAGGTAACTCTAATTCCATACAATAAAAAAGTCGTTTTCACACTTTTTAAGCATTTAAAAACTAATTGGTATCATAATTTAAACTATAGTTGATATAATTTGTGATTAAACGGTAAACTTAATTTGACAAAGACAGAATTCCTTCGAAATCGAACTTACAGTGAGATGTTGTTCCAACGTCAACCATTGTCTTCGGACGGCGTGATCGGCGTTCAATCTTAAGGACGATATGTCGTTGCCGACTCCATTCAACAGGGTGTTAGCTTAGATTGAACTATCAGAGGATAAATATATCCCAAAAACTCGTTTCCACGGTTTGATACGCAAGTAGTCACCTGACATCAAACTTGACCTTTTTCTAGGTCAGTTGATTTTAGGTACATATAGAAGCGTGTAACTTTTAAATGCGGTTTCCAAAAAAATATTTTGTAGTGTAAATTTATTACTATACATGTAAAAACAACGCCTTGTAGGTCGCAAATTATAATTTCAACATAATTCCCTAAACCCTTTAATATCCTGCTCAAGGATTAATCATTATATTTTGTAAGCTGAATATTGCTAGAGAACCTTACAGTTCTGTTGTAATTTCTTAAATTACTGTCTATGTATCGTTTGTATATCAATGACTCTCTTCGTTACTAAAGGCACTGGAAATGTGAATGCTTGTGGCGTCATCAATCTTTACAAATGATGTTTCGACCTTGACCTTTGAAATAAGCATCGGTATCCCTATATGACCCCACCAAATACCAAATATATGTTGGATTAATCTTACCGAAAACACTATCCTTTTTATGAAAAAAAGTGATCCCCCTCCTCAAATTGCAAAGTGTTCCTATGCCTATGGTATTCGAATTGAGTAACACCTTTGGTGGGATGTTGACAGACACGAATTCAGTTGGCACACAGGTATTTGGCAATGGAAACGTTCGTTCGCCAACTTTGAAGATTAATTTGCCAGCAAGGTCATATGACTTAAGGAGGTTGGATAATAACGAGGTATTAAGAAAACGTTTGTTTTGTTGTGTAATTTATGTTTGTGATATGTTTGTTTTAGGTTTTGCTATTAAGGTATTACAGCATGAACATATACTAATGCAGAAAAAGGAGCTTGAAAGTAGAGTTACTCTAAACATATTAGGTTTTTTGATATGATGATTTTTGTTAAATATTTATTATTTTATGAACAAAATTAATTCTTCGAGTTTTTGAAAAGGTAAATATTTTATAGTTAATACACACTTGAAAAAGATTCAAAAGAAACAATTATGTTACTTTAGAATAACAGAGTTATTGACAGTCAAATTAGCCTTATCAATGAAATGTAACATCCAGTTTAGATACCTCTTCATTGTAAACCATGTGTTTTCAAGGTTAATTAATAAAATAAATGTTATCATAAAACAAACACTTATGTGCACAATTATAGTACAGTTATTACCTTAATAAAACTAAATCGTTATTAAATTAACACTGTCAGTGAAAAATAAACCAAAAAGTATAAACTTTTCAATACCACAATTTAATGGTTGCGGATGCTCAGTAACAAAGGTATCCAACCTCCTTAAAGGAATATTCCAGTACGATTTCAACTTAATTCTAGCAAAAGTTTGAGTTATAAAAGACATTCTCACAAATTATTAAATGTTTCTGTCAACGAGATAAGTATTTACAGAATTTTAAACCTTCGTCTTTGAGCGATGACAGAGGTCGCCATTTTATTTTAAAATGTGACGTCATCGACACACCACAAGAAATCGATGCAAGGAGCTTACATTATAAACTCCGTACATCTTTGTGCAGTGGAGTTTCCATGATTTGACTAGAACTGCTGAATGTGTGCGCTGCGCACTTTGTTAACGTAAAACATCGTTGTGCCTACAGAACGACCCAGTCATCGGATAGATCATTCAACAAGCAACTACGACTAATATGCGGTTTTGTCTAGTATTATTAACGATATGAATTATACATAAAAAAAACACAGAAAATAAATAAATGTTTTTAAAAACGATCAAGAGAATTATATCAGGTCGTGTTCTTTGTATTTTTTTCTGATTAAAACATGGTATGTTTACCTGAAAGATGTTGACGTACTCTATAACTACTCCTTTTTATATAAAATTTACACTCTCAAAGTAGAAAACGTTTCCTTGAATTTTGATACATCAAACGTGCATATCAATGATTTATCTGTTATATACATAGGCCTATTATCAATCACTAAGACCTTTACATATCTTTTTTTTTTATATCTTTCCAAAAATAAGAAATTATATTTGTTAATATTTTATTTTCACAGAGTTACTACGATAGGTTTTCTTTAAAAATTTGGCACTCTTTCACATTCAATCTGTGGATTTTCAAAAACCCTCTAGTCAGTTTGAAAAGGGAAAAACATTTTTTGTTATGAACGTGTTAGAATCATTGTATTATTTAAAAATAAATATAAAAGGGAATATTCAATGTAAAACATGCATAAATAACGTAAATCTAGTATTTTGAAAAAGAATTTGAAGGTTTAATTAAGAGACATACGTTGTGATAATTTGTACATTGTTATCATTAAAGGGGCAGTAGCACGTTTTTTGGTAATTTTATATTTTGAATTTCTCACTGATAATTGTAAGTGAATGCTACATGTATTATTTTGACAGTGTCAAAAATCTCATTACACAAGCCAATCATTCATAGTCAGAGGACAAAGTATCAAGATTCACATAAAATCCATTGGCGGCCATTTTTGTGTGAACACCTTTAATTTATTTTCTGTAAGAAAAGGAAACGGATGGCTAAACTTAACGTTATATACTTGAATTATTACTGCTCCATTTAGTTTAAATACATTGTCTTTCAATTGAAACCATTAATTTTCCTTTTCCTTACATCACCTTATATTCCCCCTAAAAACGTGCTACTGCCCCTTTAAAATCATATCCTTCTGTGAATATAAAAAATCATAGTTGTAAGTTAAATAATTTTATTTACTAAAAGATATAATAATGAGAAAACTCCAAACAAATATGGATTATTCAGCTACATCATAGCATCTTAGATAAAAAAACACTCGATGATATAAAGAAACTTTGTGAGTATAATAATATTTTGTATTACTTGCTGATGAGTTGATAGATCTTTAATATTATTCAAAACGCCATTCCTTCCTGATTGTTTTAGTATACTAATGATATCTTATAATTCCATTTTAATTTCGTTACGTATTGTTTAGCAGAAATACCTTTTGAAAATAATCAACATGGTTTGATATGTGAACATAATAAGGAATCATTAACAATCATTCCGATAATATATCATAAAGCATGTGCGCCTCAGTAATTCGTAATCAAAATTGGTTTCGTATCGGCGACAACTAAATAAATAGAAAAATATTTTCATCCTCAAACAAGCCAAGATTTATGTATTAAAAACGAGAAGTCAATGCCAACATAGAAAATGCCATCTCAAATTTATCAAACGTGTTTTGATTGATATAAACAATTTCATTTTGATTACGAACCATACCACCATCATCGCGGATTCGCTTTTTAGGATTCGCTTCGACAAGATCATGTCAATAGGTCTTTTTTTCGAGTGATATAATCAATAAATAATTATTCTATGTTACGTTTAGTTTTTTTTAAATGCACTTATTTAAGCAAAGTTATTTAACACTTTATTTCAACCTTATGTATGGTGTCTATAGCTTATAAAAATTCTAAAAAAATGACAGTGGTCAGTGTTCAAACCTTGTGACGTCCGCACATGGGAAATCTTTTCCAAACTGTACTGAAGTTTTGCAGCAGTCTGCTGGTCAGAAATATTTATTTATTGCTTTGGGCATCATAGAAGTAGAATATTCTGGACCCGGCATGTCTTTACTGAAGTCGTGACGGTTGTTACAGTCTCATATAATTTGACGGGCCGTCACCGCCCACCATTGAATCTAACGGCGTCTCCTAATTTCGTGGTGTGTTTTGACGTCATATTCCCGTTGTTTCTCGCTCTCGTTGACCGTTCGAGATAGCAATATGGCGTCCCCCATCAATGCCGGTAAACTTGATTTTTCCGAACTTTGAATTTTTATTGCAGATTTGGTGATTTAGCTAAAAATTATTCATAAACAGTTTCAAAAGGCTCTTTTTCATTTTTCATTGGAATATTCCTTTAAGATAAGAGAACAAATAGTTTCAATTGGCAATCTTTTGAGAAGTGCCTATTTAGGCAGAAATTTACTCAATTGAATTTGTTCCTTCTTCTGTACTATGAACACTACAACCAATGAATTTAAAACAAAATTTCCATATTTTATGGCCGCTTCTTATGCAAATGTTTTCTCTATGAACACTTTATGTGTTTTTTGTATATCTGAGACAGGTACCATGATACGCCAGTTAAGGTTTCAGCTTTTCTCTTTCTTTCTTTTTTTAGTCTTCGTTTCTTTCTGTCTTCTTAAGATTACACAATTTTCAAATTTCAAAAGAGTTAAAGTCATAATTGAAGAACTTCTAAAACTACAAAACAAGCTATCTTTGTGGCAACAGGGAATATAATAGTAGATGGAACATGGGTATTCTGCTGTTAGAATAGAGCTACATATTCAGTGCCAGCAGAGACAAGAGACACACAGTTAAATATGTACATAATAATATATTTATCAATCCATATCTATATAAAACCACTATCAGAGGATCTTGACGATGTAGTCTTCAGCATACATGTACATCACTTTTACGGTCTTAGTAAACCAAGCCTCAATATTACTCGTTTCACTCCGATATTTAGTCTAGAAAGGTCTAGTAGAGGGTTGCTTCAGCCGACCTTTCTGGGACCTATGACCATCCAACGTTATACATGCGAATGCAGACTATTGTGACTTGGTAAGATGAATTCTGATTGGTCAATTCGACACGTGGGCTGATGCAACCCTCTACTAGACCTTTCTAGACACAATATCGGAGTGAAACGGGTAATAATTATGTTGGTTAACTTAGACTGATCACTTTTGGCATTTAAGGAAGACCGTTTTTTACCTTCCTTGTGTACAGACGTATTGTAGAACCACTGATAAAAACATTCAGATTAAATACAGGTTGATACGTTCAACATTTCTCATTTACCACTTGAATATTATCCAGGAACATCTTCTCTTCTAGTGCTTGTCAGATTAATTAGCATGTTGCACATATTGAACAACATTGACTGAGGACAACGCCATACTATCACTGTGAAAGTTGATTTTTCATATACATTGGTGATTACGTCCTCCTGGCTGTGGTTGTGATAGTCTTGGTCCTAATTCTAAGTCTAGATTCACTGAATAACCCAATGAAATAAAAACCCTGAAAAGATAGAATAATACAAAAGAAATTACAGTAATTTTTCAGAAGATTTCATAGATTGTATTTTAGTGTCACTGATCGATACGATATTCAAGGGGAGATTTCAGTTAATGCATACAATTGTAGATGATTATAAAACAACCAAGTGAAAACAGGTTACTGGGAGTAACAATCTTGTTGATTTATATTTGGCAACTTGATAAAGAAGAGCCTACAAGCACAGTTTGTTTCTACAAAATAACCCAATAGGACTGCCCCGTTGATAAGTTTATTTCATGTAATCAAAAGAATACGTTACCATTTGCAAGACACAGGGAGAAATACATTAAACAATTATTAGTATAATGCAATTATAAAACGAAGGCACTATATCGAGCTAAACTATGCAAATCCATTTCTCTACCTCAAATGTGTTGAAGGTGTTCACACAAAATAGCCGCCAGTGATTATTGCTTGATACATGTTGTCATCATCTTACTATGCATATTAAACATATTGTCTGGTGACCCATAGAAATGAAGAAGTTACATATAACTAACCTCAAAAATTTAGAATATTTTTTAATTTAAGATTAATTTTGTTTAATAACTACATGTATGCATACTTTACAGATTGCCTAATGACTTTTAGTCCAATGGAAAATACATATGGTAACTCCAATAGGAAGGATTAAGAAGATTAGTTATTTTAGAATAATTAAATTTGATAAAAAGAAAACGTTGGTTGCAGCCCTACATATGTCTGAATGGATAAACGGTTCAAATAATTTCGTGCACTTTGGCCCAAGTTGTGTGCGGGCTTTAGTATTCAGAAAAAATATTACTATCAAAAATTTGTGTTTTGTCTAAAACCAAGTATTTTATAAATTACACAGTATAAGGTTGAACCTTATACAATCACCTATATTTGGTTTGATAAGAACCGCCTATTCCAAGCAAAGACTTCAAGTTTTAGACGTTGCCCTAGCAACGGGACGAGTGAAGCATGATTTGCACGTGCAGTTGTCTATTTCAGATCCCGCACTGTCACACTTGGAGAGACGAGACAGACTTGAAGAAACAGATCACTTAGCTTGATGTAATGATAACTGATTTTGAGTTGATAAATACTTTTTTCGTTGCCTTTGCCCCCAATTATTGGTTATGAGTGGATAAATACTTTGTAACCTTTTTATTTGCCTTTGTACAATTTTGACATTTTTGGGGAATTTAAGACCCTGTTAGAAAACTTTTACAAGTTCCTCCAGTTCACAACTTCTAAATTAATCATTACATTTTGACATAGAGATACATAATAATATGTCGGTATGTCATAATTAACAATTTTGAAATTATTTTAGAAAAAGTTTTGAATGATAATTTCCCAAGGTCCAACTTTTAGCAAGCAATTCCGGGCGATGTGTATTTTTGTGCCGGCTCAGGTAAAATCTGAAGCGCACATAAAATGTCTCCCGTCATGATCCTTTCCTAAATCTAGCTTTAAAACTAAAAAACTGGCTGTTATGATAATGGTTGTCTTCATATCAAATAAAAATAATGATTAACATACAGTTATTTAGTCAATCACATAAGCCTATTTCCAACACAATTTGCTTTTACAACTTATTTCACTGAAAGAGATTTCTGGACCAGAGATGAACAAAGTATATAAACAACAAAACAATCACATATTCCCGCGATTCAAAGTGCTTTCTGCTTTATGGTGTGGTTTAATTCAAACATAGTAGCAATAATATGATTTAGATGTTTCAGCAATGAGGCGTAGACGGAAGTGTTTGTCATAACGTGTATACACAAATACACAGTTCAAACGTTTTAATGATATCAACATGGTTAGGTTCATTTCTTCTATTATCTAAAAAGTTACTAAGGCTGTTTTTTTAAATATTTTTAGATGTTGGGAACACGAACTTGCATGACTCACGATTTAAATCTTACTTTGGCTGTCATAAGTCCCGAGGCAATAACTAGATCATTTTAGATTTGGCGTAGCGCCATTTAAAGTTTAAAGGGACAGTAACATGTTGTAGGGAGGGTATATAGAGGATACCTGTCTTTATCTGACAAATATTATATTTATAATATGAGGAAATCTTTCTAATTACGTCAAAGAAGGGCAATTTCATGTTGAGCGGCCGCTTGGAAGAGCCTGTAAACGCGGTAACAGTGTGACGTCATATGCGAATTCATGACGTCACACCATTATTATATGACGTCAAACTCTTGAACTTGACGTCACTCGAGTGGTGATATAGAGGATATCTTTTGTTTTGAGTGTGATATCACTTATCTCTCATCGAGTGACGGGGTAAAGCCTATATTTTCACTCGTGGCTGCGCCACTCGTGAAAATACTGGCTCTACCCCGTCACGAGATGAGAGATAAGTGATATCACACTCAAAACAAAAGATATTCTGTTTATTATATGCCTTTATGGTCGAAAATGTGGCAATTTATGTCCAGAAGGTCTTGACAGAAGGAACTGTTTTCACTGTATCCTGAATGGCATAACTAGTATAGTAACTCCTAATTAGCAGATAGTAACTCCTAATTAGCAGATAGTAACTCCTAATTAGCAGATAGTAACTCCTAATTAGCAGATAGTAACTCCTAATTAGCAGATAGTTAGTCCTCATTAGCAGATAGTAACTCCTAATTAGCAGAGATTAACTCCTAATTAGCAGATAGTAACTCCTAATTAGCAGATAGTTAGTCCTAATTAGCAGATAGTAACTCCTAATTAGCAGATAGTTGCTCCTAATTAGAAGATAGTAACTCCTAATAAGCAGATAGTAACTCCTAATTAGCAGACAGTAAATCCTAATTAGCAGATAGTCACTCCTAATTAGGATTACACCTCGTGAAATTCGCATATATTAACCCTGACAACTCACGGAGTGGTCCTTTACCTTATCGCTGTCCCTCTTGCTGCTTTATATATGTCTCGGAAGTAACTACGAGTCTTTATGCTTCTCGTTGAACTAAATAAAAGAGTTTGTATTCGAAAGTGTTATGGAAATAATATGAAAGTCTACGATATATATATAGCAATATTTCGTAGAAATATGAACACTAAAAACTTCATGTACAGGTGTAATGTACAAGCACACGTGATAAACGTTGAAAAAATAGAAACTGTTGACCGACTCAATGTATACTGCACGATCAGAGATATCCGTGTTTATCTACTGAAGAGTGTTGATGATATTTTCCCGATTTATGATATTTCGCTCGTGTGTTAATTCCTTTATAATTCATAGCGTCAGAATGTCAGTATTCGGATGATGAGAATAGTAAATTCAACATCACCTGCATTCTTAACCCAAAGAGGTAACTCAGTCACTCCGATCTAGGCGCAGTTCAAATTAACCAAAATCCAAGGTTCCGGAAGATTGCCCAAGCGTCAACACGATGCAACACCAGCTTTTTCTCCCTTATTTGCAGCCAACCATTACAATCGTGGATATATTTCTTTGTGAGCATTCTGAGCGGTCGCTTAGTGATATGGAGAATATCATACTTTAATATTTATTTTTCATTATATACCTCAAGGCCCATTTAACACTATTTGAAGCGAGTTTTTGTTCGGGAGAACATCCGTCGGAATGGAATTGAGAGGGCCTTAGACTGTATAACACCCCGCCGGGAGGGCCTTGCACTGTATAAGACCCTGCTGGGAGGGCCTTATACGAAATAATAACATCCAAGGAGGTTATTAGTTATTATGAGGCCCTCCATTTCGCACCTTATAATTTCAAAGACCGGTAAGGTAATCGATCTCAAAAACTTTCAGAAGCGAAACCGCGGGATTCGAACCCACAACCCTTCGCTCTGTAGCCCAAGACTTATACCATTAGACCACAAAGGATTGGTGAATATGAAGGAATTGTTTTGTGAGGTCTTTGCTGCTCTCCTAGAACTTGATGATATTAAATTGCGCTCGACTGTACACTTTATTCGTCAGAGATGTAGTGTATCTCTGTAACAAAAATTAATAACGCCCTTAATATGCTTATGCCATAGCGTTCTGGCAAAATGTCCAAGATAAAACATTTCGTGGCAGAAAATGGGGGATTCGAACACAGAGACACTCACTTCGTAGTCCAAGATTATACCACTAGACCACAAAGGATTGGTAAGTGTGAAGGGATTGACTGTTGATATCTATTCTGCTCTCCTCAAACTTTAAAAGTTTATTTTCACCATTCACCTTAAATGTTAGAAATGTGATTTTATTTTCGATATATGAAATTTGCAACAACCTCATCCTCTAGCTATAGCGTTCAAGACAAATTTCTAAATGTAAAATGTAAAAAAGTGGAACATTAGGGATTCGAACCCTCAACCTTTCAAGCTGTAGTCCAAGACTGTACCACTAGGCCACAGGGGATTGGTTAGTAAAAGGTTATTGACTATTGAAGTCTATTCTGCTCTCCTCAAATTTAATGAAATTAATTTGTTGATTTTTTTCGCTTTTAAGTTAAATAAGTGATTATTTCGGTATATAAGATAGATAACACACACATCCTCGGGTGTTATAGCAAACAGAGGCCTTTGCCTACGGGACGACCCTCGTGCGCTGACGCGCACTCGGGTCGTCCCTAGGGCAAAGGCCTCTGTTTGCTATAACACCCTCGTATGCGTGTGTTATCCATAACTTAATTGGGTAAGGGAAAATGGTTGAAGGTATAATAACTGTCTTATAACTGTGTAGTTAGTATTTGTTTTATGATAAATTGTATTTTACTTATTAACCTACAAAACTTTTTAGAATGTAAAAATCGTTATTTTTTTAAAGGGATAGATCCCCTGGATTGTATTTCATTGATGTAGTTTGCCGAGTATACAGAAATTATCCAGGCTCTGCGAAGGACCACTTTTGAAAGGAGTCCCTGATTGCACAACTAACTTTGCTTGCACCCAATCAAGCTTCTACCTTTCTGTTCCATGTATTTGGCTAATTGGAACAGAAGCTAGAGTTACATGACTGAGCTGCCTCTGTGGGAAGAGAATTTATCACTGCCTGGTGAAATCAAACGTGTCTCTAAGTCGTTTTCATCAATGTCAAAAGGACTTACGATGTAGCTTCATTTTCAAACAACATTATTCAAACGGAGACATAAGAATGGGGATGTAATCTTTCAACATCATTATGAATACATATAAATTAGTCCAGAACCTGACATTCTTCCGTTTTTGAAATAACATTTTTGAGTAAAAGTCAGGCAGATGAATTAACACAATTGCACCGATTCACCCGCCCGACTGCTTTGATAGTGCACGACTTTGCACGTGCTGCACGCTTTTTGCGTTCCACTCGGTAGCGCTCTGCTTCTGTGACTGGTATCCCAACATTCGAATATATGGACCAATCAGTGAGATTACAGTTAGGGGTTATAACACAAAAGCAACATATCATAATTTATATAATGGTTTGTTTTTATAATTTTAATAATGATAAATATTAAAGCTTTTTAATGATATACCGATTAATTAATACAATACCATATAAAGAATAAATGTATTTGCTCTTGTTATCGCCATATAACCAAATATTTCTTAGTTTCACATAAAATATATTGTGTTGATTACCGCAAATACTAAGTTCTTGTCTTCTGACATAACACAAAATTATAAGCAAAGAGTGGCTAACTTGCACATAGTTTTATATATAATATAATTTTATTACAATTTATTTATGTTAATTTATTATTTTTCACCCATAAGTGTTTATGTAAAGGCAGAAATACAGACAAACCGCGCCCAACAAAGTTTCATCTGTTAATAGCCGACTCTTAATATTTATGCATAGCGGTGACCTACATTTCCAAAACGAGGCTAAGCCCGCAAGCTTCCAAAATGGCCTCCGACCACTGCTGTGTACCGTTGTGCACATCTGATGCAAGAAAATCGAATTCTTTGAACTTCCACAGAATACCAATCGACCAAACTTTAAGGAAACTATGGCTGATAGCTATCCGAAGGGACGAGGGTCGTTTTTTTACGGTATGTGAAAAATCTCATTCATGATTATTATTTTGAAATTTACAGCCGAAGAAAACTATTTCGAAAAATACTAGGGAAAAATAATAATTGTGTCAAAAAATTGCTTTTGTTATGTTTGTGACATCTAACACATATTTCTTACCTCCGATTTCGAAAATCGTGGTTAATTTTGATTCAGATTGCACAAACTTTTTGTGTATTCCAACTTGTGAAAACATATTTTTGATCAACTGAAATGTATAGGAAGTGAAATTTGTGATCGGCAATCATAGAGTCGTGCAAGTAGGCCTATATCTATTCACCAAACCAAAATGATATCTCAAAAGAATATAAATTTTAAATAAACTGCATTACGTTATCACTTCATTGATGTTTGGATATTTATTCTTTCGTTTCTGTGTATTTGTTATCATGAAATAAATTATAAATTTCCAATTCCGACTTCTGATTCCAATCGAGTTGATTGCCAGTTGACTGTAGACTGTGTTGTGTAATTCTCATTTATCAATATTGTAGACATTATTTAATGGATCAGTAACCTTAATTTTAACAAAAAAGTATTGACTGAAGATTTACCTATATTTATGAGTTATATTTCCTTTATGCTATCCAAAATTTGAATATTGAATAATTTAAAAACAATTAGCAAATTTTTTTGATTAATAACTTAATTCAATTTAATTGCTTGATATAAAAGACTAAGAAATAATAATGAATAGTAAATCTAATAATTGTAATGAATTGTAAATATTTAGAAATATTTGATGAAAAAACTTTAATTTTATCAGATAACTGGAAAGACTTGTGTTTGTTCCCTCCACTTCCTGCCAGAGGACTACAAGTTCACGGCAGTGAGGAAAACACTCCGGCCCAGAGCAGTCCCCTCTCAGTTTGCCTGGACCAAGACAGAGGCACCGAGGAAATTCCCAGCCGAGAGACTTCCTCTCCAGCCCAGAGTGATAGACACAAAGTTAATATGACATTATGACATTATGATGATAAGACAATTTTTCTAAAATTGTTTAAACAGTTTCTTACTATTATAAGAAGGGCCAAGGATGTGACTGTGTTGAATACATTATCACTATGAAATATATAGGTAGAAAAATTCAAAAACAACTTTTATATTGAAAATTCATTTTCCAAAAATTCATTTTAAACATTTGTTTTCATACATGTTACAATGTAATCAATTGTTCTGACACTGGTATAGTCTTGACTGGTTAGTATGATTATATACATGAAATATCTTACACAATGTTCATTCACAGCTCTGACAACCCAGAGCCAGAATCCCACATGGACCCTCCAACACGAAGTGGTTCCACCCAGACTGAGCCTCAGCCAGATCAACAGACACATACACAGGATCAACAATTACTGCAGTGGATAAGAGACCTTGAAGCTGAACAGCAACGCCTTGAATCACTTCTTGCTGTTGAACGGTTTGGGATAGAGAGGTTTTCAACTGATCCTTCCTTAGTGCAATATTATACATCTTTTTGTACATATGAACTTTGTGTAGCTTTTTATAATTATGTCCATCCTACTGCTTGCAATATGCGAAGCATGTACTATGTCTGTTCTGACAATTTATCCTTGGCTGGTAGACCAAGAGGGATGTTGCTCATTGATGAGATGTTCATGTTTTTTGTAAGGCTAAGACTAGGCACTCCAGAACAAGATCTAGCTGTGAGATTTAACTGCCATTTGTCAACTGTAAGCAGGAAAATAATAACTTGGGCCAATTTTTTGTATTTTGTTCTTGGATCTTTCCCAATCTGGCCATCAAGAAATCAAATAGATTATTATATGCCATCAGAATTCAAGCTATTGTATCCATCTACCAGAGTAATCATTGACTGTACTGAAATCAAGGTTCAAATTCCATCTGCTCTTGTGTTAAATTCCATGATCTATTCCCATTACAAAAGTAGTTGTACATTGAAAGGTCTGATAGGAATTGCTCCCCATGGAGCAGTTACATTTGTTTCATGTCTTTTCACTGGTGTCATGTCAGATGTAGAGATCACAAAGATTTCAGGCATTCTAGATCTACTTGAACCTGGTGACAGTGTTATGGCTGATAAGGGTTTCACTATTGCTAGTATTTTAAGGGAAAAGGGTGTAGGGCTTAACATTCCCCCCTTTTTGCACAATTGTTGCCAATTTTCATGTGAAGAAATTGAAGAAACTCAAAAAATTGCCTCTCTTAGAATACATGTTGAACGTTTGATCAGAAGAATTAAGCAAAATCAGTTGTTTGACTCTGCTATATCTCTATCAGAGCTTGGAACCATTAATCAACTTTGGACTGTAGCATGCATTGCTTCTAGCTTTCAAGGACCTCTGATAAAGAAGTGTGTAAAACCACTCATGAAATAGATATGATTTTATATCAATCCCACTTACAAGGATATTTAATCAACAAAACATGTGAACAAAGATGCAATGCTATTGTTTATATCAGATATCTTTGTCTATAAGAAAAATGTACAGTATATATATGCCATAAGAGATTGTACAGTATGACTATGGGGATTCTGTTATTAATATAGAAAAATAGATCAGTCATGTTGGATTGCTATTAGAAAGCAAAATATATGTGCTATGAGACAATTGAAAAGTGTACATATCAGATTGATAATCTTTGTCTACAAGAATAAATATGACCAGATATGCCATGAGAGATTCTTAGTAGTATTAAAATGACACTTTCTACAAAATAAAATAAAATAAATAAATACACCAGTCATGTGAGAGTGCTATTGGAAAAGAAAATATATGAGCTATGAGGCAATGGAAATGTACATTTGAGATTGATTATTTTTGTATATAAGTAATATGTACAGATATGCCATGAGAGATTCTGTGTAGTATTACAATGACACTTTCTAAAAATAAATACACCAGTCATGTGAGAGTGCTATTGGAAAAGAAAATATATGAGCTATGAGGCAATGGAAATGTATATTTGAGATTGATTATTTTTGTATATAAGTAATATGTACAGATATGCCATGAGGCAAAGCAAATGTGGACAAATTGATTATCTTTGTAAGAAATCTGCAAATACATGTCATGAAAGATTTTGTACGTCATTATGAGAATTGAATGTACAATGCCTATTTCAATATATTTATTCACTCTTTGTGGACTAGAAAAAAATTATACAATTGTTTTAAACACACATGAAGATAACTTTTCATTATTATTGTTTAGTATAATTAGATTACACACTTATGAAAAGTTTGAATCTCAATTATGTATTATTGATGTCAGGTTTTGTTGAAAACACAATAAACCCATAATATTAAACACTTTTTTAAAAGATGTAAATAACAAATACCTGGTAAGTTATTTTGATATTACAGAAATGTTTTGAATTATTATATCTTGAACATGGATAAAATGCTGTATCATATATTTCATTATTCACTTTTTACACAGAAATAAATTAAATTTACTTGATCATTGACTTATTTGTGATTTCTTCTTACATTAATAAAACTTATACAACTGTCAATATTGAGTTCCTAACCTACATCCTGATTACCTTAAAATCATAATATATTGTCAAAGTATAACTTGTCAGCTTTATCCTTTACTGGCTGCCACTCAGTCATGTCAAACATAATTCTTTCCAAATGTGTTGATTTAGTAGACCAAACAAAGAAATCGCACCACATTAAACCGGAAACAGCAAGTTGCATTTGAATTTGATGATAATAATTGTGATTTTTTTTCAAAGAAATTGAACCATTATCATGGAGCTTAAGATATGGAAGTTGTTCCATCTCTTTCTGAGCAAGATCCGGACACTTGATCTCAAGAAGGCCATATGGGGGATCCTGGCTCGGGTCAAACACTTTCCGGTCTGGGCTTGCGGCAAGCCAAGGTGCTGCAGGGGACACAATGATACCAGAGGGATAGATGTTGATGGTGTTCCCTTTAATCTGGAAGTAGACGCATTTAAATTTTTGTAATAGAATTAAAACGATGATTAGGTGACACATTGATACTGAACAGAAATGAAGTAACATCAGTTGTAATATTAGTTGATTTTATTGAGATTGTGTGATAAACATGATGCTACAGTCAGTGAAATATATAAATGTTTTTTTTTTGGCGATGGTGTGATCCGGAAAAAAATCCACAAGAATTTAGACTCACATTACTGTATGCAGACGCTGCTACTGGTTCATTGGCAACACCCTCTTTCATGGCTGCGATCATTCGGTTCCCAGTGCTCGTTTTATACCTTGCAGCATACTCCTCTGGATCTGCAAGACGGAAAGTTAAGGTTAAGTACACATAATGAAGTTTATACTTGTTCAGTTTGTATGGCCCCCAGCTCATATACAAGTAACAGTCACATTGACCAGGTGAGATACTATAGCAACAATTGTCCTCTTAAACACAGTAGTCGTATGATGGGTATAGACTTGTAGTGTTTTAATAAAATTGTACATATTTCATTGCAAAAGCAAAAATTCATTGTGACTTTGGGTTCCAACTCACTCTTAATTCTCTTAGAGATCTCGCCCACTTTGGATGCTGTGACCCGATGTTCCCTTAGCTTCTTCCACGTGGGG
Organism: Steromphala cineraria; assembly: GCA_916613615.1. Classification (NCBI taxonomy): domain Eukaryota; kingdom Metazoa; phylum Mollusca; class Gastropoda; order Trochida; family Trochidae; genus Steromphala; species Steromphala cineraria. Next base: position 25,678,844 of record OU744723.1, on the reverse strand, counting down.
TCTCCTGCCTGTAGCCTGGTCGACTTTTCTATCCCAACGGACTCCTCCTGACTGACTGACAATGACTCTAACATCTGTCCCTGGGTCTCGGTGAGAACTGTTGTGTAGCAGTAGGAGCCGATGTTGTTGTTGCTGTCCGGTAAGTCAGGGAAGCCAGAATCCAGGAAGGAAGGTGCAAGCTGTTGCTGGTAACTGATGGCAGAGCCTGAAGGGAAGAGTCCAAACTTTGTGGAGACAGTTGAAGGAGGGATGAGGCTGGCTGGTGGCAGTGAGGTCAGGAGGTTGCAAGACGGACTGACAGTTTGTAGTGTGCTGATCAGTTCTTCAAGGGGTGGGAGTGGTGATCTGATAGGGTTGTAGAGAGTGCTCTTCACGGGTTTGTCACTGGGCTGATCCTGGCTGTACCCGGTCACTCTCACTTCCTGAACTGACATCCCGTGGATCTTGTCTCCCCGTGGTATGTGCCAAGTCTGTGGGATGGATGTCTTGACAACATCAGCTGGGATGGCAGAGAGTCCCCTCAACTTGTAGTGAGCTAAAAGGTACAACGTGCCAGTTATGTGCCCACAGCTCTGTCCCTTCCCAATGGCACAGTCACAAAGTGCTGATTCGACTCGAGGCGGACAGCGGTTTAGGTATATCTGTAAAACAGGGATGGACAAATAAGGGATGTAAACATTGGCTAATGTTAACATACCTTATGATTGATTTTCAGAATTATGAAATTAATTTTGAATAAGATAGAAATAGATGAAGATAAAATATGCAAGATAACTTAAGAGAAGTCAATAGAGCTTGTACTTTATGATAATCAATATCATTCCTTCAAAAACATTAGGGATAAACTATGGGTGAATCAATCATGTGACTATTCATTATGTTATGACTCATGAAGAGTAAATTATATAATGAAGTTCTAAAATATTCAGGTGTACTGTACACAAAAATGGAAAGATGTGCTAATAATTTACCTCTAGTTTGTGGGGGGCTTCATTTTTCCTCTGTGACCGGTAGCAACTGGCACTTAGTCTGCAGCTAGGTCCATCACAATAAGCTGTAAATAATTTGTTTAGTCATTATTGAAAATAATAAAATGACAACATTCTAAGGCAATGAGGGTGTCTATGTGTTTTTGTGTAGGTTTATTTAATGATCTTTTTCGAAATTAAAAACATATTTAAGCAGCCGGCCATCACATTAAATAGGCCTAAATAGAGTAAAGTCCAAGGTCGACAGATCTACTGCATTAAAATAGTGTTTACAAAAAAAGTAATATTTCTAATAAAATAATTTCTTGAATTATATATGCCAGGTAACAAAGGAATGATTATCATTTCATGCAGTGTTGTTAAATAATATCAACGACATATTAATTGTCAAAAATACAAATCAACAATTCGTTTGTAGAAAATATTAGGACTAAACAGCTGATGTTCGTTTTGATATTGAAGGTCACGGTAACCTGTCAAACTGCAATACGTCAGATTACTTACTTTTCAAGTTAGAAATAAATCCCTCGCTGTAATACTTGAAACCTTTGTTAAGCTGGGAGCTTCCAGCGCTGGTTGAATTTTGTTGGACATAATCTTCCACGAAAGCGAAGGTAATGTTCGGCACAAGCGACAAGTCGCTTCCTGGTTTGACGAGTCGCGCCATGCGGGCTTAGCCTCGTTTTCGATCGCTCATGAATATTCATGCATAATATTAAGAGCGGTCTATTGGAATGATTGACACTGTGCATGTGTTTCACACGTAACATGTCCAGTTTCTCGTTTTGCACGTGCGATCCCACTGGCATGTTTGTAAACTAAAGCATTCCTGGATGTGTTTTGAAATCAATGGCACAGTGGTGTAGTGGTTAGCATGCTGGCCTCTCACGCCAGAGACCCGGGTTCGAATCATGGTGGAGACACCACAAATTTGTGACTTTGGTCTTATCCTTTGTATTGTCCCTGGGCAAGGCACTTCATCCACATTGCACTCAGTCCACCCAGCTGTTAAAATGGGTACCTGAAAAATGGATGTACTGACCTACGTGGTCGTGATTAGCGCTTAGTAGCAGCTGTGAAAGTACACTCCTTCGGGGTAATAATCTAGCGCTTTGAGCATGTCTTAGGACGTGGAAAAGGCGCAATATAAGTACGCACATTATTATTATTATTATTATAAAAACATAATTATTGCAGTATTGAATTTAATTTAAAGCTAGTGAATTCTTCAATTAACATGTAGTATATCGGTTTCAGCATTTTATCATTATGTTCAATATATCATAAATCATTAAAAGTCTAATGCAATTATAGTATCATTTTCTGATCATTTCTACTTGACGAAAACAACTTATGATCATATGGTAAATATGGTAACACAAAACATAAATGTTATTGAAATAATCATTTAAGATACACTGACTGTTTTCATTACGATTGCAACAGCATGTTTACAGTAGCTGATTAAGTACAATGGAAATTAGGTCACGTGATACCCGTTTTATCCTATTTCGAAATTAATCTCTCTTGGTTAGCATTATCAAATCACAGTCTATCTACCTGAAAACCTAACCAAGTCTGTATTTGTATAATCCCTTGTCACGCATTGCAACACACAGTTTGTCTCCATCAACACACAGACCAGTTGGAAACTGTACACCATTCTCTTCTGTAAGAATGTCTCTAATATACTCCCCTCTCTTACTTAGATGTACCACTTTGTGTGTTGAATAGTCAGCTACTAGAATGTCTCCTGTACTGGTGGTTGTTATTCCCCATGGGTATCTCAGAGCTCTGTCTCCAGTAGGTGTGTATGTGAATACAATGTCTCCAGACTGTGTCAGACAGATGACAGACTTCAGACCATTATCTGACACCAGGATAGTTCCCTGTCTGGTTACATGAATGTAGTTAGGATACCTGAAGCTCTTTCCTATTGTAGGAAGTGTTGTGAAGGTCTTCAAGATGTTTCCCTGCATATCAATCAGATCCACAGAAGGTGGAGACTCTGAACCAGCCACCAGTGTTGATTGATCCAGAGTAGACAGACCCCTGTACTTCTTACTTGTCTGTATTGTAGACAGGAGTGTCAGGTCAGGAGTCACAGCAACTGTGATGATACACGGTGAGTCAGAGAGAGACACAGCTACCTTACCTTCACTGATAACTGTTATACACCAGGGCCTACCAGACACCTTGAGTACACTTGAACATTGCTGTCCTGCTTGAATGTAACATGATTTCAAAAGGCATCTATTATAATCAGAAGAAAGAGTGACATTAGTATCATCAGTGATCATAACCAAACTATCTGTTACCCCGCAAATGTCTCTCACATTTTCTGTTGCTTCAATAACTTCATCCAGTACAGGTGTAGCAGTCAAGTCTATTCTGTCAGTATGGTGAATCTTCACATCCATCTTTCCAATTTCTTTCTCCAGATTTTCAAGATTATGTACAAGGTTTAGGCTAGTTACATCTGCAAAATCCTTCCTCTGTGTCCCTGTGACGTCAGCCCCAGCCTCTGACCCAGACGACAGATACATCTCAAACAGCTGCGCCTCATCCTCCAACTCCAGGGCCTGCTGGATGGACTGAGACTGCTGCTGGTACAGCTGTAGATCCATTTGTTTCGTCTTCATCATCGATCTCAACATCTGTGTGTCTTGTTCTGTTTGATCCTTCACCTGTCTGATCAGTTGATTTTCTCTCTGTTTCAGTGTATCGATAGCTTCTTGTGTGGCTTTCCTTATTGCTGACTCTAGCATGGATCGATCAAACAAAAGGTTTTTTTCTTGCAAATCCAGTTTTTGAACCTCGCCCTTTGTTGAATCAATTTTATCTGCTAATTTCTGCTGATGACGATGAAGTTTTGATTTGACCTCTGTCAGCTTAGCCTTGATTGTGATGACCTCTTTACATGTTCTATGAGCAATACTGCAGCAGACAGTACACAAGGGTTTGTCACAGTCATTACAATAAAGTTTCATCTTCTTTTCATGTTCGCTGCAGATAATTTTCTTCTGTAGAGGCTTTTTGTCTGAGACTGGTACAACTTGGTGTTTCTTTGAGTTTTGCATTTTACCATGCAGTTGCAGACACCCATCACAAAATAGAGCTTCACATTCTGAACACCAGTGTGTGGCTGGAGTTGTCTTCCCTTCTTCTTTGCACACTGAGCAAAGATCAGCTCCTGAAAAGTAAAATTCAAATGCATGTGTAACCAATAAAATTACAATACTTTCCATTAACAGCTTTATTCTTCAGAAAATAGTAAACTTAATCATCCGTATGTCTAACAATGCAGTTTCAAATAGGAATTTCATCTGTGACTGCAGACACTTTCTATTATTATTGCCTTTATTAGATTTGTAAGATTGACATTGACCATTTCAAATAGTTCAGTTATATCGCAGTATTTCGGTATAATAAAACACTAAATTTCTAATTGTGAGGTTACTACATGTAAAGCATAGACAATGAACCGGACTACCTCGTAAGTCTACCTCCTTAAGGGGGTAGGTAATATATAATATATATTGCAATCTAACATCTGAGGCAGTAGTTTTTGTTCAAGAATAATCTCTATTTGTTTGGAAGTTACCGTGTACAACTGAGTCCATGAGTCCAGTGAGAAGCAAGCCTGGTTTCAGTTGCCCCGCCCAATCTTCCACAGGTCTGTCAGGGTGAGGCACTGGGGTCTCTTGTCTACATGTGGGACAGGGGATGGTCTTGTTTCTCACTGCTTCTTCCTTTGTCTGGATATATTTGGCCAGGCAGTTCTTGCAGAATGTATGCTGACAGGCTAGTGTTACAGGCTGCACAAACACCTCCATACACACACTGCAAGTCAGGAAGTCGTCCTGTAGCTTGCCTGCTGTCGCCATTTTGAATCTGTATGCAAAGAATTGTTCACTGTCAGAATACAAGCAAGATAAAGGCTCTTTGAAGTTAATAATAGATTATATCGCATGATTTAGTTTGAGTTTTTCTGTCCCCTCGGTAAAAATTTTTTTTATCTGGATACAGTGGGGATGGATAAATGTGATAGGCAGAACGTTGATTGTCATTTGAGTGACGTCATAAAACAATTCGGACGTATCAAAGTCTCTCAAATTGACATATTGTTAGTCCAGCAATGAGGGCTTCATGACGACCAAATTACACTTTTTGGTATAAAATATATGGACGACATGCTATAACAAATAAAAAGTTTGTCTTCATGATATGTAAAATGTTAAGCCAGTGCTCCAGATACGTATTAACCCCTTGTCTTGGTTACAGTTTAGTAATGCTGACTTTGGTGTATTTGGGAATTTGTACCGTATTTCATAAAGGAAATGGGATCTTTCTATTATTTTCTACATCATTGAGTATTTAATCATAATAAAAATTACATTAACAATGTAATGTTACTGCTGTTTATTACTCAACCGTGGTGAGATCACTCATTAGATAACAATGAGTTGGTAACACACATGTGTGTTACCATCTCGTGCAAAGAAACGGAACTACTTTCGAACGTCACATGACATTGTCCAATCACGTGACTCATAAGTGGCGACTGTCAAATTGTACATTCTCAACAAAATGTTAATTTATGTGAAAGAATATTATCTTAGCGTTTTCTTAAATACATTATCTTTTCGCTACCCAGCACAAATCAATCATTCGCTTAATCACTTGTCAACCTTCTGTGCCGTCACAAGCGGTGTTGCCTCCTCTGGCTACCGTAACATTAACATGGCGCTTCGACTGTTTACTTGCTTCGATGCCACCATAACCTTTCCCTTCAACAAGCACACATGTTATCGTGTAACTACCTTTACACAAGTTCTATCTCCCGATTCATATCAACACATTCAGTAACTCATGTCAATGTAATCAATCAATCAATCGCTGCCGTTGACACTGTTCGCCTACATAGCGTGACCTAGAAACAGGACACATTCCGATGACGTCACTTGGCGATCTGATGACGTCACTTTGTGAGTCCATGATGTGTTGACAGTTTCCGTTGCTTCTTAGTGTTTATTTTATCAATGCATCTTTTGATAATGAAATATTTTTCACCAATATACTTTGTATCATGTTTATAGGCGTATGATATGTGTAAACATAAAAAAAATAGCGAACTATTTTATTTGGACTCATGGGAATTCATACGCTGGTTTCCCCGACTGTTCCAAGTCAGATGATTCTTGTTTTGACGATTTGTTTACATAAATATTGATATGAGGGTTGAGTAATAAATAAAATACTAAACTCATGATAATGTGATAACATTTTTAAGCAACTTTCGTTCGTCTGATACCAATTCTATACACTCGTTGCTTAAAAATGTTATCACATTACCATTCGTTTAGTATTCTCTATATATATTCAAAACAATATATATTTTCTTTCATGTAATGTTATCTTGAACGAAGAAATTAATTATAATTATAAAAGATGCACCTGAATTTTGCCATTGAACAAAGTTTCTTTAATTAAGGATTCAGCCATAAGACTGAATCCTTATTGTTATTGGCGTGTTTTTTTTTATTATTATTCCACGATTTTTGTGAACAGGATTCAGACCAAACGGCTGATGCTATCGAAGCCAAATTTCACAGGCTGGTAGACCTTGTTAAAGAAAGGCGACAATAACCTTTTGGGACAATTCGGCCCATACATTAAAGGTCCAGTTCGATTCCAAAATCGAAAATTTAACATTGATTTTTTTTTCAAAATGCACTTAGAGACCTAATTTTTTTTTTAAATGTGCGCAATCAAAATTGCTGCAAAAAAACAAATCATGGAAAATTCGTAGGTCACGTGGTTTGGCCGCCATTTTGGATTTAGTGCATTTTTGACCATTGCCGACCCCACCCACCTTTGACAATCTTCTCCTCTGAAGATACTTGCACTAGAGATCTGAAATTTACACTCAATGTAGCTGAAGCATTGTAGTTCTAAGATTGCTCATTAGAAAGCCCTAACATCAATACTTTTCTTGCTGCGATTTTTTAAAGTTGACCAAAATCTAAAAATCGCAAACTTCAAGGGCAGATAACTCAAAAACCAGACCATAGAATTTGATGATTTTTGCATGAGAGTTAGACATTGGCAAGGTCCTTAAGATAAAAGAATAAAATCGCTCGCGAACAGTCATTTCCGGTCAGGGTCAGAGGTCAAACTTTCCATTTTGGACATATGGTGTTTTGGTGGGTACGTTTGAAATATCGTAGCGAATCAACGGCGTATGATAACGCTTTGTTCTATACATCATATGAAAGCCAAAAGTCTTTTGATTTTTTTTAAATTTGACAGTAAATTTCTATATTTGTTTTACACTGAGTTACGGCCCTTTGAATATTGTCAATTCTGCTTTCGTTTTGAATGCAAAGGATATAGGTATGTTAAAAAACGTCGTTACTCATCAGTGATAGACGGCAAATCATTGTTCCATATATCATTAGAAAGCCAAAAGATCATACAATCTGCGATAAATCTCATCAAAATTAGATTAAACATTAACATTGAAATTCGGAGCATTTAAATGTGGTCAATCCTATTTGCGTTTTGAATGATTCTCATATAAGAATGATTGAAAAATTGTACTTCATTGGCAATAAAACACTAGGAAAACATACTTTACATCGATGGCTACGCTTGTTGAAGACAAAAACCTTTTGTGTAGTACTTCATTATAAAATTGTTCACAGTAAATGTCTCATAAGCTTACTTATCTATTTCTTGAGATAAAGCTTGATATTTGCGGCAGATGTCGCATCGCTCACCATTTCTTTACTTTTTCATGCTCATGAACAAATAATGTATGCAAATAAAGACAAATCTCTCCTCTATACACTGGTGAAAAAAATGTGAGGATATCTTTAATGGTAAAATCAGATAAATGCTATAACATTGACGGATCGTTAAATCTTTCAAATCTACTTTCTTTTTTAATGCATTTAATATGTACAATTGGAAAAAAGTCGTACCTCATCAACAAAGCATTCAGAAGTGTTTGTTACATTACTAGACAGCTAAAAGGACTTACAGAACCTAGGAAACTTTTAGATAAAATCTGATATGTCCTTTAACATTTGAATTAAGAGCTTTAAATATTGTCAATTTAACTGTCGTTTTTTATTTATAGGATTAAGGTCAGTTATTAGAGTAATCTCCTTTTAGCTGTTTGCATTCTAAAACAATTTGTGAAGTACATTATGTATGTTTTATTGCATTCAGTAGAAGTGAAGGTGATAATTACATGTAGATGAAGAATGCTTCCATGACTTTTGTCACGCTGTCTTCGCACAGACTCTTTAGCTTTAGCTAAAGACGATTTTAAGTCATTCAGAAATTATAACTTGCTTTCGCTCACTAACGGTAACAACATTATCCATAAATTATCCATAAACATTAACTTTTAAGTTGCATTTCTGTAAGCGCTGAATCCGTTTGTCGTCGCTTGCGACTATATTTTAATTTGCATTCGGTCATATCGATAAATTGATGAACTGTATTTGAAAAGGTCTACTGGAGGTTTACTGAAATTATTAAATACATTGTCTTTTAATTGAAACCAATTATTTCTATTTTCCTTACATCACCTAATATTCCTCCTAAAGACTTGCTACTGTCCTTTTAAGTAATAAGAAGCTTAGCTTTGCACAAACACTACCATTTAGCTTACTATTCCTTACTTGATAATATTCACTCCAACTTAAACAACAGAGAGAGACATCAAACACTGATTTAGACTTTTGATATACATTCACTACAATTTTATGTTCGAATACGCAAGGATTTACAAATTGTTGCGTACAGTACAGTATTCGTTCTGAGCTTTTTAAGTTTACACACCTCACTCAAAGGGAAGGACATGGTATTAGTCCATTAACGTACAATATCCTATATATAAATATTTGTTGAAAAATATAATTTTTAACACAATGAAATACAATTCTGTAAACAGGATTGTACTCTATCTCTGTAAATTACATGATTACAAAAATAGTATCTTTATCATGCTACACTTTATGAATAATACTTCCATATAAAATTAAAGATTCGTGTATATACTTATATATATACATATATGAAAATCCAAAACGCAAAATGTTTTAACTTTGTATAACTTTTGTTCCTAAATTTTTTAATTTATTTTTCATCATATTCGTTTCATATGGGAAGAAATTTAAGTATTGATTTAACCACTCATCATTAAGGCTATCGATATTTTATGTATCCCTAAAACGTTGAAATTAACTGAAAACATATTGCTTTCTTTGCCAAGAAGTGATCAGTATATTACTAAAAACTCTTTCTAATTGTAAATCCACCTATTATTTGAAATTAATATTTACAATACCATGGATTCTAATACCGTTTGCGACTTAACGAAATAATAACACTCTTATATAATCCAGTTTTTATGAGACATATCTCAGCAAACAGTTCAGGTAGACCATAGAAGACTACGTTATCACGTCTACTGAACGCCTCCAGTCTACATGTACATAAACAATATGAATGTGGGCTTCGTGGCATTATATAAGTAAAACATATTCCAAGGTGCTGAATTAAATTAAAACAAGCACTTTGCTACACACAAAACTATAGACTTAGTCGCACTGTACTCACACAGCAAATTTACATGGCTGTCTTATTGGTAATAAATATAAGCACACATATAAGACATAGGAACAGACGCTCACCTTTCTACACTGCGACCAAACACTCAATCAATGATCTTGCATGAATAAACCTATTATATCTAAATCAACCAGCTGTGAACTTTCGTGAAAGTGTTCAATATCTGGTACGCGAAGTAACTTGAGTCATAGCTTTAAGGCAGTCTGAAAATGGAGTGGTATAGAAGACACTCATAAAGACGGAAACACACATTGTAATAAACTCCTATGAATCGTGTAAGTAGTAGTTATTTGGAATACTCATCACTATAAATATAATCACCAAAGTTCAATTTTACAGTTAAGTCTTAACTGGTATTTTTTTGCGTTATATGATATCAATAAGTTATGTTTATTTAATAGTTCTATTCTTTCAGTTAAATTTTCGCAATTCAAATTAGTTGATTCAAACATGTGTGTAGGAGAGCATTGATTAATGAAGTTTATAAATTCGCTTCAGGTTTCTCATGAGCTTAGTCATTCACATTGAGTCAAAGCGTGATATATCTTTCTTTGATATATAGAGAATCTCAGCCAAGTGTCTTCTGATATCAAATATATCAACACAAGTTGATATAAGAAACAAATATCCGAGGCTTGGCGTCCTAGCATCATGATGTTGTGTTTATGACGTCCTAGAATTGTGATGTCATTACTGATTATGTTAAACGTTTGTGATGTCATGTATTTTCTTTTTACAGGGCATTGTTCAAAATCTACTGTCAAAGCGATATCTCCTAGGAGATATAGCTTGATCTTTCACAAGCGATATCTCCTGTGGAACACAGTTTTGGATGATCAATTTTATTTGGCCTCGTCTATAAAACAATTTCATAAGTTTCCTTGTATCCGATATCAGGATTGTTTTGAAAAGTCTTGATACCGATGATGAACAAGACACTTTCATGGTTGCCACGGATGCGACCAGAGTGGTATGTACATTATCAAAAAAACACGGCTATAAGATATGAGTGAAATTGCAGGTTGCACGAGAGTCAAGATTAGTCCACAACAAAACTATTTATTTGGACACAAACTCGTGAAGATTTGGTGCTTTCAAGATATAAACGGAAAGTCACTGACCACAGAGACATTAGCTTTATGATATCTGCGAAAGAACCATGTTTGTCCATGTCATGATACCATTAGATAACAATAACAATGACGGTTACTTTGAGACAAAATGAAAGTTACGAGAATAACAATAACTCAAAATGACAAACCTTACGCCCAGGACATCTTGACTGCAACATGAGATCCTTTACTTGCCGTCTTCCGAGCTGGCGACTGGTCACGTGACTGTAAATATGTGGCTCTTTATGAGTGTTCAGGTTGAGTGCAATCTGTAATGTAAACTGATATTTAAAGGACAATATATCATAGCGTGAGATGTACTGCAATCACGTTAAACCGTATCACCTCTTTTTCCTGCATCAAATATGGGGACTTCGTCATTAGCTACTATTTGAATGTTGAGTGTTAAGCTCGGTGTTTATTTTGCATGGAAGATGCAGTAGAGTTAAATGGCATTCAGATAGTGAATAAACATAACGTTGTTATAAAATGGATCACAATTTCAGTATTTGAACACATTCTTGTACTTTCTAGGGTCGAGTCACATTCGAGATTGGAAACCACTCCCATGGAACGGAACAGAACAGAAGAACATGTCCAATTTTAACAAGAAAGTAAAACGTGTGGTTCAAAAGATAGTGAACTTTTGATATGTTCTAGTAAACTCCTTTATAGGACTGTTTGAGACATCATAGTGCCAGCTCTGTAAGAATGGATCCTTTAATATATGGTTTATTATTACAACGATAGGGTTTATAAATCTATATGTGTTCGTGAATCATTAAATTCAATTCACAATTGTTAAAAAGAATCTTATGAACTAAACCAGTGAAGACACCAGTTTAGTTTCAAACAAAATGACCTTTTGAGCTCATAGTGTTAAGATAACATCTTTGAAAAAAAACCCAACAAATTTCATGACTAGATACACGACAAATGAACATATTTGACTCGGGTAGCATGATTTAGCATGGAGATAATCATCGGGTGGAATTAATCTGCTGAAAGCACAACAAATATGTTTTAAATATAAAAGGACATGAAAAAAAGACGAAAAAAAGCAAAGGGCAAATCTACATTCTTCATCTCTTCTGTTTTGACGACGAATCTTTACATGCTTAGTGACTTTAGGGCATAAGTTGTACATATGTCTGGCATTGGTGCCATGATCCCAGTCACTTTGCCACAGTTGGCAAATTGCTTTATGTATAACAGTGAAGTAATCTTTTGGAATTGGGAAATAGTCCAATACGTTGACTTGTGCTTTTGTTAGAGCCGACTTGGCAAGTTGATCTGCTCTCTCATTACCACTGAGACCCACGTGTGCTGGAACCCATACAATATCACAACTGATATATATGGTATTCAAAAAGATGTCTAAATAAAATATATCATATAAAATATCACTTCGTTGGCCTTGCACTCCTGATTGCATAGTTTGAACAGCGGCCAAGGAATCTGTAAAAATTATTGACTCATGGTCATGGTTTTTAACGAAAAGCAATGCTTTTAGAATTGCTGTTAACTCTGCCGCAAATATAGATAATCGGCCATGTAGTCTGTACTCTTCATATATATCGAGTGAAGGAACATAAAAAGCCGCACCAACACGCCCAGAAACAGGATCTTTAGAGGCATCTGTATAAATGTGTGTGAATCCTGAGTAGTTTGAGTTGATGAAATCTTCTGTAATTGCTTTGATAATGACTGGATTCATCTGTTTGTCAACCATTGATGCCAGGTTAGCATTTACTGAAGGTTGTTTTAGGCACCATGGGCTTGATTTAGGAAGATTGAAAGAGGCATTTAGTTTTATGTCCAGAATTTTACATAGGGGTAACCCTGTTTATTGATCTCCCTTTACTAAACTATCTGAATAACAAATACAGTTTAAATCACATGACTTTACTTGGCCAGTACCAGCTTCATACTGGCTGGTTAAGTTGGTAAAGGCATACTGGCTAACGGTATGGCAGTCTGGCAGTATCGGTTAATGGTCCAGTACTGGTAATACGGTACTCTACTACTGTACTGACACAGTATCGGTTAATGGTCCAGTACTGGTAATACGGTACTCTACTATTGTACTGGCACAGTATAGGTTAATGGTCCAGTACTTGTAATACGGTACTCTACTACTGTACTGACACAGTATCGGTTAATGGTCCAGTACTTGTAATACGGTACTCTACTACTGTACTGGCACAGTATCGGTTAATGGTCCAGTACTTGTAATACGGTACTCTACTACTGTACTGACACAGTATCGGTTAATGGTCCAGTACTTGTAATACGGTACTCTACTACTGTACTGGCACAGTATCGGTTAATGGTCCAGTACTTGTAATACGGTACTCTACTACTGTACTGACACAGTATCGGTTAATGGTCCAGTACTGGTAATACGATACTCTACAACTGTACTGACACAGTATCGGTTAATGGTCCAGTACTTGTAATACGGTACTCTACTACTGTACTGGCACAGTATCGGTTAATGGTCCAGTACTTGTAATACGGTACTCTACTACTGTACTGGCACAGTATCGGTTAATGGTCCAGTACTTGTAATACGGTACTCTACTACTGTACTGACACAGTATCGGTTAATGGTCCAGTACTTGTAATACGGTACTCTACTACTGTACTGGCACAGTATCGGTTAATGGTCCAGTACTTGTAATACGGTACTCTACTACTGTACTGACACAGTATCGGTTAATGGTCCAGTACTGGTAATACGATACTCTACAACTGTACTGACACAGTATCGGTTAATGGTCCAGTACTTGTAATACGGTACTCTACTACTGTACTGGCACAGTATCGGTTAATGGTCAAGTACTTGTAATACGGTACTCTACTACTGTACTGACACAGTATCGGTTAATGGTCCAGTACTTGTAATACGGTACTCTACTACTGTACTGACACAGTATCGGTTAATGGTCCAGTACTGGTAATACGATACTCTACAACTGTACTGACACAGTATCGGTTAATGGTCCAGTACTTGTAATACGGTACTCTACTACTGTACTGGCACAGTATCGGTTAATGGTCCAGTACTTGTAATACGGTACTCTACTACTGTACTGACACAGTATCGGTTAATGGTCCAGTACTGGTAATACGATACTCTACAACTGTACTGACACAGTATCGGTTAATGGTCCAGTACTTGTAATACGGTACTCTACTACTGTACTGGCACAGTATCGGTTAATGGTCCAGTACTTGTAATACGGTACTCTACTACTGTACTGACACAGTATCGGTTAATGGTCCAGTACTGGTAATACGGTACTCTACTACTGTACTGACACAGTATAGGTTAATGGTCCAGTACTGTTAATACGGTACTCTACTACTGTACTGACACAGTATCGGTTAATGGTCCAGTACTTGTAATACGGTACTCTACTACTGTACTGGCACAGTATCGGTTAATGGTCCAGTACTTGTAATACGGTACTCTACTACTGTACTGGCACAGTATAGGTTAATGGTCCAGTACTGGTAATACGGTACTCTACTACTGTACTGGCACAGTATAGGTTAATGGTCCAGTACTGTTAATACGGTACTCTACAACTGTACTGGCACAGTATCGGTTAATGGTCCAGTACTTGTAATACGGTACTCTACTACTGTACTGACACAGTATCGGTTAATGGTCCAGTACTGGTAATACGGTACTCTACTACTGTACTGGCACAGTATCGGTTAATGGTCCAGTACTTGTAATACGGTACTCTACTACTGTACTGACACAGTATCGGTTAATGGTCCAGTACTGGTAATACGGTACTCTACTACTGTACTGACACAGTATCGGTTAATGGTCCAGTACTTGTAATACGGTACTCTACTACTGTACTGGCACAGTATCGGTTAATGGTCCAGTACTTGTAATACGGTACTCTACTACTGTACTGGCACAGTATCGGTTAATGGTCCAGTACTTGTAATACGGTACTCTACTACTGTACTGGCACAGTATCGGTTAATGGTCCAGTACTTGTAATACGGTACTCTACTACTGTACTGGCACAGTATAGGTTAATGGTCCAGTACTTGTAATACGGTACTCTACTACTGTACTGGCACAGTATCGGTTAATGGTCCAGTACTTGTAATACGGTACTCTACTACTGTACTGGCACAGTATCGGTTAATGGTCCAGTACTTGTAATACGGTACTCTACTACTGTACTGGCACAGTATCGGTTAATGGTCCAGTACTTGTAATACGGTACTCTACTACTGTACTGGCACAGTATAGGTTAATGGTCCAGTACTGGTAATACGGTACTCTACAACTGTACTGGCACAGTATAGGTTAATGGTCCAGTACTGGTAATACGGTACTCTACAACTGTACTGGCACAGTATAGGTTAATGGTCCAGTACTTGTAATACGGTACTCTACTATTGTACTGACACAGTATCGGTTAATGGTCCAGTACTGGTAATACGGTACTCTACAACTGTACTGGCACAGTATCGGTTAATGGTCCAGTACTGGTAATACGGTACTCTACTACTGTACTGACACAGTATCGGTTAATGGTCCAGTACTGGTAATACGATACTCTACAACTGTACTGACACAGTATCGGTTAATGGTCCAGTACTTGTAATACGGTACTCTACTACTGTACTGGCACAGTATCGGTTAATGGTCCAGTACTTGTAATACGGTACTCTACTACTGTACTGACACAGTATCGGTTAATGGTCCAGTACTGGTAATACGGTACTCTACTACTGTACTGACACAGTATAGGTTAATGGTCCAGTACTGTTAATACGGTACTCTACTACTGTACTGACACAGTATCGGTTAATGGTCCAGTACTTGTAATACGGTACTCTACTACTGTACTGGCACAGTATCGGTTAATGGTCCAGTACTTGTAATACGGTACTCTACTACTGTCCTGGCACAGTATAGGTTAATGGTCCAGTACTGGTAATACGGTACTCTTCTACTGTACTGGCACAGTATAGGTTAATGGTCCAGTACTGTTAATACGGTACTCTACAACTGTACTGGCACAGTATCGGTTAATGGTCCAGTACTTGTAATACGGTACTCTACTACTGTACTGACACAGTATCGGTTAATGGTCCAGTACTGGTAATATGGTACTCTACTACTGTACTGGCACAGTATCGGTTAATGGTCCAGTACTTGTAATACGGTACTCTACTACTGTACTGACACAGTATCGGTTAATGGTCCAGTACTGGTAATACGGTACTCTACTACTGTACTGACACAGTATCGGTTAATGGTCCAGTACTTGTAATACGGTACTCTACTACTGTACTGGCACAGTATCGGTTAATGGTCCAGTACTTGTAATACGGTACTCTACTACTGTACTGGCACAGTATCGGTTAATGGTCCAGTACTTGTAATACGGTACTCTACTACTGTACTGGCACAGTATCGGTTAATGGTCCAGTACTTGTAATACGGTACTCTACTACTGTACTGGCACAGTATAGGTTAATGGTCCAGTACTTGTAATACGGTACTCTACTATTGTACTGACACAGTATCGGTTAATGGTCCAGTACTGGTAATACGGTACTCTACAACTGTACTGGCACAGTATCGGTTAATGGTCCAGTACTGGTAATACGGTACTCTACTACTGTACTGACACAGTATCGGTTAATGGTCCAGTACTGGTAATACGGTACTCTACTATTGTACTGACACAGTATCGGTTAATGGTCCAGTACTGTTAATACGGTACTCTACTACTGTACTGGCACAGTATAGGTTAATGGTCCAGTACTGTTAATACGGTACTCTACTACTGTACTGACACAGTATAGGTTAATGGTCCAGTACTTGTAATACGGTACTCTACTACTGTACTGACACAGTATAGGTTAATGGTCCAGTACTGGTAATACGGTACTCTACAACTGTACTGACACAGTATCGGTTAATGGTCCAGTACTGGTAATACGGTACTCTACTACTGTACTGACACAGTATAGGTTAATGGTCCAGTACTGGTAATACGGTACTCTACAACTGTACTGGCACAGTATCGGTTAATGGTCCAGTACTGGTAATACGGTACTCTACTACTGTACTGGCACAGTATAGGTTAATGGTCCAGTACTTGTAATACGGTACTCTACTACTGTACTGGCACAGTATCGGTTAATGGTCCAGTACTTGTAATACGGTACTCTACTACTGTACTGACACAGTATCGGTTAATGGTCCAGTACTGGTAATACGGTACTCTACAACTGTACTGGCACAGTATAGGTTAATGGTCCAGTACTGGTAATACGGTACTCTACTACTGTACTGACACAGTATAGGTTAATGGTCCAGTACTGGTAATACGGTACTCTACTACTGTACTGGCACAGTATAGGTTAATGGTCCAGTACTGGTAATACGGTACTCTACAACTGTACTGGCACAGTATCGGTTAATGGTCCAGTACTTGTAATACGGTACTCTACTACTGTACTGGCACAGTATCGGTTAATGGTCCAGTACTGGTAATACGGTACTCTACTATTGTACTGTACTGGCCCAGGACTGAACAAGTAGAGGCATATGCATTATGGGGTATTTCTGAAAGGACAAGTACTTGTTTAGAAAAGTGTACGTTGATCTTTTACAGGCAAAGTCAAAACTGCTTGCTGTGACCTTATTCCAAGAGATTGTTTATTCTCTCGATCCGTTCCCGGGTAACCACTCTGTCCTGAGGGGTGTCCTGAATGGCATCCAGGAAGGAGAGCGAGGTGGATGGCTTAAACTTTGACTGACAGATTGTCAGAGTGATCACAAGGAACCCCTGCTTACTGAGCACAGTATCCTAAAGATATCAATAAGTCGCACCACCGAGAGTGAACGAGCGGAGCTCTCGTCTCACACACTAAACACCGAGGTGAAACCTACAAGTAGAGCACGTGCAGCACGAACAAAGTGAACCAATAGAGGCAAGCAACTGCCAACGTGGTTGGTAACTCCCGTTTGATCAATAGATAATTGATAGGCAATTAATGGGCAACAATAGACGGTAATAGTACGTTAAATAATATCATTTTTGGCACAATAAGAATATATGATGCCTTTTGATGAGAATTAAAACAAGATTTGTTCAGGATAATGATCAATTGTTGCTTATCACATTTAAACGTTATCAGTATCTTAAACGTGCCTCCCGAAAAAATGAATATTCATATTTCAGTGCATATATTCACTATTCAAACGTTCAGATGAATTTCGACTGCAATTTGCACCTTCATTATTCAAGTTACTTTTTTCATGAGATGTTTTCATTCTAAGCATTGCAAAATATTGATATCATATCATTTCATATCATTGTATATCATTAGGGCTGTAGAGAAAACATATGAAATGTATTAGCTTTTATTTAAAAACTCTTTTCTTTCCAAACACATGATCAGTACATTTAAAAGATCTTAAGTTTTGTTTTGAAATCTAAATCAGTCTTTTATTCAAAATTAACATTGACACTATAATCAAAATATGAAAAGCCGTAAACTATATCTTCCCTAATGCTAAATCTCGGATTTTAACTTTGCAAAGAGTGCATATAGCAGACGCATGTTTAGACCCTCAAATAACTACCTTGCAACAACAGACTTAGTGCTACATATACTACCGGATTTGTCGCATTGTCCACATACAGTATATGGCTGCCTGATTTGTGATGAATATAAGCACAGATAGAATACAGGGGTACAGACCCTCATCTACATACACTGTGACCCAACACTCGATCAATGATCGAACACAAAGCAAATATATTATATCTAAATCAACCAGCTGTGTAGTTTTGTAAAGTATTCAATGTCTGTTACGCTGACTATTTTGAGTCATAGCTTTAATTCAGTCTGAAAAGTAGACACTCATAAACACATTGTGGTAAATTCTTTACGAATCGGGTAAGTAACACAAACTCAATGGACAAAAGTGTCTGTGCATCTCCTGATACAAAATGAAAACTATGCCAATAACTGACTTACATATCGCTTGATGTAAGTGAAAAATAAGCAAAACAGCTAAAGATGTTAACAAACGTTTATTTTTACATTACCCTTGAAAATCAATGATTGAAGTATGAAGTACAACGGATGTTCGAATTGATTGTTCAGTAAGTGCATGATCCAATAATCGGGTATCAAGCACAAGCCAGGAAATGAGTGTTCCGAGCACTGTGTGAAAAGAACTTTGCAATATGTTTTCACAAATCGTCAATTTCATGTTTTGCTTTGTCAGATTCTTACTTGTTATTTGTGTTGCAATATGACAGAGAAATTCTGATTGGGACATCGATATTAGTTAGAATTCCTTTGTTAAAATGCGTTTTAAATCACATGACTTTACTTAGCCAGTACAAGCTTCATACTGACTGATAAGGTTGGTAAAGTACTAGAACGATACTGGCCCAGTACTTGTCCGTTAAAGGGACAGTTATGGCCAACCTCAATTGGGCCAATATATGAAATAACTTTGTCTATCAGGTTACACTTTTGACAGTCTGTAATTAAGCATTAAATTTTACTTCAAGATTTTTACTTGATAATTAACATTTATTAAGTTAAGCATTTAGTTGAGTGTAATTCAGGTTATATCCTCGTTACTCTCCATTCCTTAAATTAATTGAAACTAAGTGTTTAAAATGTATATTTATAACATACGGCCATGAAATCATCTTTTCTAGGCTTATGTAATTATCCTTTACCTTTAGTTGTTGGTCGATAAGTTTCTGAATAACAACTGATTTAGTGCGACATAGCCAACTTTGTAAGAGGTTGTCCCATTGACCACCTTGTTGAATGTGATGGGTTTGATATATTTTGCTGTATATGCAGGATGATATTCGTTATCCTGGTAGGAGTTGTCACATTGATCCCTGATGTTTTTTTACTCCAGTATTTTACCTGTAAAAGACCATTTCACTACATTTACATCATAACTGTAAAATCCTAAAATTCCGTCAATCTAAGCACACCAATTTCAAAATAGAAATGTTTATTTCAATAATGAGTTAACCTGTTCATGTATTGCTAGTATTAAAAACATGCACTCATTAAACTATTTGTCAAACTGAAAGAAATACATGGATGTCGACTCAAAATTACCTTTACATTCATTCAACATCGTTAATCGATGTACACAAGCTGTTGATGTTTTTCCGTCTTTTTCTAGACCCGTTGCTGATCCTTTTACATCCAAAGTATCCGACGTACCACTAATATGACAATGTGATCAAGTGACTAATAAGTTATGCGTTCATTATGGAAAGTCCAGCACATTACCTTGTTCACACATTTGCCAGTTAATAGAATATATCCGAAAATTGGTCCATCATTTCACAGATGTATGTCGACACTGAGGCAGTTTTATTGAGCTGCAGTATTCCTACAATCATGATACCATCCTGGCTGTCTCATTGCTTTGTCAAGTCAAATGAAAAGAGAACGTGCTTTTGGGCGCACGTGGATACGTCACAACGACATTTCTTGCTGATTGGATAATGTGATGTTCGTGACAACAGTCAAAATCTTGAATCACGTGAAAGGTAAAGCAAACGTTAAATTCGTTCTTCCTGCCATGTTAAACTGTAGAAGTGTGCTCTGTCTTGCAATCATTATGTATTGGGCGAATTGTGATAAATGAGCAATTATTCCCCAATCTGATTAAAATCAAATTATTGATTCGCTCCCTTATTTATAGTATGTTGTTACTGGTCACTCCTCTACGATCTGACGGAATCCCGTAGAGGTCCGTGTCCACCGGAAGTAAGATTTCAACCCGTCACGGTTGCGCTTTCAAAGTTGTGAAAGTAGATTAGAGGTTCAAACAACATCGCTTTTCTTAGTAACGCGGAAAATGACGAGGTTTTCTGAATGTTTGGGTACGCTTGATTTGCTACATCAACATGAAAGCAGTTATTAAAATATGATCAAATTTCAGATTATCGGAAACTAGATACGATATTTCTGTAAATGTTATGCATATTAGAAGTGTTGTAAAATTAAGAATCCTATACATTACAATTTAGACTATGATCGAAATCAAAGGATACAAGATTGAGAAAAATTCATGAAATACCAATATTTTTTTCTTTGAAGTACAACCTTGATCTTTAATTAACTGATAATTTTATTGTTTTCTCTAAACATCTTAGTCACACGTTTAGCGGTAATTTGCAGGATATGGCGATTAGTTTAAAAGAAGACTTTAAATTGAGTTCTTGAAAATAATATTCAAATTCAGGCCCGTAAAATGCATACAGCTATTATACAAAATTCACCATGAAATGCTGATCATTATGGATCTTGAATTCTATTCTATCTTTTCACGTACCTCATATACTTGATTGTCAACAAATTTCAGGATTTGTATAGCTTTGTAGAGAATTCAGAAGCGTTTTGTCAGTGTCAGTGACATATCCGCTTTTAAACATAACATATGTAATGAAACTTTTATGGTTATTACAAAACTCGGTCATAAGTTATCAAACGGATTTTTTTTCCAAAACAACGGTTCTAGTCGGGTTGCAAATCAAGTAAGTCCCTTGCAATGCCGACGCGCTCATGCAGCCCTCGGTAGCTTATTTCGATGTATAGACATAGGGATTTAAAATGGATAGCCAGACACACCAAAGCCTTTGCACCTATATTTGTTTTGTTTATATGAATTATTACAAAGCATTTATATCGGGTTTAATTCTTTTATCGATACGCCGAAATGACGGAGGAAGAAGGAATCTGATTGGTCGCATCAGGACCGCCCCTACAAACTGATTGACTGTTAAATTCGGGGTCATTACCTGTTCAAAGTTCACCTGGACATGGTTCTTCACGGGATTCCGTCAGATCTTAGATTTGTGACAAGTAACAGCATATTATGAAAAAAGAGAGAGAATCTAAGATTTGATTTCAATGAGATTGAATTATTCCCTTAACTGTCAACATTATTGAGTTTTGATATCGACAAAAACATTTTTTAACTATGTTTTCCTCGATGTGCATGGCAAATAGTAACCAATGTCTCGGTTGATACGGGGAACATAATATATATGTATGTATAATATATATACCACATCAGATTAGGCATAGGTTACTTATTACAACGTGACACCGCTTCCGATGTTGATCAAAGGAATTATTAATTTGTGCTGGTTAGCAAGAAATAATGCACTGAGAGTAATGGTCACTACATGAATGTACCTACATTGTCCAGGAGGCAACAAAGAACCCCCACTGTACATTAAAAGAAAGATTGCTAATCAATTGAAAACATTTTTTTTTCTCTCAGCAAAAGAAATTCCTCTTGTGCTACTGTGTCCTTTTACTTAGCCAGCCACTTGGGTTGCATGTATGTTATGCATTGTGGTGGTGCAATTGGCTTGAATATATAAACTTATCAAGTGAAATGTTGAATTATCTAAAGAAAGCTGGACTTATTTAGTAAAACCTTTATTTTGAGTAAAATATTACCGATATCATTGTATCATTGTACATGCCCTTACATATAAAAAGTCATATAGACACATCATATAGATAACATCAGTCTGGTGCAATTGTTCTATGTTTTTATCACACTTATGACATAGTCATAATGTCACTCTGACATTTGTTATCAAACTGTAACGATATAATTACTGTGTTCTCATGAGGTGACACGTAAAATATGTAAATAAAATAAGTAATAACCAGTATTGAACGTTGCCAGGGCAACGGGATGAATGGAGCATGATTTGCACGTGCAGTTGTCTATTTCAGATTCCGAGCAGTCAGCTTTTTAAAATATCTTTTTTTTAGAATAATTTAATTAAATATAAAGAAAACGTTGGTTGCAGCCTTTACCTATGTCTGAATGAATTAAAGGTTCAAATAAATTCATGAACCTTTGCCATAGTGTGCAGGCTTTTGAATTCAGTATAGGTATTACTATAACAAGGGTTTTATTAAAACCCTACTAATGTTAAAAGGAGTATATATCCATTCAATATATTCCTAGTAATCATTGTAATTCTTTGTGTTTTGTCTAAAAACTAGTTTTTATAAATCGGTCAGCCCTGTAACAATCAGTAAATTTGGTCTGATAAGAACGGCCACTTCACAGCAAAGACGACCAGTATTGAACGTTGCCAGGGCAACGGGATGAATGGAGCATGATTTGCACGTGCAGTTGTCTATTTCAGATTCCGAGCAGTTAGCTTTGGAAGGACGACACAGATTTGAAGAAACTGGCCACTTAGATTGATATTATGATAATTGATTTCGGGTTAATTTTTAATTTGTAACTTTTTTCGTTACCTTTGTCCTTTAAGCCAATTAAATACACACATAACTAAATAATGAATATGGTTTAAAATTTGTTTCAATTAGAACTAATTTTTTTTTTTTAATGAGAAAAAATGATAATCTCAGTTGTGTGTTCTACCGTTCGTTTAAAATTTGTTTCAATTAGAAATAATTTTTTTTTTTTTAAATGAGAAAAAATGATAATCTCAGTTGTGTGTTCTACCGTTCGTGTTCGTCCATGG
This sequence comes from Steromphala cineraria, assembly GCA_916613615.1. NCBI lineage: Eukaryota > Metazoa > Mollusca > Gastropoda > Trochida > Trochidae > Steromphala > Steromphala cineraria. The sequence continues at coordinate 25,655,522 of OU744723.1, read as the reverse complement.
TAACAAATTGCCTGCTTTAAGTACCAAAATAATCCAGGGGAGATTAAAAAGGGGAATGCCTCTCGCAATCTGGAAAACTTGGTCATAAATTAGATTCCGAACAGTATGGAAGGAGATGTGTGCCAAAAATGAAATCATGTAGAGCCGTAACTCGTAAGATGTAGCATGTCGTCTTCAACCATGCCAATCTAGAAATTCTCACGAAACAGTGGGGTGCTTTTACTTTCTTGTACCGTAGCTTCTTAATGCACAACAAAATCCACAAAAACATCATGGAAATCATATCAAGACACGTAGGGCCGTATGATCGTCACAGTCTTAGTTAGACCAGATTTTTTACCAAACTAGGTTTTGTAAAACTCAAAACGTTGGTTGAGCTAAATGAAACTGTATTATGAAGACCAAGTTTTAGTTAATCAACAGTACGGACCAGGTTATCCCATTTTCCTCAAAAGTGGTAATCTAGTTTAGAAATATACGCTATGGTTTGTAAATAATTACATTTGTTAAGGAGAATATATAACCTGCATCAACGTTTTGGGCAGCTTGACCTAAGTTGAAGGTGATCACCAATAAATACAGAAATATGTACTCACCCACAAATACTTACATTTGTTGACTTGAATATATCACCTCAGCAACTTGTTTGGGCGGCTGGATCAAAGTTAAATGTAATCACATAGAAAAATATATATATATTCTCCCACAAATATTTACCTTTGTCAATTTGAATCTGTAACCTCCAGCAACATTTTGGGCAGCTGGGTCAATATTGAACGTGATCACGTACAAATGCAAACATATATACTGCCCCACAAATACTAACCCTTGTTAACGTGAATCTGTAACCTCCATCAACGTTTAGGACATTATCAAAATGATCAAATGTTATATGATATTCAATATAAAATGATTTGCAGAAAATACATCATGGTGGCCAATATGAAATTTCTCCAATTCTACATTCGTTAGCTGCCCGATAATAAATAAAACATTACCTTATGTTTTCTTTGCCAATGAGCTATGATTTTTCAAACATACATATATCATAACCATTCAAAACGAAAGTAGGATTGACCATATTTAAAAGGTCCAAATTTCAATGTTAATGTATTTTTTTAATATGATGAGATTTTCAATGATTGTATAATCTTTTGGCTAATGATATCTAGAACAATGTCGTTGATTACTTACCATCATTGTCCGGTTTTTGATTTTAATAATGTCTAAAATCTCATTACACAAACCAATCATCCATAGCCAGAGAACAAATAATAAAGATTCACATAAAGACTATTTTCTATAAGACATTTTTGTGTGAACACCTTTAATTCATTTTGTTTAAGAAACAGGACACATCAATTTATTTTACCCCTAAAAACGTGCAGCTGCCCTTTTAATTGAAAATGTATATGATTACAATTACGCTAAATGATTTTCATTACATATATGTTGGCTTTCATCCCGAGTCCAAACACCAATAATGATGTATTTTCAACACATCACATATATTCTTATTATTACTCAATAATATTGCCTTCATCATCCTTTATTATAACAATGGTTTATCAGAATGGAAAGTGATAGGGGTGATAGGGGTCAAGATGTCTTTAACACAATAATTTTATTCTTTGACCTCTTGTGAGGGTACATTCTTCGAAGCTAGAAGTTGAGCTAACAGGGGAAGATGTCTAGGGATACATAATAATGCCAATACTGCGACGATTCGGTGTATGTAGACACTGTAGTAATATTAGGAAACAGTAGAAAGTGGACATGTCATGTTAAAATGCCGAGTTGGGGAACTTTTTCTGGAACCCAATGTCGAGGTGAGGAACTATTTCACACTCAACCGTAACAAATTCAACAATCCATACATGTATGCATTGATAATACAGATAATGCATTTCTTTCTTCATACAAATACTAGTCTTAAAGGGGCAGTAGCACGTTTTTTGATAATTTTTTATTTTAAAAATTGCACTTATAATTGTAAGTAAATGCCTAATGTATTATATTGACAGTGTCAACAATCACATTACACAAGCCAATCACCCATAGTCAGAGGACAAAGTATGAGGATTCACATTAAATCCATTGGCGGCCATTTTTGTGTGAACACCTTTAATTCATTTTTGTAAGATAAAGGATTCGCATGGCTGAACCTTACGTTATATATTTGAATTATTACTGCTCCATTTAGTTTAAATACATTGTCTTTCATTTGAAACCATTTATTTTCATTTTCCTGACATCACCTTATATTCCCCCTTAAAACGTGCTACTGCCCCTTTAAGTGTATGGAAAGAGCGAAGCATTGACTCCAATTGGAGAAACAATGTCTATTTCAGGTCGTTGACATTGACATAAAACTCATAAAATATACATGCCAATCATGACGATTGATTGACAGTCGTTAATATCATCACAGTATACAGCCATTACAGGAAGCAAACTATAATTTATTGTATTATTTACAGTTGGTATAAAAGTTATTGTATTTTAAAATAATCAATATATCAAGTATATTGCATTGTTATGTTTCTAGTAAGGATTGATATTAACCTGAATCATAAGGTCATGAAAGACATCCTGAAAACGTGTTCAACTTTAAACAATACCCATTTACTATCTATCATAAGGGTTTTGCTCGACCTAACCCCAATACAGCAAAATGTGTACAGTGTTAGCTATGTTTGCGTTCCAAATCAACTTGTAAGTCTTATTTTGATAATGGTATCTCTTGAATAAGGTGTATTTGTAAACATAAGAATATTCGATCATGAATTGGTCGCGATTGCATATCAAAAATATACATTAGTCATATTCATGTAAGCCGATGCCTCTTTGTTGTTTATGTTTAAGGGATTGTAAACTAATAAGGAGTTCGCTAAAATCTGCAGCAGTTGTTTTTACACATGTGTGCAATAATACATATATGTATACATATATACATGTATGTAATAGCAAATTTGCTATGCGTTCACATGAGTTTTTAGCAAGGGTGTGTATAGGCTCATTTTGTGAAAAGTTAAATGATCGAATGAATATTCCATATTAAAATTAGTTCGGGGATAGGAGTTTATCTAAATGATATGCAACAATATGAAATTGTATAGATGTCTAGCCAGAAGTCAATGCATTTATGACAAACCTCCAGATATTATACACTGGAATCGTCATGTTATGATAGTGATAGGATGTTCCATGCAAAACACAATATTGTATAATATGTTTTCATATATTTTATGTTTGATGTGTGAAGTATTACAATTTCAACAATAGTTAAATATTCTACTATATAGTCCTTCCTGATTCCATAGACATGCTCACTCAATCATGTATCTTTAAGTACATTTTATTGAATAATTATTAATTAAATTTAAACATCCTTGTCAGATTTGAAGAAAATGTTTATTATTAGTTTGAGTGATCGAGTATATACAGAGGTAAACCAATGTCCATCAGAACCAAATCACAAGATAATTTAATCCATTAGCGATTCATATGACTAAGCCATAGTTACAGGATTTCCTCGGAAGAGAACTAACCTTGATTTGTAATTTGAAAACATTATCATTTCATGTTTGTGAAAAAACGCTTTTACAAAATCCATTGTTTGGAATTTGCTTGCTTAAAAACCACCTATATTGAACTTATAAATGAATATCAAATGAAATTCATTATATCGTCAACATCCTTTTATAACATTTTAATCAATTTCAAAAGTAAGTACCGACAAATCTGTCCAAACATATTGAATTTGCGATGTTGGCACCAAGTGTGTTTGAACTGTAACAAAGGTATATCAGGAACTTATTCAACACTCTTTGTGTCTTGTGAGTGTCATTGGTATATATATTTAAAATTTGTCAGGAAATATTTACCATGTTTACCTTCTTAACGCTGGGATCTATTTGACCCTATTTGATGGGCAAGGGGGGAGGGGGGGGGGGGGGGGGAGGGTGCATGTTGATGACTATGCATATTTGTACATTATAAAGGTCAATGAATGTAAATTAATTTCTCTTGTGTATGTAGCGAGCATGCACAAACCCTGGTTCAAACCAACATATAAGTGTAAATAATGTAGGTAAAAATATAAGTTGTACGAGGGTTAAAAATTCAGTATTTTCTGCAATCAGTGAAAAAGTCTTATCCAAAAAAATGACATTTTATATGTATATGTTATATGTATTTGTCTCAATGAGGTTAAATAAATGTGCAAACTGAATAATAGAATTAGCTAGATAGTTTTCTGAAAACCTCCAAACAAATCAGATCTTAGATTCAGTACAAAACGTATTAAAACATTCAAGTAGTATTATCATCTGCTCGACGTGTTTAGAGTGTTGGTTTGACATTGTTTACATTGAATGTGACATGATGCCACTTGCAGACATGTCGATGTTAAACACTGTTACTGACAATGACGGGTTCATGTTTTCAAACACTCTGTGGAGCGCAGTGGTGTAGTGACTAGCGTGCTGGCCTGTGACTCCAAAGACCGGGTCGAATCCAGGTGGATACACCAACAATTTGTGACCTGTGTTTTACATTGTGTTGTGTCATTGGGCAAGGCACTTTATCCACATTGCACTCAGTCCCCCAGCTGTAGAATTGGGTACCTGAATACGGGAAGTACAGACCTGTGTTGTCGCGTGGAGCGCTTCATAGCAGATTAGAAAGTACATTTCCTTCAGGGTTATAATGTGCAGCCAATGAACAGTGCTTGCACTGAATATTAGGCTTTAAACTTGTCATTGTTGTTATTTACCTTAGACAACCACTAAATAAAGCCTCCTTCAAGACATCTCTGAAAACATTTCTTTTTCAACGAACTTTCACTGAAACTTAAGCCCTTTTTTGTATCTCTCTTCTTTGTTTGTCTCTTGTTTGTACGTATTACCATGTCTCTGTCTTTACCTTCCACTTATTTGTTAAGCGCCTAGTGCTCAATTGAGGTCAGGCGCTATATAAATATTCATTATTAGGTCTTCAAGACAAAGTCTGGAAAACCTATTGTTTTTATCCGATTTCTTCAAGTTCTTTTTATTATTATTATTTGTAAAAAAATTTACAGCTCAAACGGCTGCTCCGAAATCGCCCAAACTTTCACAGCTGATAGCACTTACCCTGGAATCGACGTGCTAAGCTTTTGGGCAAAATCGACTCGTACATTAAAGGTCCAGTTCGAATCCAAAATCGAAAATTTAACATTGATTTTTTTTTCAAAATGCACTTAGAGACTTGAGACTTTTTTTTAAAAGAAGCGCAATGAAAAATAATGAAAAAAGGAAATCAGGATGAATTCGTAGGTCACGTGGTTTGGCCGCCATCTTGCTTTTAGTGCATTTTTGACGATTTTGGACCCCACCCGCCTTTGAATATCTTCTCCTCTGAAGATACTAGAGAGCTGAAATTCATACTGAATGTAGCTGAAGTATTGTACATAAAAGCGATGTCGTTTAATGGTGCTAACATTAATACTTTTTGCATGTGAAGGTCAAACATGCATGTGAAGGTCAAACAGTATGTGAAGGTCAAACAGGAATCTTGAAGACCTAAGTACTGCCGCGGCAGTCCTAGTTATTATTATTATTATTATTATCGTTTTCATCATCGGGGGACCTCGAAATTGTGGATATACGCAGAGACAACAACACGCGCCACAACGCTCTTTGATGTGCATGGAATGGGATGCATTGAAACTGTGTTGTCACCAGTCAGGTCATAAAGAAATGAGTTTCATAATATTGTTGTCCACATGGTTAAATATAAACAAGCTATACTTGTATAACTGACGAGTCTTACCAGATTCAAACAGGTGATACCCATATGGAATATCATGAAATTCATTACATATTAATAATTATGTTTGAGAAACAGTCAGACAGAAAAATCGACACGATTGCACCGATTCACCCTATTCACGCTATCTCCGTGCACGATCTGCACGTGCTGCTCGCTTTTAGCGTTCTACCCGTGGCGCTCTGCCATGTTTGAACAAAATATCCAGTTACTGGTAAATAGCTGGTGAAGTTGTGCAATATTTCAAATTCATGAGTTTTTCTAGATCAACCAATGATACAACTGCTATGGTTTATCATGACTTATGCTGCATATCGTTATTAACTTATATTGACTTAATTTAATATATATATATATGAATGATAATGTTTATTAACCTTTTTGTGATGTTTCAAACGATTATTCTTCCTAAAGAATATATGTTATTTGCTCTTTTAACGGCACATAACCAAATACTTGTGTTTCGCGAAATATACCAGACAATTCATTTCCAACAAATTCTCATCCGTTACTGGGAATGATTGCAATTCTGCATGTGTTTCACAAATTACATGTCCATTTCCTCGTTTTGCACGTGCGATCCGACTGGCATGTTTGTAAACAAAATCACTCCTTTATGATTGGGGATTAAACATACATTTCAAAATCAATCGCATTAAAAGGGAATTATTTAAGTTTTAATTTGATATAAAACAAGTGAGTTTTCCAATAAACCTTAAGTATTTTTGGTTTCTTTTTTTTTAAATTTAAAAACCAATATTGCAAAACCGTCGTAAATCAGAATAATTATAGCGCAAAACAATGATGAAAAAAATAAGTAAATATAGTGGAATACTGTAAACGCAAACTATACAAACTATACTTGTAATTGAATAATGAATAAGATACACTGACTGTTTTCATTACAATCACACGCTTGTTTATAGTAATTGAAAAAGCACATTCAATATTTAGTCATGTGACACCTGATTTGTCCTAATTCCATCCAATATAACAACTATTCCAAGGTCATGTTGCTATCAAATCATCAATTAAAGATTGAATAACATTTTTCAATGATTTCAATGATTTTTCATCAGTCAAATAAGTCTTGATATTTACTTTTTTCACTGAATCCGAAAACTATATGTTGTGTCTCTACAAATGTTTTCAAATGTGTAAATTTCATTTTTGAAATTGATCTCTTTCGCTTACCCTTTTCAAATCACAATCAATCTACCTTCAAACCTAACCAATTCTGTATGTGTGTAATCCCTTATTCCACATTGTAACACACAGTTTGTTGCCATCAACACACAGACCAGTTGGACCTTGTACACCATTCTCTTCTGTAAGAATGTCTCTAACAAACTCCCCTGAGTCACTGAGATGTATCACTTTGTTGTTGTGAAAATCAGCTACTAGAATGTCTCCTGTACTGGTGGTTGTGATTCCCCATGGTCCTCTCAGTGCTCTGTCTCCAGTAGGTGTGTATGTGAATACAATGGCTCCAGACTGTGTCAGGCAGATGACAGACTTCAGATCATAATCTGACACCAGGATAGTTTCTTGTCTGGTCACATGGATGTAGTGAGGATCTTTGAAGCTCTTTCCTATTCCAGTAAGTGTTGTGAAGGTCTTCAAGATGTTTCCCTGCATATCAATCAGATCTACAGAAGGCGGAGACACTGAACCAGCCACCAGTGTTGATTGATCCAGAGTAGACAGACCCCCGTACATCTTCCTTGTCTGTATTGTAGACAGGAGTGTCAGGTCAGGAGTCACAGCAACTGTGATGATACACGGTGAGTCATAGAGAGACACAGCTACCTTACCTTCACTGATAAGTGTCATACACCAGGGCTTACCAGACACCTTGAGTACACTTGAACATTGCTGTCCTGCTTGAGTGTAATTTGATTTCAAAAGGCATTTAACATAATCAGCAACAAGAGTGACCTTAGTATCACCAGTGATCAGAACCAAACTATCTCTTACACTGCAACTGTCTCCCACATTTTCTGTTGCATCAATAACTTCATCCAGTTCAGGTGTAGCAGTCAAGTTTATTCTGTCAGAATGTTTAATCTTCACATCCATCTTTCCAATTTCTTTCTTAAGATTTTCAAGATTATGTACAAGGTTCAGGTGAGCTACATCTGCTTTATCCTGCCTTTGTGTCCCTGTGACGTCAGCTCCAGCTCCTGATCCAGACGACAGATACATCTCAAACAGCTGCGCCTCATCCTCCAACTCCAGGGCCTGCTGGATGGACTGAGACTGCTGCTGGTACAGCTGTAGATCCATTTGTGTTGTCTTCATCATCGACCTCAACATCTGTGTGTCTTGTTCGGTTTGATCCTTTACCTGTCTTATCAGTTGATTTTCCTTCTGTTTCAGCGCATCGATAGCTTCTTTTATGGAATTTCGTATTTCTGATTCCAGCATGGACCTATCAGCCAAAAGGTTTGTTTCTTGTACATCCAGTTTGTGAACCTCGCCCTTTGTCAAATCAATTTTATCTGCCAAATTCTGCTGATGACGATGAAGTTTTGATTTGACCTCTGAGAGCTGTTCCTTGATTGTGATGACCTCTTTACATGTTCTGTGAGCAATACTACAACAGACAGTACACAGGGGTTTGTTATGGTCTGTGCAGTAGAGTTTCATCTTCTCGTCATGTTCCTTGCAGATAAATCTCTTCTGTCGAGGCTTTTTGTTTGAGGCTGGTACAACTTGGTGTTTCCTTAAGTTTGGCATTTTGCTGTGCATTTGCAGACACCCATCACAGAATAGAGCTTCACATTCTGAACACCAGTGTTTGGCTTGAGTTGTCTTCCCTTCTTCCTTGCACACTGAGCATTGGTCATGTCCTGGAAAATACCATCATAAATCATGTATAACAGTGCACGATTATATTTTCATACATTATTTTTAATTTAACAGCTTCTACAATGGTCAACTTTGTACTAAGTTTTTATAAATGAAGCTACAAATAGGAATTATATTGCGTTTCGTATCTCATTAAAATGACAACTAATGCATAGAGCCTTAAAATGTATATCGTGCATTATGTAATTGAAGACGGATAATATAATTGATATGAATGTTAATAAGCTCTATTTGTTTGATAGTTACCTTGTACAACTGAGTCCATGAGTCCAGTTAGAAGCAGTCCTGGTTTCAGCTGCCCCGCCCAATCTTCCACAGGTCTGTCAGGGTGAGGCACTGGGGTCTCTTGTCTACACGTGGGACAGGGGATGGTCTTGTTTTTAACTGCTTGTTCTTTTGTCTGTAGATATTTGCCCAGGCAGTTCTTGCAGAATGTATGCTGACAGGCTAGTGTTACAGGCTGCACATACACCTCCATACACACACTGCAAGTCAGGAAGTCGTCCTGTAGCTTGCCTGCTGTCGCCATCTTGGATCTGTATACAGAGATGTGTGAACTGTCAGAATACTGACAAGATTAATACACTTTGGAGCTCATAATATATTATATTGCATGATTTAGTTTGAGTTTCCCCGTTTTTTTGTATTTGGAAACTGTGGGTATGAATAAATACACAAGGCATAACATTGATTGCTACTCGAGTGGCGTCATAAAATAATCCGGATGTAGAATCAAAACGTCATATTGTTAGTCCAGGGAAGACTGCTTTATAACGACCAAGTTACCCTTTTTGGCATGAAATATTAGGAAAACATGCTATAATTAATAGAAAAGTATGTCTTCATGATACATAAAATGGTAATCCAGTTATTCAGATAATTTTAGTATCAACCCCTTGTCTTGGTTAAAGTTAAGTAATGCCGATTTTGTGGTATTTGGTACTTACATTTCATATAGGAAATGAGATCTTACTCAATTGATATTACTTTATTGGCTATTTCATTACATAAATGATTATGTTAAAAATGTATTGACAGTACTGTATATGTTTAAAACAGATATATTCGTTCATGTTATGTTATTTTAAAGGATAAATCGATTATGTTTGTATCGGATACACTTTAAGGTTGGCACTGCACAAACTCTATTCTGTTCATTTTGCATTCGGTCATGTCGATGAATTGATGAATTGATTTTCATTCAGTCTACTGTGATTAGTGAAATTCTTCATTCATTTAGTTTAAATACATTGTCTTTCAATTGGAACCATTTATTTTCATTTTCCTGGCATCACCTAATATTCTCCCAAAACACTTGCTACTTTCCCTTTAAATTAATAAGAGACTTAGCTTTGCACAAACACAACCATTTACCTTACTACTCCTTACTTGATAACATTCACTGCAACTTAAACAACAGAGAGACATCAAACACTGATTTAGACTTTTGATTTCCATTCACTACAAATTTATGTTCGATTACGCTAGTATTTACAAATGCGTACCGTACAGAACTATTTTAATAATGATATTTTTACAAACCTCACTCAAAGGTATTAGTCCAGTAACGAACACTATCCTCTACGTCAATATATTTGTTCACAAGTTAGATTTTCACAATTGTCTTGTACTCTACAGCAAAGTCAGTTGATTGTATTCTAGGTATTTTAACCATTTAACTATAGTAATTATCTTTAAATAAATTGAGATCGATAGTTAATGAATTAGATAAGCTAATATTAATAGATAATGATATTAACACAATGAAAAAAAGAATGTTATCAAATTGTTTCCATGCGTATTTTCTGTTCTCATTTCTGTAATTTACATGATTACATAGATAGTATCTTAATCATGCTACACTTAATGAATAATACTTCCTTATCAAATTAAAGATTTGTGTATATACTTGATAGATATATGAAAATCTAAAACACAAAATGTTTAAACTTGGTATAAAAAATTGATTTCGCTCGTTTGTTCCAGAACCATTTAAAATAAGTTTCATTATATTCTATTAAATCGAAAGAAATTCAAGTATTGTTTAAACCACATACCATTAAGGCAATCAATTAAGTTAAGTATTCCTATAATATTGAAATCAACAGAAACATGTGTAATATATATTTTTTTGCTTGTCTACGTTTGTATTTTCTTGCAGAGAAGTGACCAGTATATTTCTAAAATTTCTTTCGAAATGAAATCCACCTTTTATTCGAATTAAACATTTACAATACCATGTATACTAAACCTGTTTGTGACTAAACCCCCGGCTTCAAGTTTTGTGGCATTATACCAGTAAAATATTCCCCTCGGTGCTGTACTCAGATTAAATGAAAGTAAGCACTTTACAAAAGAGTGTTGCAGCAGGCTCACGTTAAGACCCTCAATACTTACATAGCAACAAATCACTCTGTACAAAAGACTATCAGCTTTGTCTCACTGTACCCGGCAGCAAATCAATATAGCTGCTTGATTGACAATTAATATAAGCGCATCTAGAAGACAGAGGTACAGACCCTCACCGACCTACACTGTAACACTTGATCATTGATCGTACATGATTAAACATATTATATTTACCGGCTGGGTAGACTTGTGAGCGTATTCAATGTCTGTTACGCTGAATAACTAGCTTTAAGGCAGTCTGTGTATAGAGCGTGTACAGTAGACACTAGTATAGACCCTCACCAGATTGTAATGTTCACCTAGCGAGTCGGGTAACTCACTTTATCAGCGAAACACGGGTATGGGTTATGAGTAAATTTGCAGGTTGAATAAGAGTAAAGGAAACCTGTAAATCGCAACTAATCTATTTGATTAGGTGCACACCCGGTTCAATGTCTCGCTTTATGACAGATCTCAAACCGAAAGTAGGAAGTGACCATGATTACATTCATTTGATATGAGAAATGATCATATCTGTTTGTCTCCTGGTGTCATATTAACCATAACCGTGAAACGATATATTACGAGAACAGTAAGACTCAAAATAACTCACCTTCATGCAGTGATTACAGTCAGGACATATTGACAGCAAAACCAGATTCTCCCACTGTATGGACGACTCGCCTTGCCTTCTACCTAGCTGGTGACTGGTCACGTGACTGTAAATATGAGGCTTTGTATGAGTGTGCTATCTGCTATCTACGTTGTTTGGAAATCATTCAAAGAATTGATTAAACATTATTGACTCTAAACATATCATTGACATGATGATCATCAGGCTTTCAATAAATTATTCTTTAAATAAATTATTTTTTTTACGTTTAATTAAGCAGAAAAGAGATGTAATATATATCATTTTTAATTTGACTACGTTTTTTATCTTTGCAGATAAGCGATCAGTATATTTCTAAAGATTCTTCCAAAATAAAATCCACATCTTATCTTAAACCACACATCTTAAACCCTCGGCTTCGGGCTTTCTGGCATTTAACCTGTAAAAAATCTTCCTTGGGGCTGAACTCGGATTAAATCAAAATAAGCATTTTGCAAAAGAGTGTATACGGCAAACACGCTTAGAGTCTAAAAACATACAGTGCAAGAAATCACTCAGTACTACATACAAGATTATCAAGACTCGTCGCACTTCACTGTAAAGCAAATTCAAATAGCTGCTTCATTGATAAAGAGTATAAGCCTGCAGAGGTACAGACCCTCAGCGATCTATATTGTGACCAAACACTCAATCAATGATCCTACATGAATGATATATATCATATCTACATCTTTGTAGCTTTGTGGTCGTATTAGTGTCTGTTACGCTGAACAACTAGCCTTAACACAGTCTGTGTATAAAGCGTGTACAGTAGACACTCGTATAGACCCTCATCAGATTGTAATGTACACTCAGCGAGTCGGGTAGCTGACGTTATCAGCTAAACACGGGTATCAGTTAGGAGTAAATTTGCAGGTTGAATGAGAGTCAAGATAACCGGTCTTCAACGAATCTATTTCATTAGGTACACACTAGGTTGAATATCTCGTTTTTATGACAAATCTCAAACCGAAAGTAGAAAGTGACCACGATTACATTCATCGATCTGAGGATTGAGGAAGAATCCTCTCTGTCTAACTCATGGTACATTATTAACATTGACCGAATAATGTGAAACGATATATTACGAGAATAATAAGACTCAAAATGACAAACCTCAATGCAGTGTTTAGTGCAGCTGAGACATGTTGACAACAAACAAAGATCCTCCCACTGTATGGACGACTCCCCTTACCGTCTGCCTAGCTGGCGACTGGTCACGTGACTGTAAATATGAGGCTCTTTACGAGTGTGCTATATGTAATGCAAACTAGTTATACTGCTTTACAGGACAGTCTATTATGACTCTTCAATCATGTTAAAAGTTGCAATGCTACGTTTAGGTAATGTTGGTGATAATGAAGGGACTCTAAAAACGAACATTTGAAAATAAATCTGAATTATGTTACAGTCTAAGTAAACCTAGCCTCACTATTATCTGTTACACCGCTATACTGAGTCTAGAAAGGTCTGGTTGAGGGTCGCGTCAGCCCACCTTTCTGCGACCTATGACCCTCCAACGTTATACGTGCGAAGGCAGACTATTGTGGCTTGGTAAGATCAGTTCTGATTGGTCAACTTGGTCACGTGGGCTGACGCGACTCTCAACCAAGCCTTTCTAGACTCATTTTAGCAGTGTAACGGATAACAGTGAGGCTAGGTTAACTTAGACTGAATTATGTTATTGTTATGTATTACTTATGTATGCATTATTATTTATTCCCTGCATATGTTAATGTGTAAATGAACTTAATTATAAGTTTTTTAATTTTTTATTGAAGAATACCATCCCATGCATTTTCGTTTACGTTGATATATAAACTAGTATAGTAATTTCTGTTCAGGATCAAATCTTCTGTAGATTTGTTACAAATTGCCCCAAAAATAAAATCTGCACTTCTATTACGCCATTACCATGTCGGGCTAAGCTTCGTGTATCAATGTTCCTAACTTAGATTGTTTAAATATGTTCATAAAAAATATTTCGTCAATCATTTTTGCTTGACAAGTAGATAGCTACTGTTTCAGTTCTTTTACGACTCAGGAATATTTATTTGAATAAAGAGATACTTAGGTACTTAATTTCTATCAACACGAGTTAAAGAAAGTTATGAATATATTTTTCATTTATCAACGATTGTTGGTATATTTCATATCAAAAGACACAAGGGTGATATTCTATTTATCATTCAAATTCATTCAAATTTTGACATCTCAGAGAAAAAATGTAAATCTCTGAACACAAGATTTTCAAGAAAGAAATGTCATTGCATAGTGACGTTACTATGTTTATGATGTTATGGGCATTGTGATGTAGTTAGTTGATGACGTAAATAAGCTATGTTGCCATGCAGCGTTGAAAATGACAGGAAATTTTGCAAAACCTACCTTAAAGCGATACCTCATTGTCATGATGGTTAATTATTAACAGTAGTATTACAGATAATACACAAAATACTTTCCGATGATCTGACAGGATTTTAACCAGGTCCGTTATCCGCTGAGCTATGCCCGGCCTAATAGTTATGAAACCAACGATATATGTCATATTCTAAATATAGCACGAGTCATTTTCAGTATGTCTGACTATAAATAAATGCTTTGAATTTCAACGTAAACATTTAGTGACATTGTTAAGTATGACTTGTAAGGTGGTAGTAAATGATCTACATGTAAGTAAACATTAGTCTTATTTTGATGTCACCATCATACTTACCGTAACATTACTTTTAATTCGCGAGGCGAGCCCAACGTGAAATTAAATCGCGTGAGTTATAAAAAATTGATTTTGCGATTATTGATTGCGAAATAATGCTCTTATCTGAAACAAATACGGACATTTCTTCAAATGAAGAGGTTTTTGGTTGAGTCTTTTCATATTTATCAGCGTCTTGAGTAGAAAATATTGTTTCTCTTTTAATATGACATTTTAAGCGAAATCATATTCCACAGTTTAATGTGCCAAATATTTTGTATTATCCACATGGTGACGTTATGCAGTTTTTGCTACAGCTCTGTTCATTGGTCATTTGATTTGGATACAACACATTTGATAGGTGCGGCTTCCCTTTGAAAAATCAAGAGTAATATATAGAGAATTCAGAAAGGTTTTAGAAAAATCAAATCATACTGCTTGGGGCCTTTGGTAGCCATGCAATAATTTTCATGAATTAAATAAAAGTCCGTTTGATGTGATAATGTTCAGATGGTAATGAAATCATCTCAGCTACATTCACATTATCATTGATCTCTACGTAGATTAGTTATGGAATGACACGAATTTAATCATCACATGTACTTGTGATTTCATTGTCCCATTGACGGCCATGTTGAACGTAATCTGCATGTTTCATATGTGTTATCAAATAAGATATATATTTCGTAATAATCATCGGGCAATTGAATGAAAATGATGGCGTTGTAGCAGTGTAGGAAAGATGTTGGAATATTGGCCTGTCCATAGGACTGGCTATCCAAATTTCTTACCAGTCCTGCTGAAAATCAATCCGTCCTTCACATGATGATTTCCACAAGTTGGCGGAGAATTAAAAATGAATCAACAAACGTTTAATTTATGAAAGTTATTCTCGCAATTGCAAATTAACATGTTTACAAGTCTATGGGAAATTATGTCAGTGCGAACTCACTTTTGGCCACTGACTGTACATCTGTTTGTCATGAAATGAACATTGATTCGATAAAATACTTACATTGAATCTTGTAGTCCAAACCTGTCCAGTCTATTTTCATGCAGCAGACGACACATGGGTTACCACCAAAACTTGCATAGTAAATTTAAAACGGAATGGGGATGTTAAAAGTGGGATTGGGATGCGGATTAGGATTTAGTAGAAAACGTACAGAAATGTACCAAATAAGATGTAGCGGCACTGGACTTTTGTATTATCAAGGCATAAACAAATAGTATTAATTTTTGTTTTGTTTTATCTTCCTTGGGATGAAATGAATCAAGGAAATAGGGTAAACATAACAAATTTTGCCCTTGTTGATGCAAGAACAATTATTCATTATCAATTATCTCTGATGTGATTTTTAAATATTTGTTTCAATGAAATATACAATAAAAATAGATATAATATTCAAAAGTTGAAAAAAAAGATAATGTCATTTTTTATCGCACTCAATACAAGCGTACTCATTGGCCCGATGGTAGTTTGCCGATGTAAAAATAGTGCCGACGGTGTCGCTCTTTTGCCAACGTTGGTCCGATGTAGTTGTGTTACCTGGGCTTTATATCGAGCTAAACTATGCAAATCGAGTTCCCTAACTCAGATGTGTTAAAGGTGTTCACACAAAAAAGATTATTACTTGATATGCGTTGTCATTTGTATAACTATCCATATCAAAAATATTGCCTGGTGACTTTTACAACAATATAGCAATATTATATAGCTAACCTGTATGGGGAAGATTAAGAAGATTTGTTAATTTTAGAATAATTTAATTCAATAAAACGAAAACGTTGCCAGCAGCCCTCACGTGTGAATGGATAAAAGGTTCAAATTAATTCGTGCACTTTAGCCATGGTTGTGCGCACGTTTTAGTAGTCAGGAATACTTATTACTAAAAGTATTATTTTTGTTAACACTGTTAATGTAAAATAAGGAGCCTATACATTGTGTTTTGTCAAGAAATTAATGGTTTTTAAATCGATCAGCCCTGTATCAATCAGCAAAATTTGGTTTGATAAGAACTGTCACTTCCCTGCAAAGACGACGACTATTGAACGTTGCTAGGGCAACGGGACGAGTGAAGCATGATTTGCACGTGCAGTTGTCTATTTCAGACCCCGTACTGCAGTGTTGGAGAGACGAGACAGACTTGAAGATCTGCTAACGTAGCTTGATATTATGTCTATTGATGATTATGAGTTCATTAATACTTTGTTGTCTTTTTGTTGTCTTTGGCCCTTAAACAGGTCGGGGAAAGCCCCTAACTGGGGTAAATGGGCCTAACTAGGGGAAAACCCCTACTTGGTGTAATAAACTCGTCTCCTAGGCACTATAAAAGGCGAAAAGTCTAAGGGGTGTGTCTCTGTAGTGTTATGCAGGGCAACATCACTGTGCCTAAACCGATGACCGTAAAAACCGATGACTTCGGTTAGGATCATCCCAACATGGCTTCAGATAATACGCTTCAGAATTCCTCACGCGATATTTTAGTTGTTCAGATACATTTAGATAAATTCAATAATGCGCTTAGATGCAGGTTGACGCGGAGACGTGATTCTAAAAATATTTCCATTTGTAAATGCATATTAATGAAGATATTAAAGTTTTAAGAATCGGGCATGATGACGGTAACTGAAACATGATGATGACGGTAACTGAAAAGTTCCTCATATCTAGGATGACAGTAACTAAGCATTTCCTAGATCAGTAAGTGTAACTTCTAATGAAAACACTCGTTAAAGGGGCAGTAGCACGTTTTTTGATAATTTTATATTTTTAAATTTTCACTGATAATTGTAAGTTAATGTTAAATGTATTATTTTGACAGTTTCAAAAATGTCATTACACAAGCCAATCATCCATAGTCAAAGGACAAAGTATGAAGATTCACACAAAATCCATTGGCGGCCATTTTTGTGTGAACACATTTAATTCATTTTGTGTAAGAAAAGGAATCGCATGGCTAACCGTTACGTTATATATTTGAATTATTACTACTCCATTTAGTTTAAATACATTGTTTTTCAATTGGAACCATTAATTTTCATTTTCCCGACATCACCTTAAATCCCCCCTAAAACGTGCTACTGCCCCTTTAAAGGAGATAAATTTTATTATCATATAATGGAGGTTGTTATCGATGCAATAAAGCTATCTGATAAACTTGCAAATTAGGTCAAAACACGAACTATTTTCTAAAAACTCCATGCATGTCATGCGAGTCCTAAAACGGTCACTAACCATTGATAACGTCGTCGGGAGTTTTCAGGTTTTGTGTTTCTATCGACTAAAATATCGTACAAAATCCGTCAGGGTAAACTTATCACGCATTCGTATTTTAGAAATAGCTTGGTAATAGAAGCGTTTCAAATTGTTTTCATCGTGCGTTTACACCAAAATAATAACGATATGCAGCTTACAATATACCGGCTATCGAACAAAATATGTGCTTGGATATTTTCGTGAGTAACATAGGGAGGCCTAGACCGGTTTGACCGTGTCAGTTTTCAACTTAACAGCAAAACAAATCATATTTCTAGTGATAGTACACATTATCTAGTAGCGTAGTAACACACAATTAACAATCCCACCTTCGAAATAATCGGCGTTTAGTCTAAGGATACCGTCACTGAACTGGCGACACTGCAATGACAATGCAGCTTTTCAAAGTGTAGTTAGAGTTACTTCCCCTGTTGTAGCGACGTTGACAAGTGGTTTGTACCAATTTTGTGTTGTATAGAAGAAACAAATGTTTGCTTGTGCATAAACCATATATACTAACTTCACTTAAGATGTTGATAGATTGTAGGAGACGTTTCTATCACTATGAAAAGATCATTTCATGAAGGAATATTTCTAGACTGTTCACAACTGTATATCGCCGACAATATGACCTTCACCTTGGTGTACTGTGAAACAAATTACTCCGCGAAATCTAGGTCAAACATATTTTTAGAAGGAATCATATTTTCGTTTAAACCCTTTTCTTTCAAAATGACATTATATGATAAAGAAATTATTAACCTCGTGTGTTTCCGTATCATTAATATCATATAATAGGAATAGAAATATATGTATTATGCTCGCCAAAGGCTCGCATAATACAAATTTTATTCCTATTATATGATATTAATGATACGGAAACACACTCGGCTAATAATCTCTATGTAATTCAAAACAAAAGTTGATGGTATATTTTGTATAATATTTACAGGAGAAAGAGTTTGTTTATACTGGTGCCTATTTAAAGTCACATAACTTATTTCATTCATGTTTATTACTATGAAATCTGTGTATTGCGAGAGTTGGTCATGATTTATTTCATATCATTAATCAGTCTACATTACAATGTGTAAGATCAAATCATTCAAGTTATTCAATCGTTTGCTATGTATTTCCCCCTTTAACAACAAAAGTAGTGTGTTCTGTGAAATGGATATTCCAAGCTGTTGATGAAATTTTTATAACAACTTTTAAACTTAAAGGGACAGTAGAACGTTTCGCATTCAATAATCGCAGAATCAACTTTTTTAAAACCCACGCGACTTAATTTCACGTTGGGCTCGCCTGGCGAATTAAAGTAATATTTCCGTAAGGACGATGGTGACATCGAAATAAGACTAATGTTTACTAATAGGTAGATCATTTACGACCACGTTACAAGTCATACTTAACTATGTCACTAAATGTTTACGTTGAAAACATGTATTTATAATCAGAGCTATATACTGAAAATGGCTCATGCTATATATTATATTCGTTGGTTCCATACGGTTACTATAAGGCC
Source organism: Steromphala cineraria (assembly GCA_916613615.1). Lineage (NCBI taxonomy): Eukaryota > Metazoa > Mollusca > Gastropoda > Trochida > Trochidae > Steromphala > Steromphala cineraria. The sequence continues at coordinate 25,636,321 of OU744723.1, read as the reverse complement.
GGCTTAGCTCATCGGATAACGGACCTGGGTAAAAATCCCGTCAGATCCACGAAAAGTATACATATATAAATATATCTGTAATACTACTGTTCTTAATTAACCATCATGACTAGGAGATATCGTTTTGGCAGCACGTTTTGCACAATTTCCTGTCATTGTCAACGCTACACGGCAAGTTACACACTGCTTTTACGTCATCAAGTAACTACATCACAATGCCATAACGTCATTAACCATTTTGATGAAATCCAACTGTGCTCTACTGTGCATGATTTATTCAAGTTACTTTTCATCTAATTTTATGCCAATGTTAGAAATGCAAAATATCGATATCATGAAGTAATCAATATAATATATAAAGAGCGTTTCAAAATGAAAATCCATCTTTTATTGGAACCTAACATTCCAAATACCATAGACAACAATTATTTTGTCATAAAACACTCAGCAAGTCAATGTGGCATTATGTCGGTAAACGAAATCTTCCCTGGTGGTAGAGTTAGAAAAAAAGTGTTAGAGTAGGCGGACGTTTAGACCCTCAAATATCTCACTTTGTACCCGTACATCATATTTATATATTTAAATATAGGCGCACATAGAAGACATAGGTGCAGACCCTCACCTTCCTACACTGTGACCAAACACTCAACCAATTATCTTACATTAATAAACATATATCTACTTCAACCCGCCTCGTAGCTATGTGATCGTGTTCAATGTATGTTTCTCTACATAACTTGAGTCATAGCTTAAATGCAATTTGTATATATAGAGCGTGTACAGTAGACATTCGTATAGACCATCAACAGGTTGTAATGTACACTTAGCTGGTCGGGTAACTAAATGACATGTTATCAACGAAACTCGGTTATTAGATATAAGTGACATTGCGGGTAGAGTGAGAGTCAAGATAAGTCAATATCGAGACTGTTTTATTAGATACCCTTAGTGAATTATGGGGCTTTCATGACAGTTCAAAAACCGAAAGTATAAACTGACTACTGTTAAATACCCTTATTCTTAAATAGAACCCGGTCAGTCCCTGCTATGATACGATAAGATAACTATTGAGCCTAATATGAAACAAGTTACAAGAACAATAAGACTCAAAATAACTCACCTTCATGCAGTGATTACAGTCAGGACATGTTGACAGCAAAACCAGATCCTCACACTGTATGGACGACTCCCCTTGCCGCCTTATGAACTGCCGACTGGTCACGTGACTGTAGATAGGAGACTCTGTACGAGTGTGTTATCTGTATTGTTAACCTGTTTTAAAGGACAATCGAAATATTAAGAGTCTGTGCTCTCTAAATACATTAAAGGATGTATACTTTAAAGTGATGGTTATATTTAAGACTCAATATGTTTTGTATCTTCTAAAGAGAAACATTATTATCCATTACTCATATTCTGCGTTTAATCTGTTATGGAAGATTTTATCAGCTTCGTGATTCAGACCATTGAGTATAGCATGTTAACACCTTTTACTACTATAGTACATGTACTTTGTGTTCAGACAGATTTGTTGTGTTCTGTAGATTTGTTACCAATTGCACACCAAAAACTAACCGCTGATATACACTGAATTCCAAAAGAAACTTTGCACCGTTTTGTAATGATTCTGATTAAAGAATGAAAAACGATAGAAATATAAAACATAGTTCATCAATCATTTTGTTTAAACAACCAGCGAATCCAAATTAAAGGTGGGAAACCCAGTTTTCACTTATTGATCTGAAGTGTGCAGGGGTCAAAATTTTTGTTGGTGAGACTTTCGTTGAAATGATGTTTTCACAATAATTTCGTTGGAGTACTAAAATGTGATACTTTAGTACCAGGTTTGAGCAGCCCGAGTCTTATAACTTCCAAACTGCCATGAGTAACAAAATAGGTCAAGCACGTCTTCTGTGAGCATTTTCAACTTAACATTTCGTTTTTCCATTATTGAGAATGAGTGGACACAAGTCTAACTTGTCATATTGATACAAACGTGATTCGTACAATGGCAACCAGCCTTAAATGCTCAACAATCACAATTAAATCTTGTTAATGCGTGGCAATTCTGACATTATAACTTCGAATGAAATTGCCATGAGTTGATGTTTAGTTACAAATAGCTATCAACTTAACAGTCGATGAGCTCTGATTAGATCTGTTCAAGTTCCTGAGAACATAACAACATGCCGACCTTTGATGTTTGCTATCTCTGACATCACTAAGAGATAACGTTGGCGGTGGTCTAACGTCACAGATATCGGCTCTCATGCAGTAAAAAAAACAAGTGTTTGTTGTGTTTCAGGGTTGTCAGCAATCCTCACAACCTCTCTGTATAGCTGGATCAAGTAACCATTAGAATGATTCAAGGTTGTCAGCAATCCTTGAAACCTCTCTGCTCTGTAAAGTCGGATCAAGTTGCCATTAGATATGAAGGAACACTACAGATTCTTGTGAAAAGGACTGTTTTTTATCAATTTTGTCAATTTTCAGAGGGGATTCGAAATATTTTTGCTATACAGTTTATATTTTTAAGGAGTTCTTTTCACTATTGAAGTGACAAACATTCATAATGGGCAGTTATTAAACTTTTTCGTCACGTGACTAAGTACTGGGGTCAGCGGAAACGTCATTCTGCGAAAATGCATGAATATTGCTCAATACATACATGTATTTAGTTTCAGGTCATGTCTCTTCGACACACAGAGTGATATATCCTCTTGTCTTTAATTCTTACTGCTTACCTTACAAATCTGAACTGTTACCCGCCCCTAAATACATGTCTCGTGATGTTGATAGTCACGTGATCGTATCAGTAGATATCCCATTCTGTCTTTATCTAGGTCAACCTGGTTCTGTTATCATATGTTATCGACACACGGCGTCCATCGACATACATTTAAACAAACATCATTGCTAACATGGATTAGAGTGCATGGGCTTCCTTTAATAATAATGTATCAGCATGATTCAGTTATTTTGTATTATGCCAACAAATATAATGAATTAGTCAAAGATCGAATATATTACTCAATGAAGTCTATGTTGAAGAGCCACTACGGTAATTGCCTTTGCTTATGTTTGCCAAAGTCCACAATTACTGTTATCTCATCGAGAATTATTGACTTCTGAAGGGACGAATCGATTAAAGCCATTGGACAACAGGAGGATATAAAGACGTGGTGATGATGGGGAAACTGAACAATGACATGAGTTAATCACTGACACGATTGTAACATATCTAAAGCATTCAGAATTGCATTTATGAGTTGATAACGTTTTATGTTTAATAGTACATGAAATAAGTGTCATTTTTTATATATTTGAATTTAAATCATGAAACCAACCTGTAATGAAATTCACGGAGTTGCTTTTTAATATCCTTTTTGAGTTCAGTTTAAACCTCTAGTAAATCGTAAGTTTAAAGATGCATTTAAACATTTAACTAATTTAATTAAATATTACTAATTGACTGACACATCATTGAAATTTGACCCTTTGACGTACAAACAACAAACGTGTGTGACATAGTTCCGTAAATGTTGACAAAGTTAATATTTTTCGAATCACAAATCCATTGCCTTTCTCGTGGTGAAATAATTATAGGGATAAAGTTTTCCGTTATCAAGAAGTGACGAATTAAAAATATCGAACGTATTTTCAATAAGAAATGCGACGTGCAGGTGCGTGTTTTTCTTACTAACATTAACAGCGAATTTACCTATCTTGTTGAACGTGGCAAAGTTTGTTTCAAAGTGCTTTTAAAATACTCAAGTGTTAGATCATTCTGTTCGGAAAATATTATCCTATTACTCTTTGAATTTCCGAAATAAAATCTTTCTCCGTCATAAAACTATAGAGAAAATAAGACTGTCGGCAAATGTAAACATCAAACGATCGTTTTTTGAAAAACACTTGTAAACTTATCAACGTAATTAACATACGTTTTTCAGAATCTCATAATCCTCAAAACTTGAATAAACTCATGTGATGCAATTCCTTGTCAAATAATTGTTGTTCATAAACATTGCAAATATTCCAAAATAACGTAAAAAACATCACATCGAGTATTGATTGTTCAACAGTCACATGGGTCGCTTCGCGCCAAATAATGGCATAACAGCTGATAACGGTATTTCAGCGAGGTCAATGTCGTAATTTTTTTCTCCATATTTCAAACGGTTCGGAGTGGAAAATAACAAGTCATATCAATAAATAAAATTAGTCAACTCAACACTATTGCAATTTAGTTTTACCACATTAGTCTAAAACAATGTTAATTGTCGTAATATTTAGCCGCAACACTTCGTTTATCGACTACTACTGACTTGCATTATTCGCATGATGTCAAATAGTCGTCATGAAGAATTTTCACAAAGATGTCGTTTGCCAATAAAATATGAGTGAGTAATTTGACTGTTTTGATTTGTATTTGATATGTATGAAATCTATATGACATTTCTTGCTCAAATATATACAAAATAAACCGTAATCGTGATTTTCAAGCGAGATGCGTTTTTACCCAACACGTTGACCGTGCCATACACGGTGTTACGGTTCCACGTTACTCCAATGCTTAAGAGAAATTCCAGTACGAGTAACCTCCCTTTGCTTTGCGAGTAAGGCACTTCCGGTTGTCATAGTGTTTACATTACGTAATTAATTTACCATCGCTTTAAGTGATATGTTCAGCCCTTATAAGTAAGAAATGCGCTATGATCATATTATATGTATTATTTCTTCTCGATTATGCCAATTTACGTTGTTAATGTTGGTCACAAAAACGAATTTCAACTGCCGAAGTGGCGGCAGACTTAGACTCAGGCTTAGTTGCAAATGTCAGACTAGGCTATCTCGTCACATTTGCCATTTCCAAGTACCCTTAAGGTCTGTGTTATAAAAATATAAATCAAATAAAGATTATCATATTATTATAGAAATGATTTATGAAAGATAAATGGTAAGTTATTTAACCATATCCGTGACAGTTACTGGACATGATTTTAATTTTATAAACGTGTGTTTAGCCTACTTTTATTAAAAGTAGAGAAGTAAGGCTACAAGTATCAATTTTATGAGTAATATCTTATTGTATATATGAAACTTATCTATTTGATATTAAAAAGAATATGTAGAATTAAATAAAATTTATAATATCAAAATCATATTTTTGTAAAAAGGGTGGGGGGATGATGTGTATGTGAAAATCTTTGTTAGAAATATATATCAAGGTTAACATGTCTTTAAAATGTAATGATACATACATGAAATACAAGAAAAACTGCTATTTAATTTTTTATCATAAAATTCTAACATCAAGGAAACAACTATTCAGTATTTATTATTCTAGCAAATCCGTCACAAAAATGTTTCTCTAATGCCCCTATTTCACTACGAGAGGAATTCTCACGAATCACCACGAATAGGTGATTGTAAAAATTCGTGAATATTCTTGAATATTCGGCAACATTCGTGAACTGCAATTTCACGTTTACGAAAATTCGTAGCTTTTCATGCTAAAACACTACGAAACCAATACGAATTGCTTACGAATTATGTACGAATTGTACGATATAACTACGAAACAACTACGAATATACTACGAATGTTTCGTCCTAATTCGGGACATTCGTAATTGTTTCGTAGATGATTCGTAAATAATTCGGGGAGAGACCATCAAAAATATCAACCACGAATTTCCAAGAACTCGTTACGAATTTGTTACGAATGACCCGAATTAATTACGAATAGTTTACGAGACAACTACGATAACAAAATTCGTAGTAGATTCGGGAATTGTTTTTGACAAACAAAAAATTGTTCACGAATGCCACGAATTTTAAGAATATTGCCGAATCAATCACGAATTCATTACGAATCATAAGAATAAATCACGAATAGTCTACGAATGTTCACGAATGTGAAATATTTCTCTATCGTGGCGATTCGTGAGAATTCCTCTCGTAGTGAAATAGGGGCATTAGGTGAAATACCATTTTTATTGCTAAGGAAAATATTTTCGTTTTATTACAAAGGGATATTCCCAGAGGATGACTTTTAAATTTTAAATTTGTTTAATTCATTACTAAATGTGAATAAATGTAGATTGACAGATTTAATTTAACATTTATCATATGATTCTGTGGTACAATATATGTGGTGATCTACATCAAAGACTGATAGACATGAGTGGTTACTTCATACCATCGTTAACTACGTTGGCAGCATCACATTGATTATAGAAAAGACGTACATGTGATGTCATCCGTTCTGATATTTTCACAAAGATTAGACATAGACTCATTGGCTCATCAGGCTTAATATTTTATGTTGCTTTACAGTGTGGTCGACGTTTTCCCCCCTTAGCGGGGGCCACAGGACCAAATCTATAAATACTAGTCAAGTAGTCTGTACACAAAGTTTCAGCTTTCTAGGCCATATGATACTGGAGAAGACGAAAATAGGTTTTAAGGGTGTGGCACTTGTGGCAATTACTAGGGGGCTACCGGGCCAACAAAGCTATAAATTATAATCCTTGCTAGCCAAGGAATTTGTACACAAAGTTTCAGATTTCTAGGCCTTATGCATCTGCCGAAGAAGATGAAAAAGCACAATGTTTACAAAGGGGCGGACAGATGGACCAACAGACGCCAGACACCATGTCATGCCATGATAAGCCCATTGGGCCTTACAGACCAGATGAGCTTAAAAGTGATACCAACTTAGTTGTGAGAAAAACATTTCTATTACTTAGATATAGGAAAAGACCTTCCATTTAATATAATTTATATCAAACAAGTTCATGATTTTGTACAAAAGAAGCAAATTCCAAGTTTTTATTTTCTAACAAATCATTCACTAGTTTAACATCATAGTATCAAATGGAAGAAAAGAAAGTTATGTTTTCTAAAACCAATCAAAATTGCTGACATGGTACAGACTAAGATTTCCGTGACTTAGCAGCCATTGTGATGGCAAGCTTACATTGTGACGTCAAAACAACACGCTTTTGTGACGTCATACTTGCTTGTGGTATTACCTGGTACATTAGTTTAAAATTGCTAAAACTTTGTCCCGATGTTTGATGTTTGTCAACAGCCATTAACAAAAGCTAAAAAACAATATGTATTGTCATGTTTTCAATGATAAAGAACTTTCTACTAAGTCAAATTATATGCAATTCTCCTGCATGAATTCCAAATATGAATTGCAATGATGTATGGTCATTATTAAAAAATTGAATGTCATCATGAGATGACCAAGATCAGCAAAGTAATCTTGGGTTTAACACTACACATATGTCTACCTAGTACTTGGATCATATCACTCCTGAGGTTTACATGTCAGAATATAGTAATTTGTGAAAATGCTCTAACTTAATTTTAATGCATGAAAAGGGTAGAAACCACTTGTTAAAACTACATGTAGCAATGATTGACAAAATACTGAAAAGAAACAATTTTTTTTTATTGAACTCAAAAGGAAATTGTCAAAATATATTACATTTTCTAGTTAATACAACTAAAATCAAATACTTAATATAGATATCCAAGTTGATTTTCAATTGATTTTTCCATACAGAGTTAAAATGACAATATTTCTCAATTATGTTAAGTTGACTGTCTGTAATATTTATATGGAATAGAGGAGATGTCTCTAAAAATAACTAACTATATTCAACATTTTGGAATCTATTTAGATATTTTTTTGCAGAAGAATTTTCGGGATCCATTTTAGAAAAAAAAAATTTAATAATAATTATGTACCATTATTTTATTAGGTTATTATTCCAAACTTTTAATCCCCTAAAAAATAGTGGTCTGAAGGATGATTATTTCTCCCACTACCATATATGGCTACTGAGGAGTCTACGGTATTGAAATGTGGGTAAATGGGGCCGGGGCCACATTTTTTTCACATCCTACAAGTTCATCAAGCCTTGATGTCAGAGAGTATGGATCTGGATCTGTATTGGTCACAAACAAGCTTTGCCTTCTACTGCTTCAGGTGTTGTCTTTCAGCATCTTAGTTGACAAGGATATTTCTCTAAGGTGATGAAAGCTCTGCAGACAAAAAATAGATACACCTTTCGAACATTTGCCTACAACTTCATCAGGAAAATTGTGTCTACAGAATAACAAGATGGGATACATGAAAAAAAAATATAAGCCTAAGTAATATTTATGTTGAGACAAATTCATTTCTCACTTTTCACATAAACAGTTTTTAAATCTAACTGAAGAAATAATTGTCAAACTACTGATTTTTGTTATTTTGGAGGACTTAAAAGAAAGAATATTTAACATTTATGTAAAATGTAGGCTGGTTCATCTTGAGGTGCTACTTTTTACATATTTGTTTTGAATGAAATTATAATGTTTCAATACGGTTTGAAAAAAAATAAAACATTTTATTTTTGCGCTTTTATTATTTTTGACAATGCAAATTTAACGACTTTCAGGAAGTCAAAACAAAGATAACCCCATTTTAAAGAAAAACCTGATAAAGAAAACAAAAATGACAGGTGATGTTAATTCAAATGTAGATAAAACAATTTTGTTGTAAATAAATATACATTCATATTTATTTTTGGCTTAACGAATAGAAAAAGTTTTAAATAAATACTAATATAATTTTAATGATTATAATATATGAGGATTTGTCAGCTGCAAACATCCCTCCTCCAAAGGTCTTCAAATTGCAATAATCCTCTTTCCCAACAAAAGTACTGCGTGCAGTATCAAATTAGTATTTCAAAAATACTATTCAATTTCAAATAAAATATCAATTTAATTAATGAAGATACAGAAATGTATTAGAATATTCAGTGTGTACATGCGTGATAGGTATTACATGTTTATTTGTTCAAATTGATTTACTGTTTACCTTGTTCGTTTTGGGGAACTTAATATATTTCCCCCTATTTTTCATCTGACTTAAACTGAATAAACTGGAGTGAACGTTTACATGGCCTTGTAAAGTTACTTAAATATAATAATTATTTTTTTACATTCAAAACAAAACAGACACATTGACTTCTTCAACTCGCGCCCACCTTGCTAACATGTCGTCAAAAAACAACCTTAAATTGAATTCTTTCGAACTGCAAGAAAGGATATCATTGCAGAAAGACTCAACAATCGAAACTTCTCTCATGACATCTCGTCAAAGTCCCCCATCGTCGCTAGAATAGAAGAAGTGTCATGGTAAACACTGAGATTCTACTGCTAAAAGCAGCATGGCTTCTAGAAACGGAAGCGTCTTACTCGCATTGTGCGCACGCAATTTCGCCGCCATTACAATTTTTTTAAACCGTGTTTCCGTGTATTTGAACAAATGGAGCAAAACGCAGTCTTGATCCCGCCGACTGTCTATGTTGCATCACTGGAATCGTTAATTTCAAATTAATAAGTCGCTTAAATATGAAATTCTTGTACGAATAGGATTGTTAAGACATCCGTGTCCACTATTTCAAGCTTAAACTTTGTTTGTCAATAGAATTAGTGTTCGTATTAACAATTTCGCAACAAAACTTCTCGTAACTAAAATTGCATTGCCATGTCGCTAATATAACGCCATGAATGGGGGGTATCTCATAAAAAAAACGTAGCAGTGATAAATGGTGTTTTATAATCGAAAAAAAAATCTAGAATTGTAAAAAATACATTTAGACACCACACATGTTTTATTTTTGTTTAACGTTCCAGAATTATTGTATAAATACGATTAGAAAATATGGGCTACGTGATTGTTATGAAAATCACTACGTTGTTTTGATATGTGCCCCGCCGTAGCGAAGGAAATCTAAATCCAAGTTAAAATGTATTTTGCAACTATTCTTCAATGAATTTCCGTACCCTTTTTAGCAGTCATTCGTAGAAATGTATTTCATTCTTCGTTTTAAGTGGAAAATTTATAGGATGACACTGATCTCAAAATATCTCAATTTAAACAGCATTGTCATCGTTCAACATTTTCGCGATCTTGCGAGATGTTACGATCTGTTTTATCGGTTATTAGTGGCGATATCGATAAGAGATGGACTTATATTTGTATGAAACGACAATATTTAGTACTCATATTTGGGACATAGAAAGGCAAATCGATTACTCTAAGTTTGGTGTAATTTTGATTTGATTGATACGTTATTTGTAAAAACATCAACACAGAAGTAAATGGCATCGTTGAGTCTACATATTGACTGGTTGAAATTACGTTGAAAATTTATCATTTCAACTAACTTCGTTTGTAACAAGCTCTTGTTTGTTGGAAGAAAGTCGCATTCGTGCAGAACAATTTTTTTCTGAATAAACTGATATAAATTATTTTCTAAAGAAATATTTATTGACAAAATAGTCCGATTTTGAAAATTAACTACAAAATTATGACTTGTGTAATTTTTCATTTTTATTCATTGTCATGTGGATATAAACCTAATTGTAATAAATTATTAGATTATTTGGGAAAACTAAAAAGTATGACAAATAAGAAAAATCAAATTATTTACAAGAATATATTTTATTTTTTTTAAATTATGTGTTTTAGAAAGGAGGGAGAAGCTAAATATGATAGAATCCAATGTGACGTCATTGTTAAATTTTACACTTTTGGTGCTCCAAGCAAAAACTTAAAAACAATCCAGCAGGCAGAAGGTTTAGTATTTAATTGCTTGACAAAATACTGCAGATGTGAATATAAAGTGTCAAGAGTTTTTAAAATTTGAGTATAAATGTAATCGTCTTCCCCGTTTTCTTGAGGTAGAACACTAATATTCGTTTTGAGATTGGAACAGACGAAACAAAATTAAAATGTTCTGAAATAATGATTTATATCAGATATATAGTTTTATACAACAATATACGACTTCTTTTGCATCAGGTTGTTCATGCTCCACAAGGCGTGAACACAGGCAGGAAACTCACATGTTCTGTTATCCCATCCATCTATCTAGTCATTAGCTGATCAATCACATCTTGAAAAGAAAGTTGACATTGTTTATGTATAATAAATTGTACAACAGATTTAGTTTCCACAAGCAACTGACATAGAATATTTCACTTAACATGAACATGGGTGGGATCGTTTTTTTGTGAAGAGTAAAACGTTTTCTCCGAACACAAAACGTAATGGAGATTAGGTATTGGGGTGGTGAGATTGATCCAAACTAGATAGACCCTTGTACTACTACATGTCTGTGTTGTTGACATGATTGCAATGTCTTGAGCCACGCTATAAAACGTCATTTACACAACAACGTGAAAATGCTATGTCGTCATAAAGACGATGACGTCACAATCCTATGACATCACTGGTTTAGGAGTTTTAGGGCTATGCAGTGTTCAAATGTACATTTGTCATGCTAATATGATGAGAAATGATTTTAGATGATAAATATAATCTCACCCTCGTGTCTTCTGATGTCAAATATATCAACACTCGTTGATAAAAGTAAAATATTCAGAAGACAATTTGGTGAGATTCTCTATTTACCTCGATTATAAAAGTAAAATCAAATTCCTTTCACAAATAACTCATATTCAAAGACTAGCATACTTTTGGCATGTAGATAATTTGTGACACATGCGTCCAAACAATAAGATCGATTTGTTACTTATATCTCTTCATTTTTCTCATGGCATAACAATGTTCTAATGCTGCAAATTCATCGAAGTAAGGTATCACCATCATAAGTGCACACACAGAGAACTACTTCTATATATTCACCAAAGTTTTCAGTTTATATATTGGACTATGAACCAAAGGCACAGTCTGTGCTGTTTGCATGTAATGTTATACATGGATCAGGATGTCCTATACAACAATAAAACAAATTCGGATATAATTAAATGGAGGAGTTGATATTATAATAAAGTCTGACTTATTTGAAGAAATTCAAGTAATCCATTCTAAGGGTTTCATGTTAAATTTGTTTTATCAGTCTTTCTTAATGATAAAGGATGTATGCAATGTATTAAACAAAGATGGTTCCTAGTTAATTCATTAATGTGCTGAGTAACTTATAACGTCTTGTTCAAGTGGAATAAGTGAACCATCAGTTCGTTTATGAATGATGAAAAAGTTAAAACCATATTATGACATTCAAATTGTACTGAAGGAAATACATTGATGTAAGAGTAAACACAATTTTTTTTGCAGATGCACCATTATATTGGTAAGCGAAATTTAAATATTTCAAAGAAGAAAAGGCGAAGAACTTATTACCAAATGAACTGCACAAATGCTCAAGTTAATACAACAAAAGTATATTTCATTATTTCAAACTAAGTGCAAACATCATGTTTTACCGGGTTTGATAAATAATAAGTAGAATAGTTACTAAATGAGCTACAAACATTTTTGGAAGATTAATTTACATTTATGTAAAAAAACATTTAATGGTAAATTTGTTTTCCCTCCCTTAAAAAAATAGATTTATGGTTGATTTGACAAAGGCATTTGATAACTTTCCTCGATTATATGTTATACTAAATATGTTTCAAATATTGTTTGATAACAGTTACTAGTAGACCAGGGTTTTGATACAGCCTATCAATAGTCACATGTTGTCCGTTAAGTAGACGGTTAGCTTTTTTCACATCAGGTGACTGTATCATAGCACGGGAAATGAATGGGTGGTAGCAGTTAATAGATTTAACTCAGAGTGCTCAATTACTGGAATAAAAAATCAATTACTGAAATAAAAAATCAGAATGAAGAGGAAAGTTGATGTGAATATGAAGGTCACTTTATAGTACGTAGAACTACTGTTTATAAGCAAACCTTGTCTTAGAAACATACATGTCTAAAGTGTGTTATCCCAATAAAAACACACATACAAAAAGTGTCAGTATTTGCTCTCTCCCCTGTGAACAGAATGGTACTATCAAAACGAATCTGACTCTCTGTGAGATATTTTGATATTAACTTTGGTATCAATGTTTCTGTTATTGACGACAACCAGTGTGTTTTAAGAAAGAAAGCTAACAGCACCTGTGCCTAATGGCAGTATGGTGAAACGTTCATGTAGCAGAAAGAAATTATCAAGTGAAGCTATTACAATAAATAAAATAATAAACAATAAATAAAACTGGCTACTTCTAAAGATATCAGGGTCAGTCATAATCACAGAGTGAAGTGTACTATAAGAATAATCAACGAGTTGCGAGGAATTACGGATTATCTGTCCTGAGTTATATTAATTATTGTGATAAACTCCGAGCATCAGCGAGGAATTTGACAAAATAATTCACGAGGGACAGATAATCCGTAATTCCGAGCATCGAGTTGGTTATTCTTTTTCTTACCCAAGATAATTTTGATGCGTAAAAACGGGGGAAAAAGAGAAACGTTAAAAATACTACGCTTGGCCGGTAAAGTACAAATTGTACTCATACGCCATTCATAATTTTCGTCACTACTTCAGGATGAGCGGCTCTAAGTAGTTCGCAACTGACGACCTAATTTGAAATAGTTTATTATGTGGTTGTCACATTATATCAAAAACACTATTGTCTCATATCATAAAAAAATCGTTTTTATTTACTGCGAACAACCGGAAAGAAAAAGGCGTCGTTATATATTTCGTTACATTTGACAAACCTAGTGAGGAATGTATGACGTCACTGTTTGACGTCATGTTTAATGACGTCATAGAGCTATGACGTTACGACACTTCGGCCGGCGACTCTCCCACCTATCGCCGCCTTGAAGTTTTAAATTTGAATTTACGGCAATGAAAACATCAGAAGGTATTGATTTCCCATTAAAAATGTTGTTGTAATGTGTGACTTTCGCAATTTAAGTATAAGCTCTTTCATCTATATCTCTCAACTGAATTAGAAGATCCAAGCGAAGAATGAATGGATGCAAACTAGTTCCGTCAACCAATCAAAATGCGAGTTATTTTTAGAAAAACTGTAATTCCCATGACCATTATGCAAACTTTAATACCCGGCATATCCTTGCCCGCTTGGGTAAGAAAAAGGGTAAACAAACGTTTTTACTCCGTAAAGTTGTTATTCTGGATAATTTAAGGGCAAAATACAGCTAACATAACACCAAATACATGTCTCGTGATGTTGGTAGTCACATGATCGTATCAGTAGATATCCCAATCTGTCTATATCTAGGTCAACTTGATACTGTTGTCGCATGTTAGCAAAACAGTAAATCTGTCGACAAACATTCATACACTCACTTACATGAATAAGAGGCATTAGCTTCCTTCATTAACAATGTATCAAAACGAATTAATTAGTTTGTATTAATAAAAAAATTATTGAATCAGTAAAGATCAAAGAGAGTATTCAGTAATGTCTCTATCAATATCCCTTTACAACAGATAGCAGCTTCCATTCAATCAACACAGGTTTGACGATACACATTAAAACTTTCAAGTGTTTAATTGTGAACAAGAGGCTTTCCCTGCAGTAATGATATCTTGAAATCAATATGACCAGTATATCTGAGCATGCCTCTCTGAGCACGACTTGCCGACAGAGTTATCCCCCTTTACAACTACGATAAGCAATAATGTATCTTTTTTTCTAATTCTAAAGCTGGATGAAAGTCGAGGTAAGGTTTATCAACTTTATAGGAATAGTTAATAACCTAAATCAGTAGTCATTTATCATAGTATTAAGTGCAATCTAAAATGCATATACGGTCATTGCAACAGTATGACAAAATTAGGGGATAAATCCATTCTGTTTTTTATTTTGAGGTTGTATGTCGTGCATTCTTTACCCCTAAATATAATTTCAAACCGAGCTTGCGAGGTTTGAAATGTTTATTTAGGGGTAAAGAATGCACGACATACAACCTCAAACTAAAAAACAGAATGGATTTATCACCATTCTAACATGACTAATTAGTAAAAAAAGGTGGAACTATTTTGACTTGCGCAAAAGCAATGTGATTAGGTCAAACCGGTGCAGACCGGTTCCACTCACTGGCAAAACAACGGTACAGTCCACTTTCATAAAGAACACATAATAATTAAAATGTCGTTACATACAGAAAAAAACGTGTTTAAATACACTCATCTGTAATCTATTGAGCATATTATCAATAGAAAACACATTTCAATGTCGTCAAAGTTTCGATTTTTTACCTAAATACATGGGTCGACCCATCACCCCTACAAGAGCGACAAGGACTGACCAAATCAAGGGACGTTACTCTGAAAAGTTGTTCACTGCGGTGAACGGTTTCAAACATAGTGGAAGCTGTCAAGAAAGTTGTATTTTGTGTCATGGTTGGGGAAACTATGACAGGAGAAGTGGTCACTTGTAAATTAGAGGTAGGGGCAGTGACAGCATTCTGCGAAATTAAAGAATAAAGTCTCTTCCGTTCATTTGACGAATTCAGGAATTGCTGTATGAGAGATGTGCGATCGTTGATTTTGTTTATAGTTCTGTGGACTGTGATTAATTTACATCGCGAAGCAGTAAGAAACACTTCAAACAGAAACCAAAAACCTGGTTATTCGATTAAAATTTGTAGGTGTTTCAAAATGTCGACAAGTTTCTGATATTGAAATTTAAAGTGTCGTCGCCAACATGTCTATTGTAAACAGAAAGTCGCTGAGTGCAGATTGTATACGCGTGCGCGGGGGAATGTGAAGCGGTCGTAAATATTTAGAGGTGATTATCGGCGAAATAATTACTCCAAAATGTTTATGAGTAACCAATCAGAACGCAGTATTTTCAAACTAGTTTTCGTGTCATGTTAGAATATAAAATTTGTTGATCTAAATTTATTTAGATTGTATTAAGTGTCACAGTATGTGAATTGTTCTAGACATTTTTCCGTCAATGTATTCATTTCAATAAGTCAAACTTTTATTAATAATAAATAGTATGTTGTGCTCCATCTGCTCGTCAATAGCTAAAGTTACACACTACCTCCTTCGTTGGTTTTTCATACAAACTCCTATTTCTGAGAACTGCACGTCGTGGTGTTCACCCAGTAGAGCTGTGAACACCTGATAGTAAAATGATGATATTTTGATGTCTGATGTCAAATTAAGGTCAATGATTTCTGTGCAAATCACTTACACTCACTAGAATTGCAATTTTCGAAATACAAGACATTTACACATTTTGAATTCGAAACCTAGTTTCGAAGTCGTGGCTTATAGACCAGTTGAAAAACAGGAGATTTTTCATGACTGATAAGAAATGTTCACTTCTTTCCTAAGCAGAAACATGATCGTTGATTATTATTGATAAATTGATAATTAATAAAATACGTCATTACTACCAAATGAATATGTGTATACTGAATGAATTTTCTGTAAATAGTGGCCTTGTTAACAATGATCATACAATCTAAAGTAGTAGCCGGTTGGTGTTGCCTGTAAATTTCAGTGTAGCGCCAGAGGATCTTGCCAAAGTCAGCTACCTGAAATTGACATTGTTTCTCTAATTTGAGTAACTGTTTCCATCTTTGAACAAATGCCTGGCCGATTAAGGGAAAATACGCTGCCGTGAATGAATCGGAAATGGAAACGCCTTTCATTGGTCCTTTTCCACGTGCGTCCTTGTTGTCATTTAAAACTGCTTTGCAACCGTTGCCAACAGCTTACTTGGAAATGACAACACGGGTATTTCCCCGTAATCGGCCAGGCATTTGTTCAAAGATAGGTGTGGTGTTAATGCGAGGATCAGTGGTCAAAAGTTGGATGGAATTCGAAAAAAGCGAGATGGTCAGCATGTTAAAAGATTGATCTATGATACCAGTGCATAGTTTTACGATAAAATTTAGTATTAATTGCACCGCATGTTAAAATCATCGATGTGTCCTGATTTCGATCAGGTTTTAGCGACTGTAGTGACCCCCTGTCTGTATTGATTGATTTGATTTAAAAATATGTATTCACGTGAAAGGATTGGGTACAAGTTATCCAACTTAGTGAAACCCTCTCCTATGTACAGTGCTTACATATAACATCGAAACATAATAGTGTCTGTATTCTATATAATAGGTAGAGATTATGCTAAAATCTTTATTTCTTGACTGATTTCGTTAAAATTTGAGATGTATGTTTATCTCAACATATGACAACGATATATTGACTGCAAAAGTCCAGGTTTTGAATATTTTTTGTTATATTGTCCAATCCGAGATTCGAACTCGTGTGGGTTCAGCTACATTGTAGGTCAAATAGTTTTGAAGTAGCTCCGAAACGAAATCCTAAGAAATAATCCGTTAAATCATAAATAATTATAAACTGAGAAGTAGTCTTGAATATTCTTTTCGAGATAGCTATAGGACTGTCCCTTTAAAAGTCGGACAGGAGAGTTGACGCAATTGCACCGATTCACCCGCTATGTAAGTGCACGACTTGCACGTGCTGCACGCTTTTTGCGTTCTACTCGGTAGCTTCGCCTGCTGAGGCAAAATTATCCAAACAATCAGAATTAACGTGATTTTTTTGCCCAACAAATGAAATTACCGTTAGTGTTTGTAACGCATGTGCAACTTATCGTAATTATTATTATTTATCTGTCAATATGTATATATATATATGAACACATGCAGGCACAACAATAAATTCGTAATCAAAAACAGCCTCAAACACACCACTGCTCAAAAACGCAGCAATCCCAAACACTCTAAAACACATCGCCAAAACACAGCCCAAGCCAATCAATCTCCAGACACAAGCGCACCTGTAACAAGAGTGATCACAACACCTAACAAGCTATCACTTGAAAATTGCTGCCATGCAGTATGAAACAAATTTGTGGTGATCAGTAATATTGTAGCAAAACTACTTTTGCAACAAAATATATTCAGCTCCATTTTTATAAATGTCGAGCACTCTTCATTGCAATAAGGTCAAACTGCAAAAAACCTCACTGGTTTTTGTATTTTGCTTATATAATATATATATATATTTTTAATGTTGATTATTTCAAATACAAAGTTCTGATATTCTGACATATGAACACAATTTAAATCAAAGGGTAAACAACTTGCACATTTTTACTTTGTTACTCACAAGTTTTCACAAAAAGGTACAAATAAACCAGACAAATCATGTCCAACAAATTATTATCCTTACTGGGAATGATTAACATTGTACATTAACAGACAGCGTGTCCATTTCCTCGTTTTGCACGTGCGATCCGACTGGCATGTTTGTAAACTAAATCATTCCTCGATGATAAGTAGATATATATATATATACTGTCTTATCATTACTCTTATGCCGTTTAGGGCATATATCGGAATTGTGTTAATTGAGTTTATGAGTTCTCAAACAGTATATCAATTTTAAAGATGTTATTTCACATATCAAACGTGTCATACAGATGACCTAGCTTGACCTTGATTGGAATGCGACAGTAAAACGGCGGCTCTACTATGTTTAAAATGTGATGATAGTTCTTGGTAGACTCAACCTTTAGATGGTAGAGGACTCAAAGGCACTTATTTGTATTTATCTTCTAATTCGTCTTCATTTAGGAGTTAAACCTGTGGGTTTTCATACTGTTTGTGATTCAATACATGCTGATATTGTTCAAGAGACAAGTTCGCCAACGCGAGGCTACGGATTGAAACTGAGGTCAAGGACCTATTGATAGTCTTGATGAGTTAAATAGGTCTATTTCAAAACAAATACAGGCTAGCGATGAAAGACTATCAATTGATATCAGATCGATCAAAGCTGATATTAAGGATTTGAACTCTGACATAACCGTCTTAAAGGGGCAGTAGCACGTTTTTTGATAATTTTATATTTTACAATTTTCACTGATAATTGCAAGTTAATGTTAAATGTATTATTTTGACAGTGTAAAAAATCTCATCACACAAGTCAATCACCCATAGTCAGAGGACAAAGTATGAAGATTTACACAAAATCCATTGGCGGCCATTTTTGTGTGAACACCTTTAATTCATTTTGTGTAAGAAAAAGGAATCGCATGGCTGAACTTTACATTTTATATTTGAATTATTACTGCTCCATTTAGTTTAAATACATTGTCTTTCATTTGGAACCATTAATTTTCATTTTCATGACATCACCTTATATTCCCCCTAAAAACGTGCTACTGCCCCTTTAAGGGAAGACATAAACAATAGCAAGAAAGAACAGGAGATACTGAAACTCGATATCGATGCTCTAGATGATAGGACAGCGGGTTTAGAGTCATATTTAGAGGAGTTTGATGCTAAGTTCGAGGAACAAGAACAACGTAGCAGACGAAACAATCTCGTGCTCTACAATGTACCTGAGAGTGGTGATCGTGTGACGTACACTGAGAGTAAGGACAAAGTTTTGACTGTGTTGGATAAAGCCAGGGTAGAGAAAGATCTCCCACCATTAGTCCCAAGGGATATAGAGAGAGCACATAGGCTATCCTCTAAGAGGAATGACAAGACTCGCCCCATTATAGTCAGCATGTGTCATTGGGAGGACAAATGGCATTCAGTGAACATGAGGAGTGTTTTGAAAGTTCAGAGGGTGGGGATTGCTAACGACCTTACAGTGTTCCAACGACAGGAGTTACAACGCCGTCGAAGTGAAAACCCAAACATGCACTTTTACTTTAAGGGAAATAAGCTAATGCAAGCCCAACGAGAAGACCCCCCCCTGAGACCTCAGATACACAGGCACAAACCGGAGCTCATGACCAGTCTCCCCCACGTCCGCCTAGGAACACGTCACGACAGGATAGCCAGGGTACCCACCGCGGGCTCAGGTCGGCATCGCGTCGCTATCACAGGGGACGTTCTAGATAGGGGTGGGGCCACGGCCAAGCTTCCCATACCTACCGCTCTGCGGCGTGTAGGGAACAACCGGATCATGAAGATACATTCAATGACAGTGATTTCGTAAAATCTGATTTCGTGAATTTTATGTTCTGGAATATTGGTGGAATATCTCATAAACTTTCTGATAATGACTTTATTGAGTATATCAATAATGTTGATATCGTTGGAATTAGTGAAACCTGGAGCAGTGATGTAGATATAGCCAATTGTTTTCCTGATTTTGAGGTAATTGTAAAAGTTTGCAGATAAAATATCTACTTGTGGAAGACTATCCGGTGGAATTTTAGTTTTGATACGTAATCAGTTTTGTAAATATAGAAAGTGGACAAAAATTATGGAAACTGCTGGTTATATATTGTTTGATCGTGCACTATTTGGTTTCGACAGAGACATACTATACTCGTGTGTAAAACTATATATCCAACCGGAAGGTTCGACCTGGTATGATAAATTATCTCCACATTGTAATAATGGTATATGTGTATTTCAAGACTCGTTAGTAGATATTGTGTCCAACTTACCAGATGTTTATATACTCTGTGTCGGAGATTTTAATGCTCAAACTAGTACAAACCTTGACTTCATAGAGGATGATATATTAGAATTTACAGAAAATCACAATGACTCAAACTGGGATTTTTTAACTGACTTTTTTAATCTGAAACGTTTTTCATCCGACAGAGTTATAAACAACTTTGGTAAGACCTTATTAGACTTATGTTCTACCTTGAATGTTCACATTATGAACGGACGATGTGGTAGTGACCAAGGAATTGGAGATTTCACATATATAGGTCATAATGGTACAAGCCTTATAGACTATATAATCTCATCATCAGTACTATTTGATTTTGTAAATAGTTTTAGTATACAATCTCGTACAGAGTCAGATCATCTACCAATAATAGTGTCACTGAAGTCCGACCACGTAAGATCTTCTGACAGGCATGGCAAAAGCCCAAAATATTATTATAAATTTTTCTGGGAAAACGATAAAAAGTGAACAATTTAGAGAGAATCTTTTATCTGATCATGTTCAATCACTGCTGGATAAGTCGGTTAACTTTGCTTTTACGAATATTGATGATAGTATTAAATATGTTACCGATGCCGTCTGTTTAGCTGCAGAAAATATGAAAAGGAAAGTATGTGCATCTAAAAGAAAATTGAGGAAGTGGTATGACGAGGAATGTGAGAAATTAAAATTAAAACGGTGTAAGTTGCTGAATAACTTCAGGAAGTCGAAAGATAAGACCTCATTTGATGAATATTGTTTGATAAGAAATAAATATAATGCAGTATGTAAGTAAAAGCGACTAGATTACTTTAGAAAGAAGCAGTTAGACATAGAAACTAGTATATCTGACTCAAAAAGGTTTTGGTTTGAATTGAAAACGTTGAACAATCCTACCGTTGCTAAAAACAATATTAGTATGACTGAATGCCATCGACACTTTAGAAACCTTTTTAACCGGATACTGATGATACCAATAGCAACGATATATTTGCAGGCGATGCAAATCCATCATTTCGTGATCCTAATTTTGCTATAACAGAGGATATACTAGATTCGCCAATCAGTAGAAAGGAGATAATAGACAGTATTAAATGCTTAAAGGCGAATAAATCACCAGGTATTGACGATATCATACCGGAGCTCATTAAGAATTCGGCAGATATAATAGCACCATATTTAGAATTATTGTTTAACATTATACTAGACAAAGGTACTTTTCCAACTAGTTGGTCAATCGGCATTATTGTCCCGCTCAATAAGCAAGGTTGTTTAAACAATCCAAATAATTACAGAGGCATTACTCTTTTGAGTATTCTTAGTAAGGTTTTCACTGCTATCATAAACAGAAGATTAGTATCATGGGGAGAGGCAATGGAAAAAATAAGTGAATCCCAGGCAAGTTTCAGAAATGGGTATACAACAGTTGATAATATGTTTGTACTACAAAGTATTATACAAAAATATCTTAATACCAAACGAGGTAAAATCTACGCTCTTTTCGTTGATTTCGAAAAAGCATTCGATTCCATAGACAGACAAAAGCTGTGGGATATTTTAAATAACCACGACCTTAGCCCGAAGATGAAAAAACTTATCCAAAATATTTACGAAAATGTTAAAGCTTGTGTTAAAAATAATAATGAATTTTCAGATTCTTTTGAACTATAACTTGGAGTAAGACAAGGTTGTATTCTTAGTCCATTCTTATTTTCATTTTTTATAAACGAATTGGCAACCCAAATTGAAAGAAGTTGTGAGTACGGAATACAATTACACCCGGATTTAGTGCAGGTTTTTCTTTTGCTTTTTGCAGACGATATCGTGTTTTTTTCAAGTACCATAGTCGGTTTACAAAAGCTCATTACAGAACTTGAGATTTATTGTGACAACTTCAAGCTAACGGTAAATAGAAATAAAACTAAAGTCGTAGTATTTAAGAAAGGAGGATGTTTAGCAAGAAAAGAGAAATGGTGGTACAAAGGTGAGGAATTAGAATGCATTAATTCTTTTAAATATTTAGGATTATTTTTCAGTAATACTTTGTCTTGGTCAATGCATATTAAGTACGCTTGTCTGCAAGCACAAAAGGTAATGATTGGTATCTTTAAACAGTTACGTGTACTTGGAAACATAAATTCTTAGTTTAAAATATTTGATGCTAAACTTCAGCCAATATTGACGTATGGAGCTGAAATCTGGGGCTTAAATTATTACAACGACATTGAAAGAGTGCATCTGAAAGCATGTACAAGATTTCTAGGTGTTAAATGTAGTACGACGAATGCAATGGTGTATGGAGAATGTGGTAGATACCCGATACAGCTGTTTTCAAATATCAAAGTGATAAATTATTGGTTAAAGTTACTGAAGATGCCTCCATATAGATTACCAAAAGAAATGTTACAATATGATGATGTTATATGATAAGACTGGATACACAAATTGGGTTACTTCTGTAAGAAAATTCTTGTTTTCAAAAGGTTTTGGTTTTGTGTGGTTAGACCAGAATGTTGATTCGAATGATAAATTTATTTTTCAATTAACAAGACGATTAAAAGATGTATATTTACAAGAGTGGCTTGAAAATATATCACTTTCCAGTAAATGTTTGTACTATAAGATGTTAAAATGTACTCTGGAATCTGAAACCTATTTTTCATGTGTTAATGTAAAGAAATTTAGGGTAGCATTAACTAGACTAAGATGTTCTTCGCATGATCTATTCATCGAAAGTGGAAGATTCAAATCAATCCTAAGAGACAATAGAATTTGCAAATTATGTAATATGATCCAAATAGAAGATGAATATCACTTCGTTTTAATTTGCCCTGTTTATAATTCCCTGAGAAAATTGTATATCAAATCTTATTATTCTGTACATCCAAACCTTTTTAAATTTGCAGAATTGTTAAATAACAAAAACTGTACAGTTATCCAAAACCTGTCCATGTTTGTGTATTATGCCATGTTATTTCGATCAGAATATATCTCAAACCACAGTATAAGTTACACTTAAATTTTGTTATATGTTTGTAAAGGACTTGTGCGTGTAAATATTATTATATAAATGTATTGTACTACAGGCCTGTGGCCTTTCAGTACCGGAAATAAATTGAATTGAAGAGGTATCAAACCCGAAAAATGTTTAAGTTAAAAGGAAGATAATGACAAGTGATGAAGAAGTTAAAACGAAAGATACCCGTTATTTTACGCAATAAAGGGTACTTCTGAGTGATAAAATGAAACAATGGTCCATGCATAAATGGTCTAACTACAATGATGCAGATAGCATTTGTCCAATTTACATGAATACAAGTTATATGAACTATCAAACGCTATCAACTACTCATTTCCAATCTATTTGTTTAAATTATCACTTTATGATTTTCACCACATACTGTTTCGCTATGACACGATCGTAAATTGCATAATATATTATATCAATTCAAAATGTCTCAAATGTTCATTCCCAAATGCAATTATATGATAAAAACTTGTTTCGTTAAAATTCTTAAAACAATCATAAATATTCGCAAAAGTCAAATTCACGCGTCCAACTTACTTCATTACAAGTTATATGACCTATCAAACATTATCAAATCGTAACATTCCTTCTGACTGCTTAAGATAAGTTTCAACAATTACATTTGATTGATTGACGCGCGTCAATGTCAGATTTTCAATTGCAATCATGAATTCAAACTTCTTCATGTCCCTCCCTATACGACGTCGATTAGCTTAAAGGGGCAGTAGCACGTTTTAAGGGGGAATATAAGGTGATGTCAGGAAAATTAAAATAAATGGTTCCAAATGAAAGACAATGTATTTGAACTAAATGGAACAGTAATAATTCAAATATATAATATAAGGTTCAGCCATGCGATTCCTTTTTCATACAAAAATGAATTAAAGGTGTTCACACAAAAATGGCCGCCAATGGATTTTATGTGAATCCTCATACTTTGTCCTCTGACTATGGGTGATTGGCTTGTGTAATGTGATTGTTGACACTGTCAATATAATACATTAGGCCTTTACGTAAAGAATAGACTCCGAAAACTCGTCATTAGTTGTGCACGGGGTTTAGTCTGAGGGCGTTAGCCCGAAGACTAAACCTCGTGCACAACTAATGACGAGTTTGAGGAGTCTATTCTACTTAAACCTAAATTCGAAACGGTTTGAGTCAACGCACAACTTGCACGTGAACCTCGCAATACACGTCCCTGTTAACTTTTGACGAATTTTTACCTAATGACGACTTATTTAAAGGAATCACGTGATCTGAATGTCATTTGCAACATCTACGCTCAAGGAACAACAACATGACTACAAGTGCGCCCCAAGAAATATGATGGTATGTCATAAATGTGACAATTGTAAGTCGATGTTGGTTTCATTTAACTAATTTAATTTGGTTGTTTCACTACTTATCAATACTAACAGCATACGACTTGAAGAAAATCTATAAAGTAGACGTTTAATAGTGTAATATAAAATTTTCGTATTTTAAAAGAGCAAATGTCTTGTATTTAAAGCTGTTCGTCACTTTAATAGAAAGTGTGAAGAGAAAAAAGTTTTTGTTGTAGAGACAATGAAATATGGTGTTTTCGATAACTGGACCCCTTGTTACTTCTTTTATCATTCCAAACTATTTCGATTAACTTTTGGGTGTACATGGTGTACGATAATGTTAAGGAAGATTGAATCCTCAATTCTGCAGTGAAAAATCAGCAATATCTGCTTCGTTTTCACAATGCTACGGCGATCAAGTCATCCCTAAGTACATAATATGTTCACTTCGTTTATTCATTTAACCCAGATTCAAACGATTAGTTTTTTGTTCAATCTGACGAGGTATACAAAGATGGGAAAACTGGTACTTTGGTAAGTTACAACCTTTGTTAACACGGGTGATTTTATTGCTCTTATGCTCAATACTTAAAAGGTTTCATTTTCTAAAGCCATAAAACTGGTGATGACACACTCCTATTTTATCTATTTCATCCAATTGTGTTTGAGAAATGTCTTCACTGCGATAAGCACAGCAAATTGCATGTCATATGTAAACAAATAAACATCCATTAACTTAAACATTACATTTTACTCATTTTTGCAAGTTCTCGCTTATTTAACAGATTAATACACTCGCTGCAAAACATTTTGCGTAAATGAAGAACTTAAGTGTTAACGGTAATAGGGGAAAATTGTTACGTAGAAAATGCTTTTTGGCGATTATTTCTCTTTTTGAACAATCTTGAAATTTGAATTCTTAATTCTTAAAATTCCCTAAAACGCATTCTCGGTAATCCAGGGTTTACGTTCCGATAACTAAGTGGAGATATTATCGGAACGTAAACTCTGGATTATCGGGAATGCTAAACTAATATGACTTTATAGGAAAGGAAAACGTGTCATTTCTCGCCTCGAAATTATTTGGAAGTCGAAATGTATCTTTAATGCAAGTTGCAGTATGTAAATTAGCTCTAATCTCAGTAGGGGCCGATAAAACGAGTTGTTATATTTACAATAATCTATACATCTATCTTATGTTCCTTATTATAAATACTTAATATGATATTGAACGTGATTTCCTTATGTTTACAGCATGTTATAAACTACTATTCTTACGTTTTCATTCGTGACAAGTGCAAATTTCAGTAACAACATCGTTGCAGGTTTTTGTCGCACTCATAGCTGTTAGTGAAGTTTTAAAACGTGTTTTCAAATGTTTTGCAAATATGAACAGTTTAAACATTTTTACTTGTAAAAAGGGTATAAAAATCATATTTTTTCAATGCAATCATAAAAACTTATTGGGGAAAACTGTGTAATGTCAACATATGTAAGAATTACATTTTCAATCCAGTAATAAATGAATAAACGCCAAATATCATTAATTTTTATATCCGTGAGTTAAAATTTGAAAGTATTTCTCTTCATCTTGATGACGTAGAACGATCAAAAACAAAAAAGTACATTGTGTTGCGTATCTGATGTAAGACACTCTATATCTGTATATAACTGAAATGAAACTATTCTATATATCAAAACGCTTTAAGATTAATTTTAAGTGCACTAACTCCCATGTTTCCTGTTCATCATTGTTTCATTTATACCCGTGTCACTAATATGAGAGGACAACAATAATCATGTTTCTATTCTGATGAAAATGGTGTGTGAACGGGGAAATTTGTTTTTAGATGAATTTTTTAAAAACCGAACTGTTATATGGATTTGAACAGAAATCTCCATTTTACTT
Organism: Steromphala cineraria; assembly: GCA_916613615.1. Taxonomy (NCBI): domain Eukaryota; kingdom Metazoa; phylum Mollusca; class Gastropoda; order Trochida; family Trochidae; genus Steromphala; species Steromphala cineraria. The sequence continues at coordinate 25,609,757 of OU744723.1, read as the reverse complement.
TCCTCTGAAAGCTTGTTCTCTCCCAAGGTGTACCCATTCAACTGCAGGCAACCCGTGGCACGTGCAGCACGCTTTTCAGTGAAAATGACATCTGCACGTGCAACTCAAGATGCGCGTGGTTCTGATGGCTGCGATGTAATTGACTATTGACGGGTACCAACCAGATATTGACGTTTTGTTATAGATAATGACGATGTTCTCTGAGATATTGACGAGTATTTGGAGCACAACATACGACTATTGACGATTAATTTAGGTTTAAGTAAAGAATAGACTCCGAAAACTCGTCATTAGTTGTGCACGGGGTTTAGTCTGAGGGCGTTAGCCCGAAGACTAAACCTCGTGCACAACTAATGACGAGTTTGAGGAGTCTATTCTACTTAAACCTAAATTCGAAACGGTTTGAGTCAACGCACAACTTGCACGTGAACCTCGCAATACACGTCCCTGTTAACTTTTGACGAATTTTTACCTAATGACGACTTATTTAAAGGAATCACGTGATCTGAATGTCATTTGCAACATCTACGCTCAAGGAACAACAACATGACTACAAGTGCGCCCCAAGAAATATGATGGTATGTCATAAATGTGACAATTGTAAGTCGATGTTGGTTTCATTTAACTAATTTAATTTGGTTGTTTCACTACTTATCAATACTAACAGCATACGACTTGAAGAAAATCTATAAAGTAGACGTTTAATAGTGTAATATAAAATTTTCGTATTTTAAAAGAGCAAATGTCTTGTATTTAAAGCTGTTCGTCACTTTAATAGAAAGTGTGAAGAGAAAAAAGTTTTTGTTGTAGAGACAATGAAATATGGTGTTTTCGATAACTGGACCCCTTGTTACTTCTTTTATCATTCCAAACTATTTCGATTAACTTTTGGGTGTACATGGTGTACGATAATGTTAAGGAAGATTGAATCCTCAATTCTGCAGTGAAAAATCAGCAATATCTGCTTCGTTTTCACAATGCTACGGCGATCAAGTCATCCCTAAGTACATAATATGTTCACTTCGTTTATTCATTTAACCCAGATTCAAACGATTAGTTTTTTGTTCAATCTGACGAGGTATACAAAGATGGGAAAACTGGTACTTTGGTAAGTTACAACCTTTGTTAACACGGGTGATTTTATTGCTCTTATGCTCAATACTTAAAAGGTTTCATTTTCTAAAGCCATAAAACTGGTGATGACACACTCCTATTTTATCTATTTCATCCAATTGTGTTTGAGAAATGTCTTCACTGCGATAAGCACAGCAAATTGCATGTCATATGTAAACAAATAAACATCCATTAACTTAAACATTACATTTTACTCATTTTTGCAAGTTCTCGCTTATTTAACAGATTAATACACTCGCTGCAAAACATTTTGCGTAAATGAAGAACTTAAGTGTTAACGGTAATAGGGGAAAATTGTTACGTAGAAAATGCTTTTTGGCGATTATTTCTCTTTTTGAACAATCTTGAAATTTGAATTCTTAATTCTTAAAATTCCCTAAAACGCATTCTCGGTAATCCAGGGTTTACGTTCCGATAACTAAGTGGAGATATTATCGGAACGTAAACTCTGGATTATCGGGAATGCTAAACTAATATGACTTTATAGGAAAGGAAAACGTGTCATTTCTCGCCTCGAAATTATTTGGAAGTCGAAATGTATCTTTAATGCAAGTTGCAGTATGTAAATTAGCTCTAATCTCAGTAGGGGCCGATAAAACGAGTTGTTATATTTACAATAATCTATACATCTATCTTATGTTCCTTATTATAAATACTTAATATGATATTGAACGTGATTTCCTTATGTTTACAGCATGTTATAAACTACTATTCTTACGTTTTCATTCGTGACAAGTGCAAATTTCAGTAACAACATCGTTGCAGGTTTTTGTCGCACTCATAGCTGTTAGTGAAGTTTTAAAACGTGTTTTCAAATGTTTTGCAAATATGAACAGTTTAAACATTTTTACTTGTAAAAAGGGTATAAAAATCATATTTTTTCAATGCAATCATAAAAACTTATTGGGGAAAACTGTGTAATGTCAACATATGTAAGAATTACATTTTCAATCCAGTAATAAATGAATAAACGCCAAATATCATTAATTTTTATATCCGTGAGTTAAAATTTGAAAGTATTTCTCTTCATCTTGATGACGTAGAACGATCAAAAACAAAAAAGTACATTGTGTTGCGTATCTGATGTAAGACACTCTATATCTGTATATAACTGAAATGAAACTATTCTATATATCAAAACGCTTTAAGATTAATTTTAAGTGCACTAACTCCCATGTTTCCTGTTCATCATTGTTTCATTTATACCCGTGTCACTAATATGAGAGGACAACAATAATCATGTTTCTATTCTGATGAAAATGGTGTGTGAACGGGGAAATTTGTTTTTAGATGAATTTTTTAAAAACCGAACTGTTATATGGATTTGAACAGAAATCTCCATTTTACTTTCCTCTGAAAGCTTGTTCTCTCCCAAGGTGTACCCATTCAACTGCAGGCAACCCGTGGCACGTGCAGCACGCTTTTCAGTGAAAATGACATCTGCACGTGCAACTCAAGATGCGCGTGGTTCTGATGGCTGCGATGTAATTGACTATTGACGGGTACCAACCAGATATTGACGTTTTGTTATAGATAATGACGATGTTCTCTGAGATATTGACGAGTATTTGGAGCACAACATACGACTATTGACGATTAATTTAGGTTTAATTACAATTATAAGTGCAATGTTTTAAATATAAAATTATCAAAAAACGTGCTACTGCCCCTTTAAAAGTGATACATTCCTTCAAACTACCAAAACTTAGATTACACTAGTGGTTAAGTTTAGCATAGATATTACCTCGGACAACTCACGGAGTGGATCCTCAAAGGGGCAGTAGCACGTTTTTTGATAATTCTATATTTTCAAAATTTCACTGATAATTGTACATTAATGCTAAATGTATTATTTTGATGGTGTCAAAAATCTCATTACACAAGCCAATCATCCACAGTTAGAGGACAAAGTATAAAGATTCATTTAAATTGATGGGCGGTCATTTATACGAACACATTTAATTCATTTTGTGTAAGAACTTTGCTTTACATATTTGAATTGTTACTGCTCCATTAGGTTCAAAAGCATAGTCTTTCAATTTGAACCATTAACTTTCATTTTCCCGACATCATTTTCAATTTCCCTAAAAACGTGCTACTGTCACTTTAAAATCCGTTTAACATTTAAACCGATAACCGCCAGTCTCCATTGATATATAACAATTACGACCTTCATATTGTCACTTTACTAAACGTATTAGCGTAAGATTATATTATTTTCAGAAACAGACGGTAATCACCAATAAAACGACACCATTACTTAAGTTTGAGAAATTTGAGTCAAAACAAGTTTTCCGGTCTTTCAAACTTTCAAACCGAAATGTCTCTTTTACTTACAGAACAACCAACAATTATTGTATTGTATATGAATATCTCAGTTCGATTAAAATTGGTCCAGTTTCGAGGGAAATTATTCAAAATATCAACTCAACCGGGATATAAGGAAAAGTTTGATTCTCGATGGAATTTTAGACGTTTATTCCTCGGAACTAGGCCGATTTTAATCAAACTGTGTACAGCTCATATTTATTACTCATAGGCATGAAAGTCAGTAGTGACATATTTTCAATATGAGCACATACGCACATATGATTTTTGTCAACGAATGTTGTAGCGAGAGTTCCCGTAAAAGTCATATCACCGATACTCGGGTAAAAACCTCTATGGTATTAGGACGATATGTGGCTCAAATTTGTTGTACTTTGAAGGAGAACAGATCCCATTTGTTGTATTGAAAAGATAAACAACCCACATAACTCTATTTTTATGTTGTACTGTGAAAATATATTACCAACAACATTTATATTGTGGTGATTTACTATACACACTCTCTTGAAAGTTGAAATGTGAAGATGCACACATGATTTAGAGTTCTAAGTGAACGACGGCGGCGACTGACAGATTGGACGCATTAACCCGCCTACATCAAGCAGCTAGGACTTACCATTCGTACGAAAGAATCTAAATACTGCTCAGTAGAGTTCATCTCAGGTGACTAGAACCAACTGATTTCAATAAGATAGGACGCTGGTATTAATCTTCCACAAAAATGCGACAAAATTCATCGAAACAAAAATACTTCTTTACTATCTTGGCTTTAACATTTGCATTGCAGATTAACATTAGAACAGGAACGTTCGGTCTTCTTGGTAGGTTTATTCCGGCTTGCAAATGATGAACCTGTGATTATGATCGTAGAAATAGGACCACATATTTTCATTGTGTTTGCTCTGTAAGGCAGATCTGCGCACTGAACTGGCGTTGAATTTATTACCATCAAGGACGTTGACGCCGGGAACGTACCAGCTAAAAAGAGTTTTATACACTATCATTCACACCTGACCATACGCTACCTGAAAACAGAAATAACTAAACTAGGCCACGTTTAATAAAACGTCTATGGTCGGTTTGGTATTATAGAATTCGATACATAGTCTTTCAAAACCGATATGTCAAAATGTCAATATTTTCACAAAATATTATCCTGAAAATATTTCTTTTTTTGCCATATACCAATTACTATTTTTTCTTGAATGACGTATATAGTTAGATGAACAATAGGTATACTTATTAATTTTCCTGATGTCGCCTTGTATGCCCCCTAAACGGGCTACTGTTCCTTTAAAAGTTGATCTAATGAAATCAAAATAATACAAAAGACATTTTACACTGCAACTGCAAGGGACTATCGAGCTAAACTATGCAAATTCCAGTTCCCTAACTCAGATGTGTAAAAGGTGTTCACACAATAATAGCCGCAAGTGATTATTGCTTGATATATAGATGTTATCATTTATATGTGATGTGATGTGATATGGGGTTTATCGCCGCTTTCAAGAGTATTTCACTTATATTGCGGCTGCTAGTATTATTGCAGGTAGAAAGCCCACAACACTATTGTGGCTATGTATTGCGGTGAAACCTGCGAGCATCGGCTGAAACTGGCAACCATGGGTGGTACTCAACTGAAATTCAATGTAGCATTGCACCCAAACATTACTGCGTGTAGAACAGTTCTCTACTGCAGGCAAAGTTGCCGAGCCCCTGGCTGGATTCGAACCCCGGACCTTCTGATCCGAAGTCGAACGCGCTAACCAATCATTTATATAACTTTGCACGCTTAAAATATGGCCGAATGACTTTTAGTCCAAAGGAAAGTACATATGGTTAACATCAATGGGGAAGATTAAAAAGATTTGTTAATTTCAGAATAATTTAATTTAATAAAAAGAAAACATTGGTAGCAGCCAGTACGTATGAATCTATACAAGGTTTAAATACGTTCGTGAAATTTAGCCATGGTTGTGTGCGGGCTAGTATTCAGCTATAAATATTACCATCAAAAGTGTTTTTAGTGACACTGCTAATGTTAAAAGGAACATAAATCCTAATACACATTGTAATTCTTTTTGTTTTGTCTAAAAACTAGTTTTTATAAATCATTCAGGCCTGTATCAATCAGCTTAATTTGGTTTTATAAGAACGGCCACTTTCTTGCAAAGACGACGAGTATTGAACGTTGCTAGGGCAACGGGACGAGTAGAGCATGATTTGCACGTGGAGTTGTCTATTTCAGATCCCGCACTGTCCGCTTTGGAGAGACGAGACAGACTTGAAGAAACTGCTAGCATAGCTTGATATTAGAGTGATTTAGATGATTTATGATCAGTGTCTAAATTTATATATTAATATTTTCAGTATTTCCAAAGTGTCCCCGGCAAGTACACGCTTGGGCGAGTCTATCTAAATTCAGGGTAGCGCAATGCATATTTCAAACTCATATGTTAGTATTTCTTTTCTTAAAGTAAGTTTAGATAAGCTATAGTTTTCCTTGCTACAGTATTTATAAGGTCCAATTTTGTATTTTGTAATAAGAATTTTGTATATTTCCACATAAGATAATTGTCACCCCTTTAAGTAAAATGGACAAGTCCATGAGTCAAAACAGTGCAAGTATCAAACATAACTTTATTTCTATTTATGTATGGATTGTTTTCAAATTGTTTGGATAATATTATTCAATCTTTCATCTTTTTCATGATATGAATTATTTGCAGGGTTCAGGCTTTTCTATTTGCCCCTTTTGGTTTTCTGTAGATATATTAGTAGCGCTTCACTCATTTTTGTGTGTTGAATCAGTATTTGCATAGGGCATACAAGAGTTACTTCCCTTGAAGTGTGGAACACTATGTATTTTTCAAACGTACGCATATATAATTTTTTATTGATAACAGGTGTCTTTGTGTTCCACAGAACTTGGAGCACTACTTCAACTTGTTTTTGAAGAAAATCCAGTGTAATTACGACTGAACTCGTAATTTTATTAAATACCAACATGAAAATATACCCTTTCAAGAAAATATTCACGATATCTGCATTCCTTATGTTAAGAGTCATGCATTCATGATGAATTATCATAAAACTACCATAGTATCAATGTCTTAGTTGTGAATACAGGAGATGTTTCATATGTATATATAAACAAGCAATTTTTTCAAAAATTAAAAATAAACAAAACACTTGTTAATTTGAACTGCAGCTCTCGGTATTTTAGAAGACATGTGAACATTATAAATGAATTAGATGAATAGTTTTCCTGCAATAGGTCAGATAATAAATGTCCTCGGATAGACGGACGAACAGAGTGTTGATATTACTATACTTTCGACAGTTTGTCGAGGGTATAATTATGATAATCACTGCAGTGAGACTAAGCCCTCTTGACTACAATTTTGTACATTTCGCTGTTATAAACGTAAAAACAAGTAAAAAATAAATTTGTTTTGAAATGATTTATTTTACAAAGAACCCAAACAAAAACAAAATAACGCCAACACCACTTTCAGGGTGTATGATAACGTTTCAGTCGCTCAATCATAACGATATAAAGATAGATTTTACAATCTCTGCAGACATTATCTGGACATTCCTTCAAATAGCTTAAAAAGCGCATGTGCTCTTTTTCATTGTAGAGGAAAGTGTAAGGAAAGTATATAGTTATGAAAAATGATTATAAAATTGTAGAATAACTTATATAATAATAATAATAAGAGTACTTTTATAGCGCTTCATCCACATCACCCAGGGACATGCTCTAAGCGCTGAACATATATACAGTTTCTATGTACATGCATGACAATGACAATCACAAATATTTTTTGAAGAGATGTGTTTTTAAGTTTTTCTTAAACACTGTAAGTGATGGGGAGGCTTTAAGATCTGATGGAAGAGAATTCCAGAGAGTGGCAGCTGCATGAGAAAATGAGTTTGCGCCAAAAGTTTTTAGTTTGAATTTGGGGACTACTAGCAGACGTTGTTCGCTGGAGCGGAGAGATCTTTCTGGTTTGTAGAGTTTAACCAAGTCTTGAAGGTATGTTGGGCCAGTGTTATGGATGGTCTGGAAGACAAGGGAGAGTAGTTTATAATCAATTCTCTCACGGATCCGTAGCCAATGAAGAGAGTTTAGCACTGGTGTGATATGGGAGTGCAGCTTTGTCCTTGTGACGAGGCGAGCAGCACTGTTCTGTATTTTCTGGAGACGTTGCAGTTGTTCCTCTGAGACGCCAAACAATAAACTATTGCAATAGTCCAATCGAGAAAATATTAATGTCCGGACAAGAGTAGCTGTTGTTTCCAAAGTTAAGTTGTTGCGAACGGAACTAATGTTTCTCAAATGAAAATGACAAGTTTTGCAAATGTGGTTGATATGATATTGCATTCTTAGATTTGAGTCCAGATACACACCAAGGTTTTTTACAGAGGGGGAAACAGGGATTGATGCTTGTCCTATTGAAATGGAGGAGAGTAGGCACTTTTGCAATCTCTGACGTGGAGCTATAATGATGGCTTCTGTTTTACTATCATTTAAAACAAGTTTGTTGTTGGTCATCCAGCCCTTAACATCATTGAGACAGGATTCCATGTTGACCTTGGCATTCTGCTGACTGTCTTGATTTAGCTTGAAACTATCAATCAACTGGGAATCATCAGCATAAAAATGCCGTCCAATGAGGTGGTCTGATATGAGTTGTCCTAAAGGTTTGGTATACATAGTATACAGTATAGGTCCTAAAACAGAGCCTTGTGGTACTCCACATTCAAGAACATGGCTGTTTGACAGTGTCCTGTTTATTTGAACAGACTGGGAACGATCATCTATGTACGATGAAAACCATTTCAGAACCGTGATTCCCAATCCATACTCAATCTGCAGTCTTGATAACAGTGTGGAATGGTCAATAGTATCAAAGGCCGCTGTAAGATCTAAAAGCACAAGTAGGGCAATATTTCCACCATCTACTGACATCTTGATGTTGTCCAGAACACCATTGAGAGCTGTTTCTGTGCTATGTGCACTCCTGTAGGCGGATTGATACTTATCAGTCAGATCGTTGTTCTGTAAGTGTTGAAGCATTTGATTCTTGACAACTTTTTCAAGAACTTTTGAAAGAAAGGATAGATTTGAAACTGGCCGGTAGTTGCTTAGACTTTCAGGTTCCAGTGTCGGCTTTTTGATCAAAGGCTTAATGACCGCATGCTTAAAGCACTTTGGCACCGTTCCAGAGGAGAGACTGAGGTTGACAATCCTAGTGATAACAGGGAGAATGGTGTCAATAATTTGCAGCAGAAACTTGGTTGGTATTGGATCAGCCTCACATGATGTTGGTTTTGAGGAAGTTATTACTGTCCTAATGTCATTTTCTGTCACATTTGCAAATGATGTAAACTGTTTTCCTTGGAACTCTTGATAAGAGACATCATCACAGGCTCCAACAAACTTGTGACGAAGGTTGGCGATCTTCTCAGAGAAGTAGCTTAAGAAATCTCTTGCAACCACAGCATCCTCTCCTTTGGGTAGAACTGTGTCAGTTGGCTTTCCAAGCAATCTATTGAGAGTGGAGAACAGGCGTTTTGGATTTTTAGCATTAGCTGATATCTCTGTGTTGAAGAAATCGGACCTTGCTCTCCGGATACATTTGTTGACCTTATTTCGGGCGACGTTGTATATTTGGCGATGGATTTCCAAATTTGATTTCCTCCAACACCGTTCAGCAACTCGTCTTTCTCTCTTTGCTGATAGCACGACCGAGTTGTACCAAGGGGATGCGTCTTGAGGTCGAACTTGTTTTAGTTTTACTGGAGCATGCTTATCCAAAAGCTCAGATAAGGTTGTGTTGAAAATGTCAGCAAGTTCATCCACGTTATGAGACGAATTTGAAAAGAGAGTAGATTTTAGAAGGTCTTCCTTGAATTGTTCAATGTCAATTTTCTTGATGTTACGAACATACACTGTTTTCTTTTCAGGAACTAGCCTATCAAAGTTCAGATAAACACTGATATGAACACTTAAATGCAAAGTCAGAAGTAAGAATTACTTATTATTATATCAATACATGATAGTTCAACATTGATGCTAAGAATAATTCTAAAAAAGATCTATTAACATGATAAAAGTAAAATAAAATATGTAAAGTTTCAAAAGCTTTACTAAATAAAACTACATATTACAATCTCTGCAGACATACACTGTAGCAGCCCATTCTTTTAAGCAACGAAGGATCTCCTGTCTTCGTTTTTGTTTAAGAGGAATAATTGTCTCTAGATTATTGTAGAAGAATTTGTATACACACGTAGACGCAAAATTTCTTATATGTTATTCCTGAAAAAATAAAAATTATTCATCATCACAATTTAAAATCAAATTATCAAATGAAATAATTAAAGTTTCAAATATCTATTGACTTTACTAGTTTCATTGCAGTAACAAGGATTTCAATAGTAAACATTTTCAGGTTCGATAAAAGACAAAACAAATAAAATCATTCAGCGCCCCCATTCTTCTCTCGAACCTGAATTCTGCTGCTCCCCGTCCTACTCATCTTCCTACGCAGAGTCTAAAAGGCCAGTTTCCAAACTGTCAGTTTTATGCCTTGCTGCATAGCCTTGAGTTTTCTGTGCTTGCTCTCTAGTCTGTAGGGGCACTATAGCAGCACAGAAAAGTAAAGTCTCTGCAGAAAGGCATAAAATGACAGTTTGGAAACTAGCCTTTTAGACTCTGCGTAGGAAGATGCGTCCTACTGATTATAACCAGTTTCACTTTTCGGGTTTTCTTCTCTGCATTTTTGTTACCAACATTATTCTTGTTTGGTTTCATTTCTGATGTTGAGTCTTTTGCTTCAGTTCTCAGCCGCTTCTTACGACTTTCTAGTTTTTCTTTAAGAATTTCCAAAAGTTGTTCTTTTCTTCTTTCTTTTCCTTTGTTTTATTCTCTCTTTTAAAACCTTCTCAGTCTCACCGGATTTCCTAGATGGGTTATATATGCACTGAGTTCCTTATCATTCATTGGATCAACCTATAGACAAAAGACCACTTCTTACAGTCATAACCAAAATCTATTCTTGCAAACAAGAGTATGCAAAACTTTTAATGATTTGCTTACGTTTTTTTTGTAGATATTAAGTAAATATTTTACCTTATATATTTTATCTTTGAAATGGGCAGAAGCAAGTTTTGGGAAAATATTTTCTTCAAAATATTGACAAAAGATGATGTCAAACATATTATCCCCAGAAGGTCAAATCCACATTTATACTTACCTCAAATGGGCAGTCGCACGTTTTTAAAGGAATATAAGGTGATGTCTGGAAAATGAAAATAAATGGTTCCAATAAAGGACAATATATTTAAACTTAATGAAGCACTAATTAATGAAATATAAAATGTAGTGTGCAGAATTGCGATTCCTTTTTCTTGCACAAAATGAATTAAAGGTGTTCACACAAATTGCCCCCCAATGGACTTTATGTGAATTTTTATAATATGTTTTCTGATTATCGATGATTAGTTTCACTACTGACATTTTTGACACTGTCGAAATAATTCATTTAGCATAAAACGTAGAATAATCAGTGAAAAAAAGAGTATAAAATTTCAAAAAACGTTCTATTGCCCCTTTAAGATTACAATATATCACTTAGCTTGAAAAAGTGGTATCTTATCTAACTTAGACTGAGCATGCGCAGTAAGAGTGTTGTGTATCGAGTGTTTGCGCTGTCGCCTGCTATTGACGGCAATTTTTATGTTGGCAATCTGTATTCATTTTGCTTCCTAAAACATATTTGCTTAGCCTTAAAGAAATTAACATATTTGCGGGTGTATTCCTGTTCAATGCTTAGAATAGATCAGTATACATTATCATACCCTTCTTCCAATAAAACACCTACTTCTGACCCTTTATTCATCATGATAACCAAATAGTCAAGAAAGTTCATAGATCATTGGATTGCAATCAAGATATAGTATATATGTACCTTTTCATGTTTTAGTTTTGCTACAACTTCTTTATCTTCATCTAGTTTTTTTCTCAAGGAATACCTAAACCTCAGTGTCTGACTCCATCTTCAGTGTCTAAACTCAGAAACTGTGAACTGGTATTACCAGCACTACTTATATGAAATACAAGTCGCTTAACTCAATGGGGAACATTTAGAAGCTTTTTTTAATTTTATAATAATTTAATTTAATAAATAAACGTTGGTTGATGCCCGTACGTATGTCTGAATAGATAAACGGTTCAAATAACTTATAACGTGAAATAAAACGTGAATTTTAACCATGGTTGTGTCAGGCTTTAGTACTCAGTAATAAATGTTACTATCAAATGAGATTTTATTAAAACATTGCTAATGATAAAAGGACCATATATCCATACAATATACTCCTAAACGGTGAAATTCTTTGTGTTTTGTCTACAAACTAGTTTTTTCCAAAATCATTCAGTCCTGTATTAATAAGCCAAATTTGGTTAGATAAGAACCGCCACTTCACTGCAAAGACGGTATGTATTGAACGTTGCCAGGGCAACGGGACGAGTGGAGCATGATTTGCACGTGCAGTTGTATATTTCAGCTCCCGCACCGTTGGTTTTGGAGAGACAAGACAGACTTGAAGAAACTGACCACTTAGCTTCATATCAAGATTATTGATAATGAGTTGATAAATATTTTGTAACCTTTTTCCTTGCCTTTGTCCCTATAGCCAACTAAATACAAACATATCTAAATAACGTTCATGTGATGAGAAATTTAGTAATCACAGTTTTGTGTTCTTCCGTGCAACTCTACACATAGCACAAAAATGCCTGCTTTATTAACCAGCCAGCAAATTGAAAAATAAAAACGCATTAAGCCTTTTTCAATATGTTGACATTTGAAAAGGCGAAATTTTGATTCTCAGTTATGACAACTAGTCATACAAAAACAACATAGGCATATATCTTGTGAGACTATTTTAATCAACAGTTAAGAATGTTCCCATCAGAGCTCTTAACAACTGCGAAAATTAAACTACATTTGTATGTTTGAACATAAAATGAGCCTAGAAAGTTTATCCTTAACCTAAATAAAAAGCAAGTTTGCCAGGTGGTATTAACATTGCACCAATACAGTATAGCTCTCAGTTACTGCTCACTAGAGTCAATAATCTGAATACAGCTAATTGTGATACACATATATTACCAAAGACAAACGGCAATCTGTTATTCCTTGTACATTAAAATATTCATATTATGAAATGGCAATCCCAAACTATACTTTATTGCAAAACACATGATGGTTAGGGCTACTCTATTTCTTTTCTGGTATGTCAATTTGAACTCGCTTAAGCTATTTCTACTCCAAAATAAACATATTTTGTAAATCACATTCGCCCGCAAATTGAAAGTCCTCAATCGGGGCCAGGACCAGTGACGTCATAGCCGATTGTTATTGACGTCATGAGCCATTGTTGCGTGACGTCACTCAAAAACTATACTTTATTGCTGAATAAAGGGTGGGCGGCGCCTTTGATCTTTACCGGAACAATACTAGAATAGCAATTATGCTTGGGGATCATGTCTTCTGAATAACCAACTACCTGATTACTAAGGTATATTCAAATGCATCCTGTCGTTACAAAATTGCATGTGTTTATCATTTATTCCTATGCATAATATATATAATAATGATAATAATAGCTTTCTTATACCGCGAATATATCCATGACAAAGCATGCTCAAAGCGCCATGAGTATTATTACCCTGGAGGGAGAGTACATTCGGTGCCGCCGATTAACAAGCGCTCCGCGCGACCGTGTAGGTCCGTACTTACCCCTTGTTCAGGTACCCATTTGTACAGCTGGGTGAACCAAGTGCAATGTGGATGAAGTGTCTTGCCCAGAGACACAACATGGATGAGACCCAAGTCACAAATTTTCGGTGTCACCGGGATTCGAACCCGGGTCTCCGGCGTGAGAGGCAAGCATGCTAACCACTACACCACTGTGCTCCGACTTCTAAATGCATTTCAAAGACCAAATCTTGATCTTACTTATTAATCCTAGAAAAAAGTGTCATTTTATGGGAGCGGCTGTAAGCCATCTGAATTCATTAAAGGATACGAAAATACCTCTATTCTGTAAATATAATGGTTTGTAAGAGATCACGATTGTTCTTGTTCGTATAACACACTTGAATATGATAAATTTTGAATTGACTTTTGCAACACTTTGGTCAACATAAGATATTTGGTTTTCTTATAGCAATTATTTCAAAATGACAGAACATATTCTGTTTAAAGGGGCAGTAGCACGTTTTAGGGGGATTATAAGATGATGTCAGGAAAATGAAAACAAAAATTTCTAAATAAAAGACAATGTATTTAAACTAAATGAGGCAGTAAAACATCAAAGATATAACGTAAATTTCAGTCATATTATTAATTTTCTTAGAAAGGATAAATTACAGGTCTTCACACAAAATGATCGCCAAAGGACTTTATGTGAACCTATTATTTTTTTCTATGTCTATGGATGATTGGCTTGTATAATGAGATTTTGAACACTTTCAAAATAATACATTTAGGAGATAAACATATTGTGTTTGGAAATCAGTTTTATTATTTCTTGACGGTTGTTAGCGTTAAGTTAAGTTCTGCATATATTCACAAAAATGACGTCGGTATAATTGCATTGGTGTTGTGAATAAATTTGAGGTTAGTGTATGCCGCATTTGGATTCGTATTCGTATGAAATTCTGGCGGGTTATTTTTATCAAGCCCGTTTTGATCTAACGCTACAGAATGATAGACCGTGCGAAATGGAAATCTGAACTGTTGTCAGTGTCGAGTACTCTACCTCTTTTGACAGACTACAGGCATTAAGCTTGCGGATAGTTTGAATAACTTCTATAAATAATGTACATACAACGCAATAATTGCATATTTTGTGAACATTTTCGACACAACAGCAATATTTCAGAACTTCTTGTTGCTAGGCAACAACTGAATTCTTGCGCATTAGACAAAGTAAACAGAGCACTGCATAACCAAATTATACTCCTTCTGTTTTTTCAAAGCACCAATCAAAAACGAGTATTTTGCACATTTATGGTAGACTAATTATGAGAAATAGGATTAACATACACTTATAAGTGGAAATTTGAAAAGACAAATCTTTTTAAAATGGTGTTATTGCCCTTTTTAAAGCCATTACATGTTATATTGACCACCGTAGACATTATTGTAAATATTGTATGGCGGTGACTGATATATTTTGTTCTTTGTGATATTGTAAATACTTTGTTCGCATTGTCTTTAACAAATCTCGATGTGGAGTACCACATAAATGACATTCCAGTAGCTCGCCAGTGTTCATTTAAGTTAGCAATGGTTAAGAAAGAAAATGTCATTTAAGCCTTTCAGGAGTTGAAAATCCTTGATCACATTTAAATAACCGTTGTATTTTCCAAAAAAAACCTCTGTCAAAGTGAATCCATTAGATAACAAAAACAAATTCCTGAGCATTTTTTCATATATTCGTGTTCCTTCTTTCATTTCTTCTTGTGTTTTGCATATGCTCTTCGGCCCATTTATTAGCACCTTACATAGCAAATTATATATCTATGAATAACAAAATACTTATGTGCCAATGTAACACCCCCCTCTCCCCCGCAACTTTGTTTTTGAGGGTATTGAATAAAAAGAAATAACAAAGCAGAGATTTTTTAATGTTAATGAGAAATTTAGTTTTCCCTTTTTGTCAATCTCCTTATTGTTTTATAAGGTCTCCAGGGCAATGTCTGGAAGACCTTTTGTTTTTATTCGATTTCTTCAAGTTTATTATTATCATTATTATATGTACTTTTTGCTGAACGAGCTACAGCCCAAACGGCTGCTTCAAATTCTGCCAAACTTGGCATGCTGATAGCCCGTATATTGGAATAGACATGCGAAGCTTTTTGGCCAAATCGACCCGTTTAAGGTCAAGTTCGAAATACACTTCGAAGAGACTTGAAACTTTTTTTTAAAAGACGCGCAATTTGATTTTAGTGCCTTTTCGATCGGTTCCGACCCACCCCCCTATTTGAGAATCGTCTTCTCTAAAGATACTTGCACTAGAGAGCACCTTCACTGAAATTCATACACAATGTAACTGAAGAATCATAGTTTAAAGTTGATATTTTTGAATTTTGTAGCTGTGACCGCACAACTCCAAAAGCAGACTTTAGAATTTAATGATTTATTTCCGGAATATCTTCAGTTTTAAGAAATACTTTTTTTTCACTTTAGTAGATAGGTTTAGGGTTAAATAAGATTTAGGATTAAACATAGACGCAAAGTAAGTCAAGTCGATTTCTGTATCTTAAAAGTTTGTCAGAACAACGCTTTGATATGTAAAAAAGTCTGGTTCTATTATATCCAAAGTATCATCTGTTTTAAGAAATTCAATTTTGGTCACATTAGTGGATAGGGTTAGGGTTAGCGATCAACATGACAACACAGTTAATTGAGTTGCTTTTTGTTTCTCTAAATTTTGTCAGTACACTGTTTCGATATGTAAAAAGTCTTATTGGCCTGTTATTTCCAAATGATCTTCAATTCTAAGAAACATCATTATTGTCACATCATTTGATAGGGTTAGGGTTAAATAAGGGTTAGCAATCAACATGGTTTCCAAGAGAGTTAAATTGCTTTTTGTTTCTAAAAACATTGTCAGAGCAATGTTTCGATTGGTAAAAAGTCATCTTTGCCTGTTATTCCCGGAATTTCTTCATTTTTCAGTAATATTATTTTTGTCACATTAGTTGGGTTAAATAAGGGCTAGCAAACAAATGGTCACAAAGTGAGTTAAGTTGCTTTTGTTTCTTAAAACTTTGTCAGAACAATGTTTTGATATGTAAAAAGTCTTTTTGGCCTGTTATTTCTGGAATATCTTCAGTTTTAAGAAACACCATTTTTGTCACATTAGTGGATAGGGTTAGGGTAAAATAAGGGTAAGCGATCAACATGGTCACAAAGTGAGTTAAGTTGCTTTTTGTTTCTTGAAACTTTGTCAGAACAATGTTTTGATATGTAAAAAGTCTTTTTGGCCTGTTATTTCCGGAATATCTTCAGATCTAAGAAACACAATTTTTGTCACATTAGTGGATAGGGTTAGGGTAAAATAAGGGTTAGCGATCAACATGGTCACAAAATGAGTTGATTTGCTTTTTGTTTCTTGACACTTTGTCAGAACAATGTTTTGATATGTAAAAAATCTTTTTAGCCTGTTATTTCTGGAATATCTTTAGTTTTAAGAAACACCATTTTTGTCACATTAGTGGATAGGGTTAGGGTTAAATTAGGGTTAGTGATCACTTTGCTCACAAAGTGAGTTAAGTTGCTTTTTGTTTCTTGAAACTTTGTAAGAACAATGTTTTGATATGTAAAAAGTCTTTTTGGCCTGTTTTTTTCCGGAATATCTTCAGTTTGATAAACACCAATTTTGTCACATCACTGGATAGGGTTAGGGTAAAATAAGGGTTAGCAATCAACATGCTCACAAAGTGAGTTAAGTTGCTTTTTGTTCCTTGAAACTTTGTCAGAACAATGTTTTGATATGTAAAAAATCTTTTTGGCCAGTTATTTCCGGAATATCTTCAGTTTTAAGAAACACCATTTTTGTCACATTAGTGGATAGGGTTAGGGTTATATAAGGGAGAGCGATCAATTTGCTCTCAAAGTGAGTTAAGTTGCTTTTTGTTTCTTGAAACTTTGTCAGAACAATGTTTTGATATGTAAAAAATCTTTTTAGCCTGTTATTTCCGGAATATCTTAGGTTTTAAGAAACACCATTTTTGTCAAATTAGTGGATAGGGTTAGGGTTAAATAAGGGATAGCGATCACTTTGCTCACAAAGTGAGTTAATTTGCTTTTTGTTTCTTGAAACTTTGTCAGAACAATGTTTTGATGTGTAAAAAGTCTTTTTGGCCTGTTATTTCCGGAATATCTTAGGTTTTAAGAAACACCATTTTTGTCACATTAGTGGATAGGGTTAGGGTTAAATAAGGGAGAGCGATCAATTTGCTCTCAAAGTGAGTTAAGTTGCTTTTTGTTTCTTGAAACTATGTCAGAACAATGTTTTGATATGTAAAAAATCTTTTTAGCCTGTTATTTCCGGAATATCTTAGGTTTTAAGAAACACCATTTTTGTCAAATTAGTGGATAGGGTTAGGGTTAAATAAGGGATAGCGATCACTTTGCTCACAAAGTGAGTAAAGTTTCTTTTTGTTTCTTGAAACTTTGTCAGAACAATGTTTTGATATGTAAAAAGTCTTTTTGGCCTGTTATTTCCGGAATATCTTCAGAACTAAGAAACACCATTTTTGTCACATTAGTGAATAGGGTTAGGGTTAAATAAGGGTTAGCGATCAACATGCTCACAAAGTGAGCTAAGTTGCTTTTTGTTTCTTGAAACTGTGTCAGAACAATGTTTTGATATGTAAAAAGTCTTTTTGGCCTGCTATTTCCGGAATATCTTCAGTTTTAAGAAACACCATTTTTGTCACATTAGTGGATAGGGTTAGGGTAAAATAAGGGTTAGCGATCAACATGGTCACAAAGTGAGTTAAGTTGCTTTTTGTTCATTGAAACTTTGTCAGAACAATGTTTAGATATGTAAATAATCTTTTTAGCCTGTTATTTCCGCAATAGCTTCAGTTTTAAGAAACACCATTTTTGTCACATTAGTGGATAGGGTTAGAGTTAAATAAGGGTTAGCGATCACTTCGCTCACAAAGTGAGTTAAGTTGCTTTTTGTTTCTTGAAACTTTGTCAGGACATTGTTTTGACATGTAAAAAGTCTGTTTGGCCTGTTATTTCCGGAATATCTTCAGTTTTATAAACACCAATTTTGTCACATCAGTGGATAGGGTTAGGGTAAAATAAGGGTTAGCAATCAACATGCTCACAAAGTGAGTTAAGTTGCTTTTTGTTCCTTGAAACTTTGTCAGAACAATGTTTTGATATGTAAAAAATCTTTTTGGCCTGTTATTTCCGGAATATCTTCAGTTTTAAGAAACACCATTGTTGTCACATTAATGGATAGGGTTAGGGTTAAATAAGGGTTAGCGATCACTTTGCTCACAAAGTGAGTTAATTTGCTTTTTGTTTCTTGAAACTTTGTCAGAACAATGTTTTGATGTGTAAAAAGTCTTTTTGGCCTGTTATTTCCGGAATATCTTAGGTTTTAAGAAACACCATTTTTGTCACAATAGTGGATAGGGTTAGGGTAAAATAAGGGTTAGCGATCAACATGCTCACAAAGTGAGTTAAGTTGCTTTTTGTTTCTTGAAACTGTGTCAGAACAATGTTTTGATGTGTAAAAGGTCTTTTTGGCC